>VXAB01004310.1:24459-72766 GCA_013399175.1 Odontophorus gujanensis | reverse complement strand
CCCTCCAGCCTCTCTCAGTGCCCCTTTTCCCTGATGCCTGGCGCCCACTCTGTTGCTGTTCCACTTAGAGTTAGCAGTGACATCAAAAACTTGTAGAAAAACTTTAAATGTACATCATGGCAGGAGGAACTGAGCAGTACGGGAGAGGAAGAGTGCGATACCTACAGAGTACCAGGTGTGGTAGCTGCTCACAGCATCTCAGTTCAGCATGCAGCAGTGGTGTTGGTACAGGGGGTGGCTGTTCTGATGGACTTTGCAGTGGCGATGATGTATGCTTAGGTGGGGCACCCAGAATTCTGCATAGCACTTCACTGTTAACTGATAATTTCCTAAAAGTATTTTCCTAATCATCTTGTAGTGGTTGCTCAACCCTAGCTCTGAGTGACACATCTTTTACTTTTCCTTCTCAGGAGCACTGAGAAACTCTGCAGGGCATAAGTCCACATGATATCGAATATCAACAGAGTCTCTCCTAGGGGATTTAATTTCTCTGGAGATAACAGGCAGCACAGAACAGGAGTGATGGGAGGCCAAAGAGCAAAGCTTCCAATTCAAACTGGAGTTTGATGTTTCTGGACTCCTTGTTCAACAGCCAAAGCACTGTAGGGAGCTTCTACCCAAAATCATAGAATCACAGAATGGTCGGGTTGGAAGTGACAGTGCAGATCATCCAGTTCTGCAGTGGGTTGGTTGCCCCACTCCAGATCAGGGCCCTATCCATCCTATCCTTGAACACCTCAGAGGTAAAGCACCCACTGCTCTCTGGGCATCAGTGGCAGGGCCTCACCTCCCTCTGACTGATAAATTTCCTCCTGACATCTAACCTAAATCTCCCCTCCTAGTTGAAAGCTGTTTCTCCTTGTCCTATCGCTATCAGATCGTGTAGTAAGTCGGTCCTCCTCCTGCCTGTAGGCTCTCTGCAAGTACTGGAAGGCCACAGTGGGTCCTCACTTCTCTTCTTAAGACTGAACAAGGCCAGCTGAATTGAAAAATACTGTTCAGAGCGCAAAGTGTAGAACTGTCAAGGAATGTCTTTGTATCCCTAGTTCAACCTGTTTTGGATATGTACTCGATGTGCAGAGACTAATTTTGTGATTGTGCATTACCTACCTGCAGCAGCCCAGCCACATGTACTGCCCAGCAGAAGTGCTGCTGCTGGGATTTTGTCTGGTCCTGACTTTAAGCTGTATCAGTTGTCGACTGTCTGCCATGGTGGCAAGAGAGACAAATGTGTGCTTTGGGGTGGGAGAAGACAGGGCTTGGTAATGGTGTGTGCAGCTGCTCAGTGCAGCCTGGCTAGGATTTGGGAAGCTCTTATCTCCTAAGCTGATGTTCTGACCTTTTGTGTGCATGCTTAGGTCCACAAGGCTGTACATGAAGTATCCATCACAGTGTCCGTGCTCACATGTTTTGGCAAGGTGTTCTGTTTTGCATCAACAATTGATGGTGTGCTCCAGTTTCCAGATGACTTTCATTTGCTTGCCATCTGGCCCAACGCGAGCTCCTCTTCCTTCTTCCCCAGCCCACGCCTGCCCCATGAACCCTGCCAGCCCACACTGAGCCATGTCCCACCGAAGGGCAGGTGACTGTGCTGTGACAGGCAGTGTTCAGCTGGAGGGAAAAAACATGGTCTGAATGGCCTGTGTGGTACGTGCAAAGCTCCTGTGGCAAATACTGCTGCATGTGGGACGTCAGAAGTTCCTTATGCAGCCATTGTTCCAGGAGGTCCTTGTTCCGGAGGGCTCGATAATAATTGTATTTATTGTCATGATTTTTGGATGTCAAGTCAGAAAGGAAATGAAGCCTTCATTTTTTTTAAAGTGAGAAGATTCTTCTTCCTCTTGGGATCCAGATGGTGTCTGTGTGCAGCTCAGCTGGGGGCTCCTTAGGATCTGCAGAGATGATCAGAGCGTCCTAGTGAGGGGCTGCAGCAGTCAGCCCATGTCTGGTGGCAGAAGATTCCTCTGTGCACCACCAAGGCTGGTTTTGCCCTGCTTGTCTGTTCTGTCGGGGCTGGTGGGTCTGGCTCAGCAGTTTGCCTCAGTCCCTGCATTGGCACCATCTCCAGGGCCTCACTCAATGGGGTATTGTTTCTCCCATCCAGGAATGTGCAGGCAAGCAGGGACCTCCGGCAGCTTGCAGAGCAGTGTGTTCTGTGCAGCGCTGAGGGAGTGACTGCAGCTGATGGCACAGCTCCGGGGACTCGCGTGTGCAGTCTGGGTGTGCTCGTGTGAACAATGCCTTGTCCCTGGGGCACGCAGCAGATCTCTTGCAGAGCAGACAGAGGGGCATCTCCATTTCTGGAGGTGGATTGCATCTTCTGTGGACAAGCATTGGGTTACCATGAGCAGGAAGAGGTATGAAATAGCATAGATAAAATGCATGGCAGTTTTCAACTATTAAAAAAAAAAATCAGTGGTGGTATTCATTAATATTCCTTAATTGCTCTGTGACGAAGTTGGCTTTCATGTCTTTTTGGGAATTAGACTCCTTACTGCTAATCAAACTCTCAGTTTTTAAAAGAGCAAGGTATCTGCTGCACAAGAACATACTTGTCCCTTGTGCAAGCCACCTGTGCATGTGGAAGCCTGCGCTGCATTTCTTTTGTTTGGAGATATGTTCGTTTCTTGGTTACTGCCCATACCCAACCCTGACAGCGCTGTGTCTGAGAAGCTGAGAAGTATTATGTCAAGGAGAACAGGTGGGCACAGTGCCTGAGGATTTGTGTTCTTTTGCTTTTGTTGCTTTTATCTCATCAGCTGATCAGCACTTTGGGAATGTCGCTGGATTAGCTGTTTCCGAGTCATTGCGGTCTCTTCTTTTACTGTAATGCTGTTGATAATCAACCTACAGTGGTCTATCATGTTGCTGTCTTACCTTCTAAGAGCCCCAAATCCTTGCTTCAGCATGTTTCAGCAAAAACAGGGAAGAAAGAACTCCTGTTTCTAAGGTACAGAAACCCATTAGAAATTAATTTACTCATCCTTGCCATTGAAAAGAGTCAAAAAGTGGATCTGTATCTTCAGTAGGTCTGCTTCTGTGTAAGTGATGGCACCTTGAGGAAGTGCACAACAGTGGTCACTGTTCTGTTGATGAGCCCTTTATTTGAGGAGTCCTACCCTACCTAACCACAAAGAAGAGGGAGAGGGGAAGTTGTCTGAGTCAGTGTGTAAATGCCTCCTCTTGGCTGCTGTGGGGTGATTCTGTCTGCTCTGAAGGTCTCACAGCAATCTTGTAACTGAGCTAATGGCTCTCATTTCATTCCAATCTGTCCTTTCATCAGCCCACAGTGGATCAGACATACTCCAGAGCTAATGGCATGAAGGGCTGGGCTGTCTTCCACGAAGGTGATGTGTGCTGAGACTGCATGGGGAAGGCAGGGAGCGGTGATTAATGCCCTGGGAATTCGCCTTGCCTCGCTACACAGCGCCTGTAGTGTCAGGGCGTCAGGAACATGTTACCTGCTGTGCTCAGAATCAGGCAGTGAGACAGAGACTGTGTGTTCTCAGTGGGGTGAGCTTGTTGCTGCGTTGCAGCTTCATACTTGCACAGTGAGGCTCTCTTTGCATGTGGGGTCTGCTGCTAGGCGGAGGCAGCAATCTTGTCCTGCTGCAGCTCTGCTGCCGTCTGCACCCCTGACCTCTGCGAAGATGCAGTCCCAGCGCTTGCTTGGTTTGGAGGAGCAATCCCTCCCTGTGGCAGGGGGATTGCCCATCTGGAGGTGAGAGGGGATGGCTCCCAGCCAGCAGTCCGATCGTGACTCACTGCAATGTCAGGCGGAGCCTGGCTCTCCTTGCATTCTACTCTTCCTGCGGGAGCCTCTGCACAAGCTGCTGCTGGATGTTTGTTCTCACCAGGCCGCCCTGGACTGGAGCTGGGAGAAGCTCATGTCCACCGTTAAAGCTGAGGAGCTGGGCTGTGCAAGTTTCCAGTCTGGAAGATTCCAGGACACTTCCTTCTCTAGGTGAGGGTTTGGAGAAAATGTTGTTAGTCATCACTCTGGAGAAAGACAATGCCAAGACCGTGGAAAACATAATATTTTGTGTTCTAATCGTGTTGTGGAGTGAGCTAACCCTGCAAGACTGTTCTCAAACACATCTAGACTTGTACAGAAAAGGAGAGCAAACAGCCCTGTTTTTGAAGGTACTTCACAGTCCCTTGCTGGAGAGGACTCTTTCCAAGTGCTGGCTCTGGACCTTCAGTGAGCTGGGACATGTTTCCCCAGTAGCTCCAGCTATAGGGGTTTATGCTCCCTGGCATCTGGCTGGTGAGACACTGATCTGGTGCTGTATGCAGAGCCATTCTAGAGACAGATGTGCAGAAGAAATATCTGATATTTTTTTGGCAGGGGTGGCCATTGCCATCAGTGATCTGCATGGACTTGTCAGAAGTCCCCAGCAATTTCACAGGAGAGTTTGTGCTCTGGCACTTAGTGAGCATCCTATCCCCTACTTTCATTCCAAAGTCAGTGGGTGACTGCTGCAACGTGGAAGTGTCTTAGTGTCAGTTCTTAAACTGGTCTTCATTGTAACTGCAGTTAGTGGGTACATGGAAGTTGGTGCCTGCTCCTCTCAATCCTCTCTCATTTGAAACAGAGTCCCCAGAGCTCATGGCAGATACTTTTAGGACCCTGAGCTCAGCCTTGTGCCATAGCCACCACAACTCATTGCAAGGCTGCTTTCTTGTCTTTAGCATTTTCAAGCTCATTGATGACCCTTCCATCTTTTTCCCTGCTTCACATGGTCACGCTTGTAATACTGTTGCTTTTTCTGCCTCAGTAGGTTCCTGCTATCCCGAACTGCAGCTCTTTGTGCTCCCAATTCACTCCAGTCCATTCATCTCTTTTTGGTGGCACAGCGCTGTTGGGGCTGGATATTGGGCTCTTTGTTTGTTCAGACAGCACAACGCTGACCGTGGCGGGGCTGTGCCCCAAGGAGCTCACGTGCTTGGAGTAGAGTAGCGTAAGGGTGCTGGGCTGCAGCAGAGGTGTGGTGGTGGCAGTGTGTGGGCATGGCTGGGGCAGGAGGGATGTGGTTCTACTCAGCACAAGACCCACTTTGTTCCCAGGAGGTGAGTCGGCCTGGATAAACAGAGCAGTCCCGTCAGCAGAAAGCATTTCCCTGGCTGGATCCCCTGCTGGCACTCCTGGTGGAAGTTTGCTGTACCTCCATAGCAGGGCTGTGTTTCTGCTCTGTGTCTGCTAGTGTTCCTGACTCACCGAGGCTCCGGGGCTACACAGGGCTGTCTGTGCTCAGTGTGCATTGCTGTGTTGTCACCATGGTGTGGGAGGACAGCAGCAGGGTCCTGGCTCTGCAGCTGCTTTAAGGGAAGGGGCAGATTTTCTCCATGCAGGACATGGCCCACAGTCCTCTGTGAATAGGGGATTTCAGCTTTATTCCCAGGGCCTTAGAGAGGGTCTTGCATCCTTCAGCCTGGCACTGGCCATGGTTCCAGGGACAAGAGCTCATGCAAGCAGTGTGCACGGGGAGGGGTTGCATTTGCCCAGCCTGCCAGAGGGGACTGGGTGAGCAGTGATGTCTGCTGTATGCCTGAAGAGGCCCCAGCAGGCTCTGGGTCTGCCCTGGTGTCAGGGAAGCATGGAGCTTCCTCCTCTCCTCTCACTTCCTTCCTGACAATAATTCAGTCCCAGATTTTCTTGCAGTTTCTCTCCCTGGTACTGCACAAACACGTCCCAGCAGAGGTAGCTGCAGGGGCTGCATAAGGCAGGTTGGACTGCTAGAGAACCCCCCTCCTGTGGCAGCAAGGTCTGAGGCACAAGGAGGGGTTCAGTGAGCTCAGAACAGGACCCTCTCACAGTATCCCTGCCTTTTACGCTTGGGAAGGGCTTCCCTTTCTGAAATGTGATTATTTTGGGTGTTTCTTGCTGCTAACGGACTTCTTGCTGTGTTTCAGCCATAGGTCTGCCTGCAAACCCCCCGCAATGGAGGCTGGCTCTGTGGTACGAGCAGTCTTCGATTTCTGTCCCAGCGTTTCTGAGGAGCTGCCCCTCTTTGTGGGCGATGTCATTGAGGTGCTGGATGTGGTGGATGAGTTCTGGCTGCTCGGCAAAAAGGAAGGCGTCACAGGTAAGAGCTAGAAGTGCCCACACCTGGGCCCTTAGGCCACAGCTTCTGCTCTGGGCATCTTCCCTGGCCTTCACTCTGCCAGTGGGGTATGCATTTTACTAAATCTCTCACTGGACTTCACTTGGGACTGAGGATGCAGGTTCCCTGCTACTGCTCTCCTGCCAGCCACACCTTCGGTGTTCAGACAGCTCAGCTGTTTTTTGTGAGATCAGTGTCACTCCTCGAGACAGGAGCTTCATAGCACTAGGTGCTAGCTGCATCCTCTGTAGTGGGACAGCCCATTTCCTGGCTAGTTGGTTGTGCTGACCTGCTGTGACACTGGAAGGGGAAAGGAAACAGATGCAACTGAGAGTGGAAATGCCAAGTGATCCTGTCAGATCAAGTCAGTGGGAGACTCCATGTCCTCCATGGAGCCCTCTGACTCAGCCCTGCTTCCTCCTTTCTGCTTTAAAACACTTTCCCAAACAAGCTGCCATCAATACCTGTGTGCCTAAAGTAGTGTGCATGTCTGTTAAACTTTTGGATAAGTGTGAGAAACTTGGTAAGCATCAAAATGCTCTCAGTGAAACACTGAAAGTCTCATCCTGTTTTAAGCAGCCCTTTCTCATATTTATACTGATGTTAAAATGACACAAGCTCTCAATGAGATGAAAACCAGGCCACTTCAAAGCATAAGCCCAACTCCTTCCTCAGCATGAGGGGAGTGCTGCGCTTCCAGGCCTGGCCTTGGAGATGGGGCTGCCTTGCAGCAGCAGTCTGGGCTCTGCTGCCAGCTGTGGACTGTCAGATGCCTGTCTCTGGGTAAAACAAAGATGGACAGGAGCAAAGGTGGAGAGGAGAGATTTTCTCCTGTGCTCCACTTAGCTGATAAATGGCACTGAGTGAGTGCATGCCTGGTCCTGCTGCTGCTGAAGTTGCTGGGTACAATTTACTTCTGCAGAAATCACCCACAGCTACTTCACCACTATTTCTCCCAGTGTAACTGACACACTCATTCCCAAGAAGATGAAGCTCTGAAGGAACAACAAACAGATGTATACCGTAACTCAAAGATAAAGAAACACACTGAAGTCAAGCTGCATGTTTTTAGTGACCTTTTAACTCAAAACCCGCTTACATTCCTGCCTTTCCTTGGAACAGCTGTTGCAGTTTTCTGCCCAGTTTCTAAGCTAAAGTTTCAGGGGATTGAAAAAGCACTTTTTAGTAGAAGCTGTGGAAGTGCTGCAGACTACCAATAATAATACTTAATACTCTGTGGGGAATAATTAATGTAGCTCCATAATTTCCTTCCTAACACTTTTAGGTTGTTTCCATGTACAGAGCAGGAAACTACGACATGGAAAAAGAGAGGGAGTTGGTTAAAACTGTAAGGGAGGCCACTGAAACTGGAAGCCTGTGTGCTGTTGGTTCCACCTCAGGTTAATGACAGCAGGTGGGAAACTGCCTAATCCCAGCTGAAAGTGCTGAGTGTCTTCACTATGATGTCTCCAGGTTTTACTGGAGTACGTAAACATCATATTTAGTGGACATCATGAGTGAATGCTGGAAGTGCTGCTAACCCATATTCCATCATTTCTCCCTGCTACGAATTGTAAAATACTGGAATGACATTTGTAGTGGGCTTTGCACTGAGGTCTGCTATATCCAGTGATCCTGGGACTGAAATCAGTAGCTGGGTAATGTCCTCAAACAGCCAACAAGGGTACATGGCTGTGCTGGCCTGTGGCCAGCTCAGTTTAGCTGGGCATCCAGCAGTGGGTGCCATGGTGAAATAGCTGCATGAGGTGATAAAATGGGGAAGGTCCTTGGAGCCTCAGCAGTGCTGGAGCTGTGGCAGAGCCTCTGGATCACAGACCTGGCCTTCCCAAGTTTGGTGTCGTGACTTCAGTGCTGAAGCTGTGCTGGGGCCAAGCCTTACAGAGTGAGGAGCACAAGGTGGATGTGCCTTCTCAAAAGACACTGGTCTTGTGGTCTAGCACTACTGGATCTTTGTCCTTATTATGGCCGTAAGTGGGGAATCAAGCAGTGAAAGAGGAGAAAACCTGGTATGTCTGTTCCCAGGAACTTAGTACTATCCTGTTCTGCTTCCCAGACCCATTCCTCTTCCTTCATGCCCTGGATAGCTGTGGGTGCAGCATTTTCTTTAAGCAAGAGGAAGAGATCCCAGGGTCTGGAAGTTGTGGTGGGCTACAGGAAGGACTCACTGCTGACAGCTGCTTCTCATTTCAGGGCAGTTTCCTAGCAGCTTTGTGGAATCTGTGGATATTCCCCTTCTGAAGCAGGGAGAGAAGCTGTTTGTTTGTACCAGCGACTTCACGTCTCAAGAGCCAGGGAGCTTGTCATTGCAGAGAGGTAATCTCCATTCTCTTCCTTTGCTTTGCATCTCACAGCCCCCTCCCCTTCCTCCAGAAGCATAGGGTGAGTCTAGTTGCAGTATTATGCCTAGAGTGTCAGGAAAAAGTTTCCTGATATTCCATGGCATAGGTCATGTCAGATCCATTGTGGACCTTTGCGTTCTTGCCGTCCTTCAATACCAATTCCTTATGGTCTGTTGTTACCCTTGAAACTTCAAATACCAGGGTTGTGTGGTTATGGTAGGCTTACAGCTGCCATTTAACTGCCCTCCCATCCCCAAATCCTAGATGTGTTTGAGAGGGCATGGGGGGGGAATCAAGTTGTAAACCAACTTGACAGTTTAGCAGTGAGAAAGTTATGGAGCTAAAACCATGAATCTTAATTATATGTGTGCACGAGGCTGCTGATGCTTCATGCTTCACCTCCAGTCTGTGCTCTTGGGCACCCTTAGAACACACTGTGCTTTGTGTGGGGTCCCACACCTTAGCCACAGCCAGTAAGGCCACAGGAAGGCAGGAACAAGAGTTGAGAAGCAATCAGGAGGGCAGTTTTGAACTGGTCTGTCTCATTCCCTGCAGGAGACCTGGTGGTCCTGGGAGGTAACCTGGCCTCCAGCTGGCTCCAGGGCCGAAGCAGCTGGGGTTCCAAGGGCTTTTTTCCTTCATCATGTGTGCGGGAGTTGTGCCTTTCTGTTCAGAGCCGTCAGCTGTCCCACAGCTCTCTCCTGGATGTACCTGCATACTCATTGGGCCAAGCCCGGGCTTTGATGGACCTTTCTGCTCAGCTGGAGGAGGAACTGGACTTCAGAGAAGGGGATGTGATTAACATCATTGGCATACCAGAGCCTGGCTGGTTTGAGGGGGAGCTCCGAGGTCACAGGGGCATTTTCCCAGAGGGTTTTGTGGAGCTGCTTACTCCTCTGAGAGCAGCAGGAACCTCAGAGGATCAAGAGCCTGCAGGGACTTGTGACACCAATGGGACAGTTCCCACCAAGCAGGAGGAGAACATCAGAGAGGACAAAGGGCAGGAGCCAGGGAGCACCTATGGTGTTGCCCTGTACCAGTTCCAAGCCTTGGAATCTGAGGAACTGGATTTTGATGTGGGTGACAGGATTCGGATTGTGGGCATTCTGGAGGATGGCTGGCTAGAGGGGGAGCTGAGGGGGAAACGTGGTATCTTTCCACACAGATTTGTGAGACTGGAGGCCTCCGACCCTTGCAGGGAAAAAATGGGTGTTGGCGATCCCCAGACTGGAGGCAGCTGTGAAGTGACTATCCATCAAGACTCGGAGAATACCTGCTCCAAAATTCTTCCTTTGCCAGGGAAAGACAAGGAGGATGGTTTGGTTGCACACCCTGAGCCTGACACTGTTGTGTCTCACATGGCAGGGGGATCTGAGGCTCCTTTGGGCACTGACTTGAGGCAGTGTCAGGCCTTTCCCAACACAGAACTCCAGAGACCACATCCCAAAGCCACAGCAGATACCCTTCCCTTCAAATGTGCAAAGACAGTCAATGGCCTCACCGCTACTCAGCTGCCTCCAGAGCAGAGCAGCAAGCCTGGCCAAGCAGGTGCATTGGAGCCTCCAGCCCTGCCTGAGCATGATGGAGGCAGACCCACCGTGCCCTCACAGGCTCCTTGCTCTCAACCAAACACTTGTGGAAGCCAGGCTATTTTTCCTCCTAACAGCTGTGCAGCTTCAGAGCCCCAGGAGGACCAGAGCAGCATCCAGGACCTGGATGGTTGGGTAGATGATCAACAAAAGTCCAAACCTTGTTCCTCTAGCTGGGGAGGCGTCCATATGGGCCTGGACATGTGGTCTGGGAGCTGGGGGGAATGCTCCTCACTGGCAGCACAGGGGGACAGTGGCACGGACCTTGACTCCAAACTGACAGAGCAGCTGGTACAGTTTGAGAAGAGCCTGTCGAGTACCAGTGCTGAGCAGGACAAGGTCTCTCGCCACTTCTCTATCTTGGACTATAGCTCTGAGAAAGACATTGTTCGTGGGTCTCCCAAGTGTGTCCCCCATGCCAAGCTGCCAGAAAGGAGGAAAGCCCTGAGACCTCCCCCTCCTCGGCCCAGCACCCTTGCAACAACTCCCATACCCAAAGGCCGATCTCTGTCATTCTCAGTGAAGCCCTCCCGGCCTGCTCCCCGGCCTCCATCAAGCATTCAGCGGAGGAGCATGGTCCCTTCACAGCTGCAGCCCAATGTAGCAGAGCAGCGCGTGGAGGAAAGCCATGAGGATGCAACGCAGACAGGATCAGCTTCCCCCTGCTCCATCCTGCTGATGAGGATGGGAGAGGTGGAGCGAGACCTGGAGGCTTACAGGAAGACCCATGCTGAACTCAGCTTGCTGCTGGAGGAGCAGCAGGATGAGCTGGTGAGAGCAGAGACCTTGGAGAACCTTGATTTCTGTGACTCCAACATTGAGAGCCTCAGTGCAGAGCTGCAGGAGCTGAGAGGTGAGTACAGCAGCATGGGATTGAGGTTCATTGGGACAGCTGTCCCCTCCCAAGTACAGGCACCTCTTGAGCCACCCTTCTCTTCTTTAATTCTTGATTTGGGTTGTTCTTGTAAACACTGTGGTGCCACAAATCATCATGATTCAGCTTTATTCTGGGAGGAGAGAGTTGCCCGGTTTACATGGGCACATCTGGGCTCTGAATGCCCAAAGATACAATATTAAGATCAGTGCTGTTAACTCATTATACTTGGTGATACAGTAGACAAAGTGGAAACAGGACCACATACACCTCCCACAGTCCCTCTTCCCCAGCTTCTCCAAAGAGCTTTTACAGTGCACTTCTGTTCTCAAAACCCACAGTGTGCAGGAAATGTGGGCACTGCGTGCGGGAGGTGAGTGAAATGCCAGCTCCTGTCTTGGGATTACTCACTCTGACTTCATTGCCTTCAGCCTCCCACCACTTAATCAGCACTGTGGAGTCCAGGCACTCTGCTGCAGGATCATGTCTGATGCAGAGCACGTGGGAATGAAGGATGATATCAGTGCATGGGGTGACCCGCAGCCTCCGCATCAGTGGAGTGCAAGAAGGATGCTTAGAAGATAGGAGGTTTGAAGCTAGGAAAAGGCAAATCAAGGATGGATCTCTGGGAAATTTTCTGGTGGAATGGATCTTTCTGGGAAATGTCTCCTGCTGTCCCAGTGCTTCCTGACAGAGGGAGGTCCTGCTGAACCCGTGCTCTGTTGGTTACTCAAACTGAAAGTTTTAGACAGGAACTAAGGCACTGGCTGGGACATCCTGCCCACTGAGTTAGCCCTACGGTAATCCCAGGGGATTTTTTCACCCCTTCAAGAAACCCAAGGGTTTGGAAGTAGCTTCTCTAATTCTATAGTAAATACGTGCTCTACCTAAGGGCACAAAGTAGGGCTGGCATAATCTTAGGAGAAACTCAACTCCCCTATGTGTCAAAAGAAAAGCAGAAAGCATGTGTTTTTCTAAAGCATGTTTAAAATCTGCAGGTTCCTTCTTTGGCATGTCTTGTACACTTGAGATTGTGCTAAAGATTAGACCAGCACAGGATTAGTGCTCATCCTCCTGCACTTGGAGCAGGAGAGTCTTGGGTTTATTTTTGCCTTTCTGCAGCTGGCAGTATGGAACATGGGTTGTGTGTACCCAACAAAGCTGCAAGAAGCTGGGATGTGGGTGATATCTGTGGACTCTCATGCTCTCTGTCCAGGGCACGTTGTGGTCACCTCTTGTTTTTTCAGTTCTGTGTTTGGGATGCAGAAAACTGGGGATCTGCTGAGCACTGTAGTTCAGGGAGTTATAGGAGCACAGGTTTCTTTGGCCCCCTAGAAGCTCCAGTTGTGTGTTACAGATGACTGTACTCCATAACCCAGACCATCCCTTCGGGTCTATTCCTTGGCTCTGCCCCAATGCTGGTTGCCTCCTGCTCTTCCCAGGGGCTGTGGGTGAGGGCTGGGAGAAGGATGGCTCAGCACCAGGTTAGAAGCAAAGCCTGAAGTCTTCGGTTTCTCCCAGGAGGCATGAAGCAGAACCCAGCCTCGACCAGGCTGCAGTGTTCAAGCTGCGTGCTCTGCTGGAGCTGACAGGAATGTGGAGGCAGGAGAAAGAGATCTGTACCCAGTATCTGCTGTGTGGCTCCCACGGTCTCACACACACACCTTTCCCTTCCCTGGGAAGGTTGGTCTTAGGGCACAGCCTCCTCGTGCCCCATTGCTCTCCTTTTCCATGCCTCTGAGTGGCCCATGAGGAGGCTGCAGCTGTGCCAAAGCAGTGGAGCCGGTTTGGGCAGTGGGAGCCTGCTCCTAACTGGTTACTGATTAGCTTGGGCAGCAGGTGGAGGAGGCTGGGGCTGGCGGTGATTGGGCATGCGCCTCTTCCTACCCTTGCTGACTGGTTTCAGGAAACACTGCCTGCATTGCTTTGCACCTGGGAAGGAAGCACCAGGGCAGAGAGACAAGAGGCGTTAGCCCCGATGTGGGCTTGGGGAGCTGCACCCTAGCAGAACAATGTGCTCTTACCCTGGGACAGAACATGGTCCAGAGAACCCTAGGCGGGAGCCCCGGCTCCTCAGCTGGGAATATGAAGATTGTGCTGCGAGGAGAGGGGACGTCGCAGGCCTGCACAGTGAGGGTCGCTGGAATGAGAGACCCAGGGTGAAGAGGGGAGCAGACAGAGGCTGGGATGGTGACAGGAGAGGGGAAGGCATCTCTGTGGATGAATGGAGCATGAACGGAGACTGTGAAGGCTTTTGGAAGGCGGATAACCAGTACATGGACTACAGGAAAGCAGACAACGTTTGGAAAGGCAAAAGCCAATTTACAGAGGACAGAAACTGTGGGGTGAATGAGAGGGAGGGTGTTCAATACAGAGGCTGCAATCCTGAGGTGGGAGAAGGGCGGTACAGAGGGGGCAGAGGGCCTGGGGAGGGCAAAGAAGGGGGAAGGCGGTGCAGAGAGGGCAGAGGCCCCAGAGAGTACAGGGAAAGGACAAGGTGGCATAAAGAGGACAGAGATCCTAGGGACTACAATGAGGGTGGAAGATATCGTGGGGAAAGGGAAAGGCGATGTAGGCAGGACAGGGGATGTAGGGAGGAGGGAAGGCAGTATAGAGAAGATGGAGATTATCAAGTACGTAGGGAAAGGAAAAAGTGGTATAGAGAGGTTGGAGGCTCTGGGGAATTTAGAGAGCAAGAAGGGCAGTATGTAAATATCAGAGATCTGGAGGATCATGAAGATCTTGAGCAGCACAGGCAGCTGAAAGGTCATGTCACGGACTGCAGTGATCTGGCTGGAGGTCATGGACCTCGCTTGTTGACATCCTGGTCCTCAGGAGACAGTAGCACCAGCCTGAGGTCAGACCCCTGCTGCAGACAGTCAGGGGCACAGGATATGGGCTGCAATGGCCGTGGGGAACCAGAAGGTGCAGAGCACTCGAGGGTCCGCACGGGCCGGCCAGACTGGAGCCACATCTGGGAGCAGGAGGCCAAGAACGAGAGCAGGACGGGCTCCTCGCTGCAGAGAAACAGTTTGTACAGGAGGACGGCTCCCGGCACCCTGCGGCACTCAGAATTTGTACAGACCAGGAAGGAGAAGCAAGGTATGTAGAGAAATGCTTGGGAGGTGCCGGTGTGGTGGCCCTGGGCGTTCCTTCACCCTGCCCTAGTGCTGAGGCAGCAGGGTCCTGCAGGAAAGCCTGGGGATGCACACAACTTTGTGGGATTAGGTCTCTCGTTGCAAGGTGGTGGGGTCTGGGTGGAACAAGTGAAGGAGCCCTTTGTGTTGGGCAGATGTGTGTCTGAGAACCTGTTTGCAGCTGTACCCTTTCTGTCGGCATCTATCTCAGGCACCCATGGGTGTGCTGTCCTTGGAGGAGGTTGGAGTGCAGAGAACAGCATGACAGTGCAGCAGCAATCTAGGCAGCAGGGCTGCAGGCTGTGGCTGGCTATCAGTTTACAGTGAAATTTGTTCTCTCGAGGTATTTGATTCAGCAGGCTCTGGAGGCTGCATTTCTGCACCGTGTTGGTAGGGTGAGACTTTGTTCAGTCGCGTCCCCAGGGCAAGGGAGCGGTTTTGTGGTGCCAGGATGTTCAAAGGGCAGCAGAGAAGCTAGGAGAGGCTGGGAGCAGAGCTCTGCAAGGCTCAGAATGGGGCAGGGGCTCCCTGCAGGAGCTGAATCTGAAGAAAAAAACAGATAAATCCCAGCTGGGCCTGGGGAACTCTCCAGTGCAGCCCAGTGACAGCTCCTTGGTTAAAACAAGTCTGAGATGAGATTCAGATGTGTCTGCCCAGTGCTCCAAGGAGGGATGCCTCCTGTCATGGTGGTGCTCACCCTCACTCTAGTATGTTTTGCACACTGATGTGTTACCTTTCAGCTTTCAACCTCTGACCTTTATCTGCTAAATTGTCACTTTTTAGTTGATGACATTTTTTTTTCCATGTTAAACTTGCTGGTTTGAGTAATTCTATCTTGTTCAAAATACTTTGGCTCCATTAGTGACTAAGTGTGCAGTGTCCTTATTTGTGATCATATGAAACTGATGTTTGGTTCTGTACGATACAGCAGTGGTTTTTGCATTTACTTTGAAAATATGATGTGGGACCAACTCTAAATATGGTCCCTGGAGAAACTCACTGGAAGTGCCCTCTTTTCTAGAATACTATCCACAGGTAAGTTTCAGGTGCTGATTTTCAAGGTCTTCTACTTTTCAGATGGGAAGAAACAGAATATTTACCATATATTTCTGTATTTTTTCCATCATACTTACCAAGAATTTTACTCTCTGTCCTTACGAGTGGGTTTAGATTATTAAAAGGGTTTCTCCTGTCCTGAGTGGAAATAAAATTGGATAATAAAGTAGCACTTTATTCCTTCATTTAAAACTGAAATTTGAATTCTTATTTCTGCCGTGAATCTGTCTTGATATTTCCCTTCTCATTTTTGTGTGCTTTAAAGCTCCTGGCATTAGTTTTGTTTTCCTATGTTCATTCATCTGTTTACATTTGCTGCTTTTGCTGAAGCACAGACCCATCGTTATTGTTCTCCTTGACTGCCTAACAGTGTTTGTTTGGATTATCTGCTTAAAATATCCTTTTAAAGGCCTTTCGCTTTCCTTTTTCTTTTTTCTTTTTTTCCTGTTGGTATTTTTGCTCTCAGACATTTTTATTGGTGCTCTGCTCAACTTTGGAGTGGATGGTAGAGGAGAGGAGCACAGCCAGGAGGTGTGTGGGTCCCATCTGCCTTAAGGGCAGCTGGGAGGGGGCTCTCATGCCTGTCAGTGAGCATCTCGTGAGCCCTCTGCCCCACCAAGGCTCAGGCATGTCCATTGCTGCAGTTCCCCCTGCACCAGAAGACCTCAGAAGGAACCAGTGGGTTCCAGGTGAGGCAGCTTTGAGATGAGTCCTGGTAGCACTGGAGAAGCGTCGCAGTCTGTTCCTCTTCAGCTCATCCTCAGAGTTTGGATTTCTGTCACTGCTCCATGGGAGAAGTGAAATACTCAATATATTTCATCTGTTGTTTTCAGAGCAGTGGATGTATTCTGTTATGGGATTACTATCTAAATCCAGAGTGAGTTTTCACCCTAGCCAGATCCTGCTCCTGGCAGGGAGCTCAGCCTTTCCCTCAGATTAATTATTCCCCGCCCTAGTTTCATCCCCTCTTGCTAGGCAGTAACCCCTCCCCTCCCAGTGTCCACATACTTCAAATATTTGCAGCTGGTTTGCTTTGTCCTGAGTCACTGCTTGGCTGTGCTGAGCCGTGAGCCCAAGGCTGGGCTTTTCTTGCGGGCACAAAATCAGAGGCTAGTGCTGAGTGAGGCTGCACAGGGCTTGTCCTCAGCTCTAGGGCTCCTTGAGCTTGGCCTGGGAGCTGGCCCCTCTTTGTCAGGGCAGAACCAGCTCCAGCTGCAGCAGCCGATGGACAGCACAGCCCTCCCTGGACCAGGTTAGCAGTGGGAGCACAGTGTGACGGGGGATGCTGGCAGGTGAGCCCTGATGAGAAGCGTGTGATGGATGTGAATCCTGTTGGATCTAGTGCACGTGAATTAACTCCCAGAGTGAAGCAGGGTAAGCAGCTCTAGCTGTGTGTGCACTGGCAGCTTGGGTTGCAAGAACTGGCTTTTTGTTGATGGGAGGATTGTGGGTGAGCTTCTGAGCTGAGCAGCATGCATTGTTATTGGGCCTCCTGTGTGTCAGTACCAGCAGCTCTGGTGGGAGACCAACAGAGCATGTCAAAGCAACGCAGAGTTAATTTTAAAGCACCAAAGGGAGTAGAAAAAAAGTTGTTCAAGATTTAAATTTAGGAGTACAAATTGCTGAGCTCTTGCAAGTGCTTCGAATGAGCAAAACTTAAGTCTCTAAGAGTTGTGGTTGAGAACGGTTTGTTTGGAAAAGTATGAATGCTCTTTCGGCATCTGCGTCATGGGTAAACACAAACTGGTCACTGGATTGGAATTTGGTGGGTTCATTAGAAATACCAGTTGCATTCCTGCAAACTAACGGAGACCAGTCCAGCTGTGGTGTGTCTGAGGGCCTGGTGGTTTGGGTAGGGAGGTAATGTCCAAACAGAAGATCTGTGGAGTGAAATGGGGATCTGTTTAAAAACCATTTATTAGATGACCAAAACCCACAGTTGTGAAAGAATGTGAGTTTAGTTAAATGCTGAATGAGATTCAGTTTTGGAATGCTGCAATTAGACATACAGAAATGTGGAACAAGCAGGAAGAAAAGAACTCGGTGGCAGTCAACAGAAATGGTCTGAAATACAAAAGGGAGAGTTTTTAAATACATCAGAAACAGGTTGTAAGAAACATAGATGAGGTGGAAGTATAAAGTAGTAAAAACAAGTTCTGTGTTTTGAGTCTTTGAGCTCGGAGTGTTTAAGGAAGCGGGACAGCATTCTGAGTTTGTGGCTGGAGGAGGGTGCTGGGCTGGTGATCAACAGCAAGAGTCATCAGAGAGCTGGCTGCAGCATTGCTGTGTTTTTCAGTATGTCTTGAAATATTCAGAAAGAGCAAGAAGGCCAGAGGGGAATTAATATGAGTGTTCAGAAATCACAGGCAAAATAATGGAAACATTGACAGTGTAAGTGGGTGGATCTGGCCGACAGCTTCACCAGGTCAGGCAGGCCGCCTTGATGGCCTTTATGTGCTGAAAACTTGGGCAGGGAAGGTTTTTCCTTCCCTCCCCCAGTGTGGGATTTCAGACTTGTGTAGAAAGGTGTCGGAGCTGGAAGTCTCAGGAGCATCAGGCCCTTGCCCTGCTCTCGGTCTCACCCAGGGTTTGCTGGTCAGAGCATGGGGAGCAGCTGCAGGGCCAGGGATTCCCAGTTCCTCTCTCTGAGCTGGAACCCCGGAGCAGGACCTGGGTGCAGAGAGGGATTTCCCTGCTTGAGGCAGGGCTGAGTGTGCTGTGTGTTGTGCCTGGTGCCCAGCCCCACAGAGCCAGAGCCAAGCTGTGCAGCACTGAGCTGCTGAGAATGGCGGCAGCAAGGATCCAGGGACCTGCGTAGCCTGAGTAGGGGCATCCCTGCAGTTACAGACTCCTGCAGCCACCAAATGGCTGTGGCTGAATGCACAGCACGATTGTTTGGCCTTACAGTGAAGCCTGGAACGTCTTGCTTGAAGTTTCATCTGGGTGGTTGTCATTTTGCACGTGGATACGTGCACAATTCAGATATCTGGTTGTGGTAAGTTTAATCTTCCCCGTTTAATCGTGAATCAAATTTAACCTTTCCCAGGAGCTGGTTTTGATCTTTGTGGCTTCCTTCACTCTACATCTCACTGATTTGTTTGTCTGCTGCACGGGCTGTTGTTGAATGCAGTCCTTTTCACAACTTCGTGGGCAACCCCTTTGTGCTTTGTCAGGTTGTTAAGGATGGTATCAGCTCATACGCCTACCTGCCCTTGGTTTCACTCACCTGTTTTACATTCAAATTAACACCTTCCTGCTTCTCCCATGTTGCTCTCCCGCTTGTTCTTTCCTGCCAAACAAATGCCATCCCTTGAACAAACATCTAACATAACTCGCTTGTCGTTTCTGTTTCGTTGCTCTCTGGGAGCTGCTAGCTGCAGACCCCATTATCTAAGCGTTTCTTTGTTTCTTCTGTTCCTTTTCTTTCATTTTCCTGCAGGCACTGTGTCTGGGGCAGCACGTTTGTAGAGGACACTGCAGGTAGGGCCCAGCCTGCAACCCAGGCTTTGCAGATGCTGTGGAATTGCAAGCAGTAAATGTAAAACCCTGCAAAAATACTTGTACAAATATTAGAGCTGGGGGCCTGCCCACGACTGATGAAATCCCTGTGACACAGAGCAGCTGGGGTTGTGTGGGAGTTGATGGGCATTTGTCACATCGGCCATTGGCCTAAAATCATATATCAGAGGCAGGCTGACTGAGCTGCCAGCACTGCAGAACAGCAGTGCAATGTGGGGGAGCTTAGTTTGTGGGCCAGAGCCTGGCTGGGAGGACGGTCTGGCTGCATATGGGGAGCTGGTGCCCTATTTCGGGGCCAGAGGGCACATGCTTTCAGCAGCAAGCAGGTGGAGCAGAAAGTTGCTGGGGCCCAGGAATCTGCTGGGATAAAACGTCTCTGAACCTGAATGAAAACAAGAGGGGGCTGGGCTGGCCGAGGAGCTGCAGGTGGGACAGAAAACCAGGAGGAAAGCCAGCAGCCTGGCTCTGGGACAGAGAGGATGAGGATGTAAGCTGCAGACAGTGCCCCAAGCCTGCAACAGGGCTCCCTGCACTGCACTGCCTGCAGAGGTTTGCCAGAGGCTGTTGCAAGGGCATGGTGACCTCAGCCTGGGGCTATCTCTGAGCTGTGCTGGGGACACAAGGTTCCCCTGGTACCACTGCTGTCAGTGTGGGGTGCGTGCAGCCACCCCATGCCTCTGTCCCTGTGTGTGCCTTCACTGCCTGCCCACTGTGCACAGCCTCACCAGGGCCCAGGCCTGGTGCTGGACGTGGATCCTGGCCACCTCCACCCCACTTGTGATCCTCCCAGCTGCCAGCAATGGCTCCCCCAACCCCGCACAGCGTTTCTGGTCACGCTCCAGCTCCAGGCTTTGCTGCCTGCAGCCCCATTGTGGGTGCTTGGAGGCCTTTTCGGCTATTCAGATGGAAATGCCCCGGAGCAGGAGAATGGATACCCTGTTCCCAGCCCCAGGGGAGGGGACAGCAGCCATAGCCAGGCCCCAGCCGGGGTGGGAGGGCAGCAAGGTTAGGGGAGGGGTAGGAGCAGTGAGCATCAGGGTGTTGGGGCCCGGGTGGTCTCACAGCCTGCAGCAGGTTTGTGTGGCTGCCAGGAGGAGCCTGGAAGTGGTCGGGGAGTAGTTGGACTAGCCCTGTGTGCAGAAGGCAGCTCTGGCTTCTGGTACTCTGAGGCTTGGGGCAGAGAGGATCTGACTGTAAGCTCTCCTTGACCTGCAGCACTCAGTGCTGTGGGGCCCCAGTGCAGTGTACTGGTACTGATGATTAAGGCATGCTCTGGGAGCAGTCCTGCTAGCCCCGCTCTCTGACCATCATGTTTGGTCATCTCAGAGGTGCTAACATTGCCTCCTGTCCTTGTTGTGCAAGAGTTGGGCCAGATGTCACTGGATGATGTTATTTTGCTCGTCTTTCTTGCAGAGATGACCCTCCTGTCCTCTCAGACACCATCTCTGGAGACATCCTCATCTGCCACCGAGAGCCCTGAGCACAGGATGCTGGAAAAGAGATCCAAGGTTATTGAGGAGCTGCTCCAGACAGAGAGGGACTATGTCCGAGACCTGGAGATGTGCGTGGAAAGGATCATGGTGCCCCTTCAGCAGGCACAGGTAGAAGCGTGGGAGAAGGCTGTGAGGTGGTGCTGCTGGGGTGGAGTGAAGATACTGAGTCTGCTTTGTTCTTGAAGCCCACGGGGGACATTCAGCTACTTTAGGGGCAACAGGGTGTTTTTTGCTGCTCCTTGAAGTCAAAGAAATAATCCATCCATTTTGTGACTTGTTCTCACTGTTGCTGAGTACAAGAAACCTCGCAGCAAGTGTCACAGATTCATTTCCTAGGATAGGATCTGTTGTTCCTATTTGTTTGGTTTGTGGGTTAATTTAATTGTCTGGAAAAAGAAAATACAGAATCTTGGCATGGTGATGGAATTGATGGGAAGAAAGGGAGTGTCAGATGATCTAACACTCCCTTGGGTAAAACTGGTTAGAAAATGGAGGACGCTATGTTTGGTAGGACAAATAAAGAGTAAGAGTTTCAGTGCAAACCAGAATGAGGGAATGAATGCAGAAATCACTGTGTGGGAGCAGGTTGTACTGAGTGGCTGCTAGGGAGCTGAGGGCTGATGGCAGGTTGCAGGAAGGCAAGGGGTAGGAGTTGCTATTGTCTACCTGGGTCATACTCTTCCATCCAAGACTTCTCTTCCATTTCTCCAGATTCTGAATGTAGACTTTGAGGGTCTTTTTGGAAACATTCAAGTGGTAATCAGCTTCTCCAAGCAGCTGCTGTCCACCTTGGAGGCTGCAAATTCCATCGGTATGAACTCTTCTGTTGCCTTTTCTGAGCAGACTCAGATGAGATTTGCTAGTGGGGTGTCAGAACGGGACAGTGTAAATGATGGATAAGAGAGTTTCCTCCCCGTTGGTCCCTGTCAGTGCTCATCAGCCCAGCAGCAAGGCTGTGTTACTGCATTGAGAAGACAACGCATTGAGAAACACGTTGTCTATAGACTTCCCTGGCTCCTTTCTTAAAGAGAACCCCCCTCCTCACACCTGCACTGCCAGCTTTCACTTCTCAGGCCTAGGGCAGCCTGTGTTTTTGCTGTCCCTGTGGCTCTCACTGCCAGTGACAGTCATATCCTGGAAAACTGAAACAGTTGAGGTATCTCTGCTAGTGGCTTCTGGAGCTCCTATAGTGCTCTTCAACTGGTTAAACTGTCCTGTCCCCTCAAAGTTTGAGCAAATGTGTCCTGTTGAGCTATCATAAATGGCTTCAACCTCAATAGACCTTTCATGCACTGTTGCCATTTCTGTCCCCACCTGCCCCCACCACCCAGCCTGCAGTGACAGGGAAGCATGAAGGATGTGTGGGCATGGAGAGTGTCACTTTTGAGTGCTGTGGTAGCACTGTCCTCTCAAGTTGTGGGTGTGGTACGGAGTCACAGGGGATCTCTCCATGAATGCACCATGGCTGTTGGAAACTATAAGGGTACTGGAAAAACTGAAGTCCTGCTTTGCTGCTGTATGCAGGGTCGGTGTTCCTGGCACAGCGTGCAGAGCTGGAGAACGTTTACAGGGTTTATTGCCAGAACCACGATGAGGCCATTGCTCTGCTGGAAACCTATGAGAAGGATGAGAAAATCCAGAAGCTACTTGTGGACCTGCTGGATAGCCTCAGGTTGGAACCTCTGACTGTGGTGGCCACCGAGCTGGGTTAGAGGGTTCACTCTCCAGCATCCCTGCTACTCTGCCAGCAGCGCTCAGACAGTTCAGCTGGTGACAGAACTGGGGCTAGCTGTGCCACCATTCAGGTGTCAAGACTCCAGGTTCAAATGAAAAGGGCTTTTGTTTCAGTGATACTCTGCTGCCCCACAAGACACATGTGCTGGGATGCCTGTAGGGCCACCAAAGCATGGAGAAGGTGGCATGTCCTGGGTTGAGGGTTCCTATTCCCCGAGTCCTTTGCTACAACAGCGAAGGAGTGAGCCACTTAGCCTGGCTTAGCAATTGCCATGGCTCTGGAACAGGGCTGCCATGGCAGCGTTACTGCAGGAGGGGGCAAAACTGCTGACTGTGGGAATGCACACCTGTCACACTGTTAACCTGTTGCTTTTCTTTGCTTTTTGGCATTCTTCTGGCCATCAGGAGCCTGTACAGTGAGTGGTAAGTGCCTCCTTCTTGTTAGTCCACGCTTATCTGTCTTGGCCTGGCTGCTCCCTTGTGACTCACCTCCCACCACCAGCTTGGCACATGTCTGGGTACCCCACTAGTGGACTATACAGGCAGATGGTGAAGCGGGGGGTTGTGGGCTGAAAATTGGTTTGGGGATCCATCAGGCATAAGTAGGCAGGAGAACCCTGTGCTTGCTGCAGAGCTGAGCATGGTCAGTCTGCCCTGTGTTGCAGGTCAGGTCTGGCAGTTGGGTGATGGGACAGCCTGAGGCAAGTGGAGGTCTGGTATCTTTTAGGCTGTGTCCGCGTGGGGTTTCACAAAGGGTCTGGTGATGGAGAGGATCCCGGCTGGGATCCTGGGAAGAGTTGTGAGCAAGATCTGGAAACGTGGAGTTGACTGAGGTTACTATGAGTGTGGGAGTGCCATGGGTTTGGAAGTGTGGGTGGCCTGACGTAGGAAGTACAGTAGTTTTGGATGTGTTAGTCCTCTGGGTGTGGTTGGGGTTAGTTCAAGGAATCAGACTTTGCAAGGTAAAGCTGGTCTGAAATCTGGTGTATCTTCTTTGTCCCAACTTCCCAGGGGCTGCACAAACTACGTTAACCTGGGCTCCTTCCTCATCAAGCCAGTACAAAGGGTGATGCGGTACCCCCTGCTGCTGATGGAGCTGCTGAGTGCCACCCCTGAATCTCACCCTGACAAGGCACCACTCACAGCCGCTGTCCTTGCGGTCAAAGAAATCAATGTCAACATCAACGAGTATAAGCGTCGGAAGGACCTCGGTGAGGAGCTGAGGAGGGAGTGCGTTGACATTGGAGTCTTATAACTGCACGAGCATGAAGGGAATCTGTCCCCAGTAGACTGTGATCTGAGCAGCAGTGTAGAAGAATTGCATCTGAAAAGCTGCATGTGAGATGCAGTACATAGAGGGTAGTGCACTACACATCTGACAGGAGACATTTCTTATAGTACCGTGATACAAAATGCATACAGTTGCTGAGAACAAAAAAGGGTAAGGCAAAACAATGTCTGTTTAATGTTAAAAATGGAATTTGGAAGAATACAAATAGGGAATCAGTCTGCCAGGGTAGTATCTATCTTACTGAGATCTGGAGGATAAGTTTGGAGGGGTATCTGTATACAGGACAGAATTACAGAGCTGTTGGCTGGAAGGGCCCAGGATGTGAGCTCACCCTGTGGATTATAAGCTGTAGTTTTCCCAGATCTTTTTTGATCTGGGGAACCCAAGCTAGACATAGTATCTAACTGCAGCTTCTCTGGGGCTGAACAGAGAGAGAAAATGTTATCTTATGCTAAAGCTACACACAACACTGTGGAAAAGTTTGAATGTTTAATCCCCAAAATGCAAGATATATCCAGAGCCTAACAAGGGAGTTACAGGTGGTGCAGTACTGGATTTTTGAGGTGATAAATGATAGGCTACAATACAAAACAATATTATGTGACACATGGAACACTTGGGATTACAGAGGCTTAGGGAAGAGCCAGCAAGACAAGTGCTGATGAGGTTCTGTAAGACACAGACATGCTGCTAAGTTTTCTAATTTCTACATCAATTTCTGTAGTGCTTAAGTACCGGAAAGGGGATGAGGATAGCCTCATGGAGAAGATCTCCAAGCTCAACATCCACTCCATCATCAAGAAGTCCAACCGTGTGAGCAGCCACCTCAAACATCTCACAGGCTTTGCACCACAGGTAATGTGCATCAGCTGCCAAGTGCACATACACCCCATGATGTTTGAGGAGATGGTGGTACCTGCTGACTGCCCACATCCCTTCCTTGATGGGTGGTTCTGATTCAGGCCAGCAAGGCAGTGAGCTTAGGGTCTGAACCACCTGTCTCTGCTCTCCAGCTTGTGGGCGAGAGGCCCCACATTTTTTATTCTGGGAGGTGCCAGAGTCCTGTGTTGCCTCCCTTGAGCCTTTTTCTCTCACAGCTGAAGGATGAAGCCTTTGAGGAGATAGAGAAAAATTTCCGGATGCAGGAGCGGCTGATCAAGTCCTTCATCAGGGACCTTTCACTCTACCTGCAGCATGTTCGGGTGAGTCTGGATATGATGCCACTTATCAATGCCTCTGTCCTCAACCCTGCCTGGGTATTGGCTGCTGGGCGTTTGGGCTGCCCTGGAAACTTGTGCCTGCTCTGGGAGCTCTGTTCTCCTGGGGAGCAAACATGGTATGCTGACTGCTTGTCCCTGGTGCAGGAGTCTGCCTGCATGAAGGCAGTAGCAGCAGACAGCATGTGGGACCTGTGCATGGAGAAAGGCAGAGAGGACCTGGAACAGTTCCTGAAAGTGAACCGACTCATCAGCGACCAGCTGTTCTCCAACTTTGTGAGTGAGGCTGCATTGTTGTGTGCTGCAGGCACCCCCTGGGGCCCTCCCACCCATGATTGGCCGTGCAGGTGACACAGCCTGGGAGAGGTGCAGGCATCCATACTCATCTCATGCCACTTGAAATTTTTAGTGGCTGTGGGTTTTGGTTGTGCCTTGAGCATATCTGCTAGGTACACGTTTGTCTTCAGTCATACCTGGAGTGTTACAGCCTTCTGGTCCTTTCTGTAGTATCTCCCATGCTGGCATGTCTGTAGGATATTCAATGTAATGCATGTTGGAAAGGACCTCTAGAGTTTTGGTAGGATGGTATCAGGAATATGGACAGTGTGCTGTTCTGGAGAAGTTGTGTACCAGAGGGTGGGCTGCTGGTATTCTCAGCTTGATAGAAGTGAGCACCTGATCTCACCTTCTCCCTGCATCTCTACCCACCAGAAAGAGCGGACAGAGCGGCTGGTGAGCTCACCCCTGAACCAGCTGCTGAGCATGTTTGTAGGGCCCCACAAGCTGGTGCAAAAACGCTTCGACAAGCTCCTTGACTTCCACAACTGCACAGAGCGAGCGGAAAAGCTAAAGGACAAGCGAACACTGGAGGAGCTGCAGTCAGCCCGCAACAACTACGAGGCCCTCAATGCCCAGCTGCTGGACGAGCTGCCCAAGTTCCTGTACTTAGCCAAGGAGCTGTTTGCTAGCTGCGTGCAGAGCTTTGCTGAGGTGCACTGTGACTTCATGAGCCAGGCCCTGGAGGAGCTGAGACCTCTGCTGTCGGTGGGTTCCTGGATCACAGCCAACACTCCAGGCTCAGTGCAGTGATCTCTGCACAGGGTTTGTCTGATGGGTCACTAGCACGATAGCTACATTCACCAACATTCACCTAACTGCTCTGGTCCTGCTCTGGTTCCAGTTGCTGAAGCCGTCTGAACAGGAGGGGAACCTCATTGCCGTCTTCCAGGAGAAGCATGGTCAAGTCCTTCAGCAGCTTCAGACCATCACCTTCTTCCCAGAGTCACAGGCAGTTCCCAGGAAGCCTTTTGAGAGAAAGACCGTGGAGCGTCAGTCTGCCCGGCGGCAGCCGCTCGGTGCCTTGGTGAGTCACACGTGTACCCCGTGTCAGGGCCCACTGGCATCCTGGAATGGCCGCTCATGCTTTCCTTGTTTCTCTGCAGCCCACCTACGTCATGCAGTCCAATGACACCCGAGCAGCCCTCCTGGCCCGCTATCCCCCTGACAGTCTCTTCCAGGCAGATCGCAATTTCAATGCTGCCCAAGACCTGGATGTCTCACTGCTGGAGGGAGACATTGTGGGAGTCATCAAGAAGAAGGATCCCATGGGCAGCCAGAATCGCTGGCTTATAGACAATGGGGGTAGGTGGCTACATTCTTTCCCCTCAGTGCTTGCTGCATCTCTCCTCTGTTTCTCCTGATCTTTGATCTGAGCTCCTTCCCTCTCCCTCTCTGCAGTGACCAAAGGCTTCGTGTACAGCTCCTTTCTGAAGCCCTACAACCCACGCCGCAGCCAGTCAGATGTCTCAGTGGGCAGCCACTCTTCCAATGAGTCAGAGCAAAGCAGCTCTTCTCCCCACAGCAGTGCCACCCTGACCTTCTGCCCCAGCAAGGCGGTTGTGGCCTTCACTCCTAAACCCTCCCGGGACTCTGCCTCACTGGGAGAGCTGTGCCACTCTCCGCAGTCCCCCTCAGAGATGGACTCACCAAGCTCTGGTGACAGGACAGCCCCGCAGGAGGCCGTAATGGTGACATCTCCACGCCACTACAGCCGGCCTGAGCCAGGCTACAGCTCCAGCCCTCGCAATGGGCACCCCACCAAAGCACATCTTAGGTCTGCATCCTTGGTGGAGGACAGAGACTCCGGGCTTGAGAGTGGCGAGTCAGAAGGCAACCAGGTGAGCCCTGAGGTAGCTGGGGTTGGGGGTGCGAGGGCTGAGACCCTCACTTGAGCAGAGGCTGAGCATGCTCTGTAGGCATGAAGTGTGAGATTGGGACTTCTCTGTCCCAACGTGATGGGCCCAGAACAAGGATGCAAGTGAGAGTGGATGGATGGGGACAACTCTGGCAGAGGCTGGGCTGGGTCTGCTGCTGGGACACAAGCCAAAACTCAGCACTGTGTCTTGGTTTTCAGCAAATCTCAGTGCACATCCTTTGTATTGGGGCCATGCTGTCTGCCTGTCCGACTGACACCTCCTTTTGCCCAGCAGGTCTATTATGCACTCTACACATTCAAAGGACGAAACACCAATGAGCTGAGTGTGTCAGCTAACCAGAGACTCAGGATCCTGCAGTTTGAAGATGTCACAGGCAATCGGGAGTGGTGGCTGGCCGAAGCACATGGCAAGCAGGGCTATGTGCCCTCCAGCTACATTCGGAAGTCAGAGTACACGTGAGGCAGGGGGCAGGAGGCCCCACCCTGTGCCATGTGCCTACCAGGACTGCCCAGGGCCCATAGCCTCCACTGCTTGCCCTAAGGGGCCAAGGCTGTGTCATGGGAAAGAGGGAAGGTGGGCTGGCAGAGCAGGCACTTTGATTAAGGGCAGGGGCCAGCTGCTGTCCCCCTGTGCTGTTTTATCCTCCAGCTAGGAGCAGAGTGGGCTGTGGCCCAAGGCAGAATGGCTCAACCAAGGCTGGGAAGCTACTGTGGATTTAAGTTGGGAAGACTGCTGCTGAGGCCATCTTTAGCCAAATAATGTTAAAAGCAGCCTAGAGCCTTGTGAACATGTTCTCTGTGCCTAAGCAGCAGCAGGTCCTGCCAGTCTGTGCAGTGCCCCTGGCCAGGGACATCTTTTCTGGTCAGAGGAAGCTGCTCTGAGAATTGCTGTGAGTAGTTCAACTCCACAGTGAGCCCAGCCTCCAGGAGTACCCACAGCAGAGCCTGGACAGGTACTGTGTCCATGTGCTCAGACTCCTGGAGCTGGGGCCTCTCTAAGCTCTGCTGCTAGCAGTAGCCATTAGGCACTTGCCTCCCAGACCAGCTGTAGGTTCTGAACACCATCTTGTCTTGTCTCCATACTGTCTCCAGTGTCCAGGACCCCCTCTTTGTTCTGTTGTGCCCACGTGGCTCCTCTGGGGTGAGACAAAAAGCAAAGCACTGGTTGTCCTGCAGCCTCATTTTTGTGGATTCTGATCAGGAGTGCCTTACTTGTGCATGCTGCAAGGCATTGCAGATAGTGCTTATGTTCTGGGAAGGATGCTGTGCCCTTTGCAGGGGTGCTGTGTCTTATGTGCTGCTGCCATGACTTGAAGGAAGGAAGCCCTTTTCTCCTTGGGGCAGTGTTTGTGTCCCCTGTACTGCTGCTCCGTAAATAAAGGTTTGCCCTTGTGTATAGGAAGAACCTGTGCAAGTGCTAGGGCAGAGATGGGAAATGCTTGGTGTGTGAGGATGCTGAGGGCAAAGCTCACAGTCTTCATGTGGACCCTGCAGGGCCATTTACATTTCAGTGGGGTCCTCATTAAGATCCTGGAATCATAGAATGGTTTGGGTTGGAAGGGGCCTTTAAGATCCGTCTCGTTCCAGCCCCAGGACTATAGGCAGGGACACCTCCCTCCCTCTAGACCAAGATAGATTGCACTGCCCTCTCTGGCTGCTGTGTTATATGACACAGCTGCGTTGTGTGTGGTTTGCATCCCTCTTGTCACCAGCCATGGGGAAGGGTCTTGCTCTGCTCTGTCCATGCAGGTACACAGCGTGCACACAGTCTGCATCAGTGCTGCAGCTCTTGGCTTGATGCCCAAGAACAAAGGGTCACAGGTTCACCAGTGGTAACCACTACATTGTGCGTGTGTGTTGGTGTATCATGTGTATGAGTGAGTCCACAGTTTCGGTGGCTTGTCTGCACTGCTGTCAGATTTGTGGCATGGCCCAGCAGTGCTTACCATAGCCTCAGGGTCTGCCTCGTTCATTTGCATTGCAATCAAGTTGAGCTGCATGCACAGAGAAGGTTCCTCCACCTCTGCTGCCAGTGAGTTCATGGCTGGGGCAGAGTCCTGGGTCCATCTGTGCCACATGATTTGGACCTCCCCCAACATTTATTTGCATAACCTCTGTACCTGCTGGCCAGGCTTAAAGCTGAACCGAGGCTTATGTAGCATACTTCAAAATCAGACTTTTAGTGGGAAGAGTAGAAACAGTTACAAGAGGTAAATAAATTATAACATTCACTCAGATTATACTGCAAATTTCATTCAGTAGTGCTACAGCATCTCTCAGCTAGGTTCCCCTGGCATAATGAAGTACAAAAACTTAGAACCCTGTGGGGTCCATGGTCTCCCTGCCTGACATAACTTTCTCCTCTGTAAGTTATGCAGCTTGAGATCCTCATGTGCACAGCTGGTGGGGCACAGTAGCAGGTAACAGCTCAAGTCCATATCTTCTGTCCCTGCTAGCCAGAGAAGTCGCTTTCTCCCCTTCATTTCCTAGCTGTAGAGACAAAGTCCTGGGCAGTCCAGCTGCAGGGAGATTCAAGTGCCGGGTTGGGAGTCCCAGCAAGAGGAAGCTGCTCACACACAAACTGCACGCTGCTGCGCTCCACCTACAGCGTGGTGGTTTCTGTGTTTGTGATGCCGGCGTCCTTCGCCATCGCAGAGAAGACGCCCTGCTTCTGGAGCAGCTTCTCGGGGCTGTCGTATTCCACAATCTTCCCTGCATGCATCACCATCACCCTGGCAGTGGGCAGTGAGAACACCTGCTTAGTGCTGCCAGCACCAGCCCTGCGGCCCCGCACTGTGCAGTTCACTTCTCACTAAGTGCTCTCATCTCTGTGCCGAAATGTATTTGGTGTCAACAACCCCTCTGGGGCCTGCTGCTGTAGAAGGTCCCGAAAACATTACTCCCCTCAAAAGCATAACTAATGCGTGACCATTTTTCTCCTCCTCTGTTCTGCACTCCCAGAAGTTGTGCATTACTGTCCTGGGCATTGCAGCCCCCCCCCCTGCCCCTCTGGCTGCGTCCTTGTGTCTGCTGCTGGCCACCTCTCCCCACCCCAGGAGCCCTGAGCCCCATTCGTGTGCCCAGTGGTACCTGTTGCTGTCCATGATGGTGTGGAGGCGGTGGGCAATGGTCAGGACAGTGCAGTCAGCAAATGCGCTCCGGATTGTTGTCTGGATTAAGTGATCAGTTTCCAGGTCCACAGCTGCTGTTGCTTCATCCAGGATGAGGATCTTGGCTTTGCGGAGAAGGGCCCGGGCCAGACACACAAGCTGTCTCTGCCCAACGCTGGGAGGAGGTGGGGCATGTGAGTTACCAGGCAAACAGAGGGTGCATGTCTCAGCCCCCCACCCCACCACAGCCCATTCCTAGTCCCAGGAGAAGGGCTGGGAGCAGGGCATGCTTCAGTTCCTTTGCTCACCTCAGGTTCTCCCCTCCCTCGCTCACAATGTGCTGCAGCCTCTCGGGAAGTTCTTGCACATATGTCTTAAGGTGAGCCAGCTCCAGGGCCTTCCACACCTCCTCATCAGTGTACTGGTCAAAGGGGTCCAGGTTCATCCGCAGGGTGCCGGTGAAGAGCACGGGGTCCTGCCAGGGACAGCACAGAGTGTTTGACCCCACTGTGTCAATTCAGCAGGGCTGAATGCTTGCCCTGCTATCTGCCCCTGGGCAGGGAGGTGGTGCTGATTGAGGATGCTTTGGGTAAAATCCCTGCAGCACCCAGGGAGATGCTAAGGGCCATGGGATGCAGAGCTGTGCAGCAGTGGGGTGCAGGGAAGCCAGAGTCAGCTCACCTGGGGGATGATGGTGAGGTTCTGGCGCAGGTCGTGCAAGCCAATGGTCGCTATGTCCAACCCATCAATGATGATCTTTCCTCCAGCAGCCTCCAGCACGCGGAAGAGGCAGTTGGTGAGGGAGGATTTTCCAGCCCCAGTCCGGCCCACAACCCCAATCTGTGGAAGCAGATGTTTAGTTCAGCTAACAGGGCTGAAAATAACAGAGTGGTTGCTTTCATCTTCACCTGGTGGGCCTTCTCCAGGCCAAAAAGAGCACAGACCCAATAGTAACACAGTGCCATTAGGGAAAGGGTGCAGTGTGGGTGGAGAGGTCCTTACCTTCTCAGTACTCCCAATATTGCAGGTGATCCCATGAAGAACCAGTTCCAGTTCAGGTCGGTACCGAACTTTGTAATCCACAAACTGGATCTCACCTTTGCTGGGCCAGCCGCGGGGTGGGCGCTTATCTGTCACCCACGGAGCCTGGGGGCACAGGAAGGTTAGGGGGCTGCACCAAGCTGTGCAGCAGGTGTTGGCCCACACCTTTCTCTCCTTACCTCTCTCTTGACCTTTGTGTACTCGTGCACCCGCTCCACAGCCACAATATTTGTCTCCAGCTCTGAAGATACCCGCACCAGCCAGTTCAGTGTCTGGGTCACCTGCACAGCAGAGCCACAGAGTTCAGTGGGACCCAGGAACAACCACCTTCTGTTGAGAGTTCATCAGAAACATGCTCTTTCCCACATCAGCAAGAATCCCTGTTACACATGGATGCGTATTTCCCCGGCTTCAATCCCCAGGTGATCTCTCTCTCCATCAGACACTCCGGCCAATCCCCTCTCCCCACACCACAGATGAATGTGGAGCAGCATCATGCAGCCAGCCCAGAGCCACCAGCCCAAAAACCTAACAGAAGAGACTTTCATTGACTCACGTTGAGGGCAGAAGAGATGGAGAGTCCCACAAGGCCGCCCTCTAAAGTCTGTTTTGAAATCACAGCCAGAAGCGCAGCAAAGAAGACCACCAGGCTCCCAACAAACTCCAGGCGAATGGCCAGCCACCTGCACCAGGAGAGCATGGCCCAGCACAGGGCCGACCAGTGAGACCAGCATCCCACCAGTGCTGAGCTCAGCACCATACACCAGCACCAGGCAGTGCCCCCATCACACTCTGCCTGGCCTGGAGCATCAGCATCATTCCACGGCCCATTCTTGGCAGCGCAGCTCACTCTGCCCAGGCTTTGGATACTTTATAGGAGCTTTCAAAATCACTCTAAAAGGCCTCCTTCCACTGATGGTGGCCCTATCCAAAGCTTTTCCAGTTCCTACACAGACCCTCAAAGCATGTCCTGATTGAGCTGTGGGTGTTCTTGTTCATCACAGCAGATCAGACTAGATCACATTTAAGGGTCCCTTCCAACTCAAATCATTCTGTGATTCTGTGATTACGAGAGGCCTTCAGCAACTCCAGAACCTCCCCCAGGACCAGAAGTCTCTGGATGCGGAATGCTGAGGCATAAAGAGCAAACTGACCTGTTTGAGATTATCCACGAGTAAACACACTTCTGGTTGATGTCCATTGTCTTCTCATTTTGCTGCAGGAAGCGCTGTTGGTGTCTGTAGGCCCGGATGACAGAAAGGCCTGACACTGTCTCACCAAAGTGGGAGTAGATGGGAGACCTGGTGACAGAGTCCAGGCGCCGCAGCTGGCGTGATGTGGAGATGTAGAAGCGCTGAAATGAGGGGACAGCTTGGTTAACAGATCCCAACAGCCACAGTGACACTGCTCCACGCAGGGCAAGAGCTATTCTCAGGCCCCAGCTACTCACCAGCACAAAGTAGTAGAAGATGCCCAAGGGAACAATAACAATAGCAAAGAATGGGGTGGCCAAGATGATCATGACCAGTGTGCTAATGATACCCATGAAACAGTTGAGCCAGCTACGGAAGGACATGGGGATGGTCTCATCTACTGTGAAGATGTCCTGCAGTATAGAAAGAAGCAGGGAAAAGCAGTCAGTGACCTCAGAGAGAGGGTCCACACATACAGGATTCCTGTGCACCCATACTCAAAGCAAAACCCTTGCAAAAATATTGTATCATACTGTGTCAATGTAAAAGTCACATTTAGGACCACAGCTCCTAGCTTGGGAGCAGCTGAATTAACGGAGAAGCTTTCAATAATTAGATTTTACAAAGTCATTTACATTGACTGTATATTTTTGTTGTCCCTCTCATTGTCTCGGGGCAGCTCATTACAAGACATGAGCTCTAGGCTCCTGCCTCTCTCTGTAATCTACCCTGAACCCTCTTCAGTTTTTCTACATCCCTCTTGGCCAGGTGGCCACAAAACAGGACTCAGCATCCAGCTGTGGCCTCCCTTGCACCGAGCAGATGAGATATAATCTGTAATTTGCTGGCCACTCTCTTTCTCCTACATACAGCCCAGAATGTGATTAACCTTATGGTAAGCCACACACTCACCACACCCTTCTATTCCACAGAACATGGCACCACTCAACACCCTCCAGACCTGCCAGAACACCTTCTCCACATGAGGGCTGTTCTCCTACCTTGGCAAACCTGTTCACAATACGGCCAGTGGGAGTTGTGTCAAAAAAGCTCATGGGAACATGCAGGATGTTACTGAGAAGCTGCTCGTGCATGACCCGGGAGGCTCGCATGGCACCGTGAGAAGACAGGATGGTTGCAAGGAGCAGGAAGAGAGCTGCAAGGAGAGCACTGAGAGGTCAACCCCAGCTCATGTATGACACTGGCCCCAGGCGGTCATGGGACGCATGGAACAGTGAAGCTGTGCAGTGTCCTGCTATGACATCCTGCATCCCACCTCCTCGCCATGCCCCAGTAACTGCATCCCACCAGCCTTATCCCTGCTGGACCACGACACTGAGTAAGCAGCACTCTGTGTCCCCACACTCACCCTGTGAAACCCCCAGCGCCCCAAAGACGCCGATCCGCAGGTCTCGCTGCTGCACGGGGTAGGTCTCATTCTGGTAACGCTCTGCATCGTCAGTCCAGGCACTGAGCCACAGGCTGGTCCCCACATAGGCGATGTACTGTCCCACGTAACCCATGGTAACCCAGAAGGAAAAGCCCAAACCAACAGCACGCAGATACCGCAGGTACATGGAGAACTTCACCTGTGGAGCCATTCAGCCTGTCATCATTGCCCAGCAAATCACAGCCAGTGACATACAGCACAACTTTGGACTTGCTGCCCTCAGTCCTCCCTCTACCACACTGCACTGACAGGGACCTTGGCCACCAGTTCAATTAAGTGCTGTGTCATTCAGCATCTCCTGGCTGCAACAGGACCCCAGGAATCTGGCACTGGCTTATCTTGGCAAGAGTCGAGGTCAGTACAGTGCCCCTCTCTGCCTTCTTCTCCATCCTCCTCACCTTGCCAGTTTCCACAGCTTCCTTCTCAATCAGCTTCTGGCCTTTTATCTTCTCGACGGCCTCCTCCTGGGCCTTCTTCACAGAAGTGGTGCTCTGCCTACTGATGCTGCGGGGAAGTGATAGGCACCGTTAATCACAGGGTGCTGCTCTGGAGGTCCTGCTCAGGAGGTGCATCCCCACGTTGCACTGGGACACCAGTACTGGAGCCCTCTGGGATGAGTGTCCCTACACGGGTGGCTTTGAACAAGCTTTTTGGAAGACCACAAGGTCACAGCAAGGCAAGTAAAAGCAAGATCAGGTGTTCCTGACCCAGCATAACTAGGGTTAGAAGCAGGAAGGGAAGTTCCCAGCCCCTTCTCTGCAGGAATCTCCCCACTGAAGCCCCCTGATCCTCCTACAGAGCAATGCAGGAAGCAGGGGAGAGGGTGGACAGCTCTGGCTGAGTCCCTACCTGCGGCTGAATTCTCTGCGATGGATGCTGGCCTCTCGCTTCAACGTCATGGTCACCACATCATCGGGCCCCTCCTCCACACAAGGCTCCATGCCTTCATCCCCCTGCTCTTCAACCGTACTTAAAGCAATATCTACAGACATGGGAATGATGGACAGATCAACAAATAGAGTCTGGGAGCTTTCAGAATCTCAAGACACGCACATGTCCCCTATGCCCAGTAGCATTCCCAGTACCTGCAGTAGTCTCATCTGCAGCATCTTCCTCCTGGCTACCATACGAGTTCAGGAACTGGGCAAAGGCTCCCCTGTTTGCAAGCAGGGTGCTATAGGAACCGTGTTCAGACACTGCTCCTGCGACCAGCACCACGATGTTATCAACCTGGGGCAGGAAACTGATACTGTGCGTCACCAAGATCCGTGTCTGCAATAAAATGGCACTGTGGTTGGAGGGTGGTGAAATCAGAACACTCCTTGCACCCCAAGCTTTGGACTGACCTCTGCTTGAGAACCTCTCTGCTTATCACCACCTGGCCATGGGGACACAGGGCACCCTTCCCTTCTCCACATCCCCCTACGACTCTTCTGCCTACCCGAAAGCCACAGGATCCCTTCTCTGTCTCAAGCAAGTACCTTCCCAAGAGGATGGGCATCACAGTGCCAGAGACATTACTGCCTGGCCGTGTCCCAGGAAGGAGGGCACAGGTGCTCACCTTCTTTTGCAGCAGCCCTTTAGGTCCCAGCACATGCTCAAAGAGGTGCTTGCCAACGTGCGCATCCACGGCAGAGAGTGGATCATCCAGGATGTAGATGTCTGCATCGTTGTACACTGCCCGGGCGAGGCTGACACGCTGCTTCTGGCCCCCACTCAGGTTAATGCCCTGAACGGGAAGGAACCTCCATGAGCCCCAGGCTGCCACGGGGTGATGGTCCTTTCCTCTGCCACATGTGTTCACCGCGTGTTTGCTCATCCCCACTGCACAGTGCCCAGGGCTGATACCTTCTCTCCAATCTCTGTCTGGTCGCCTGCAGGTAGTAGTTCCAGGTCTGGAAGGAGAGCACAGGCCTTGATGACCTTCTGATACCTGGCTTCATCCAGCTCTGACCCAAAAAGGATGTTGTCTTTCAGCGTGGCATTCTGGATCCAGGCCTGCTGGGGGACATAGGCCAGGGAGCCCTGGCAGAGAGATACAAGAACAGGGTCATCACTAGAGCATCAGTCCAAACATGACCACCTCCCGCCTCTCCCAACCACTCTAATCCCTCACCAGGGGGCTGCATGGTCACCCAGTGCCTGCCCCACTGCCTGTTTGTGACAGCCCCTTGCACCAGCCAGCCCCTCTCACCTGGATATTAATGTGTCCTTTGATGTTCTCCATCTCCCCTAGCATGGCTGACACCAGTGAAGACTTCCCTGAGCCCACAGCCCCAACCACAGCCACCAGGCTCCCAGGTTTGATGTCTAAGGTGACACTGCAAGACAGAAGAGCCAAGTGAGCAGCACATCTGCACAGGATCAACACAAAGTACAGCACAGTTGGGGGTTCACCTGGAGTGACACTGGAAAGAGGTGACTGCCTTTCCCAACTAAAAGCTTAGAGGGAGAGGGACCCATCAGTCCCCACATGGCACACAGCACTTACTCTTTTATCACAGCATTCCCGTCCTGCTCCCAGGCGAACGTGGCCTCTGAGAAACGCACAGCACTATCTGTCAGCAAAGAGATGCACCTCAGGGCTGAGAAAGCACAGCCTCATCCCTTAGGATTGGACTGGGGATCCCAAGCCAACCGGTCTGCACCACCCCCAAAACCTGCCATACAATCCTTCACCTGCACAGATCCACCTCTGAAATCCCCCATGGTGCCCAGCTCATTGCGCTCTACCTGCTGTTCACTGGGGATGCATAAGGTCGGCCTGCAACCCACAGGGCCTAACCCAGAGTTTTATTTACCTGGGATGAAGTCATGGTGGATAGCTGAAGTGTCCAGATCCTCTCCGCCCAGGTACCGCTCCAGCCTCTCCTTTGAGACGTTGGTCTGCCATGGCAAAAAGAGGATGGCATGGGGCATAGCTGGGTGGGCTTACAGGAGCACCCTGAACAGAGCACCCCATACACAGCCCCCACTCAAGGACCCCACCTCTGAGCCCTAAGCCTGCGTCACACAGGCAAGGCTGAGCCCACCCCACTGCCAGCAGAGCCCTGTGCACTGATCCCTGAGCATCCAAGGCCCAGGGCCATGACACACGTGAGCCCTATGTGCTGGTTCAGACAGAGGTATCAGGTGATCCTCCTGAGGGCTGACCTGCACCACGGAAGAGAGAACCAAGGGCAGCATGGCCATGGGGAAGCGCAGCACATTGAAAAGGGAGATGGAGGTAAAGGCTTTCTGTGCGTCCAGGACGTTGTTCTCATCCACCAGTACATAGACAGCAAAGCTGGCCAAGGAGACCTGGGACAGAGAAAGCCACCATCAGTGTGGTTGTGTGCACCCCAGCTCGTTTGCTTCCCCTCGCTTCACACCAGCTGACGTTCCCCTCTTTCCCATCCCCTTGGTCCCAGCCCAACCCCGGCTCTCAGGAAAGTGCAGCTCTCCTCAGCCTGCTGGCACTCACCAGGAAGGGGGCACACGAGAACACGAAGATAGAGACTGACTGCAGATAAGAGAACTTCAGCAAGTCCTTCAGCTCACATGCCCGAATCCCATTGATTCGCTTCTCAAATGAGGGCTCCCAGGCAAAAAGCTTCAGGATCTGAGAGATAACCAGAGTGAGCCAGTGCTGGCCTCACCAGAATGCCCGCCTTTCAGGGAGTTCACACTCCACTGCTCACCTTGATTCCATTGAGGACTTCACCCATTATTTTCATGCGCTCATCCTTGTTCTTCATGTTCCTCACCTACAAACAGAAGAGCCAGAGGTCATGGCTACACCTCAACCAGACAGATCTCACCCTTGGGAATACACTTGGGCTGCTCTAGGAAAAGGAAGGAAGGGCTCCAGAACCCGGAGAAGACATCCCATGAGTCTGGATGACCACCCCAGCCCAAGTCAGATGAACTGCCCAGTCTGGGAAAGATCTGCAGCATAACAAGGAATGCTCGGGGAGCAGGGAGAACAACAACAAAGAGAACCTTTCTCCCACCACTGACCTGTATGTCTTTGGACTTGTTGACCAGGAATCCATTTATGGGGATGAGCAGCACCATGACTGCAATGCCAGCCAGGACGGAGGGGCCCAGCTCTGACCAGAGGAAGACGATAGACAGGATAATTTGCAGAGGCGCTGACCAGAGCTGGTGAATAAAGTTGGCCATGTCCATGAATCTTTGGGCATCAGCTGACATCAGATTCACAGTCTCCCCCACTGTAGACTCTTTGCGAGTGGCACCGGACATGGTGAGCGCCTGGAGAGAGAAATCATGGTCAATGCAAACCTTGCAGGAGCAGAGCTGGAAACCAGCAGACCAGGCTGAAAGTCCTCCTCAGATCCTGGTAGCTATCAAACGTGCCATTTGCCCCAGACCGATGGGCAGGAGATGCTGGAATTCCCAGCCCATCTGGGAGAAAGCCAGCTGGGGGTGGTGACAGAGCCATACCAACCTTCTTGTAGATAGCAGCGATGAGACTGGCACGCACATTTATGCCAAGCTGGAAGCACAAGTTGAAGTACTGCTGCAGGCAGAGGGACTGGAGCAACGCAGTCAGGAAGAGCAGGATGCTGTACAGGTACCCCTGCCAGGCAAAGGCCTCCACGTCTGACACAAAGGCGATCAGCAGCCTGGGGGGCAGAGAGGCCGTGAGCCACCCACCCAAGGAGTCCGACCCACCAGGGTGCTCCAAACCAACACAGGCAGTTGGGTGCTGAGCACACAGGGAGGTGGTGGGGCTGGGGGCAAGGCCAGGATGGGGCAGGTAAGTGTGACTCACTTCAGCAGCTGCGGGCTTACAAACACAAGTCCATCATGTACCAATTTGAAAGCCACTGCCAGCACGAGGTTCGGCAAGAAGGCCTTAAAGAGGGTTTTCATCAGCCACTTCTTGGGGTAATCCTTGTCAGAGGAGCCTCCTTTACCTCCCTTCTTTTTCTTTTTCTTTGTCTGCTTCTCCTCCTAGAAGGAAGCCCACACAGAAATAAATGAGAGGGTCCTAACGCTTTTGGCAACTGGAAGGATGCTTCCAGGGCAGCTGCATAGCCTTCAGACCTGGTGTCCTGAATGAAGCCCCAGCTTTAACTCCTGTCACATTATCTATCTATATTTTGGATAAATTATAGAAAGATTCCTTCTCAGAAAGAGCAGTGATGCATTGGCACAGGCTGCCCAGGGAGGTGGTGGAGTCACAATTGCTAGAGGTGTTCGAGAAGTATGGAGACATGGCACTAAGGGACATGGCTAGTGGGCATGGTGAGGATGGGTTGTTGGTTGGACTGGATGATCTTAGAGGTCTCTTCCAACCTTAATGATTCTATGATCCTCTCATTCAGAGTGATTTTCACTCAGACCTGGGAGATATATGGGGCAGGGAAACACAGAGACAAGGGAGTTGCTTGTACTGCAGCCTTGAGGGTGATTCCCGTTCTTCTGCAGGGCACGGAGAATATCTCAGTGTCTCAAAAAATAGGGATCTGCTGAGGATGGGAAAGACTTTGCCATGGGTTTCCTCATCCTTGCCCATGGCCCTGAAGAATCAAAGTCATGAAACTCAGCACTGGGGGCTGCAGGGAGATGAGGTGACCCTACTCAGCAAGCCTGGGCTTGGATCTCTGTGTCTCATGCAATGCCACATGTGGGAAGGGATTTACCAGCACCAGGACGTCTTGGCTCTGGGCCTTGCTCATCCCATTCATATGCTCTGTGTCACATTCCCGACGTCTTTTCTTGCGTTTCCGTTTCTCCAGTTCTGCTTGGGCCTTCCTCACTGCAGTCTTCATGTTCTTCTCAAAAGTGGCATATATCGACTGTGTCCTGTCTTTATCTCTCAATTCCCAGACATCTTCTACTTCCAAGGGCTTCCGATGGCCCTTGTAAACAATCCTGTGGGGCAGAGAGATCTCCCCTTATCAAGTCTCCAACACTGTGTCTGCAGGAGGGTCCTTACTGCACATGGAGAGCTTTCAGAGTCTGGTACTGACAGAGGGAAAGCTACAAACCCACCTCCCTGCAGCTCAGGCCCTCATTTGTGTTCACAGCCTGGTGTGGCTGGAGCTTCCATGCAATTTCCATGCCACGTAGCAGAGCCATGACTGATCACTGCTACCTGCAGGCTAGGCCTGATGCCACAGGTACCAGTGCACAGCAAGGTGGGAATTGTCCGAGTTCAGGCTGTACAGACTGCACCATGGTGCTCCTTCTGGCCAGCTCTTGGACAGGGCCCTGGGCAACCAGCCCATGGCAGGGAGTTGGAACTGAGTGGACTTTATGGTCCCTTCCAACTCAACCATTCTGTGATTCTATGCTATGATTCTATATCTCATAGCAGCCCGTGCAGCTCAGCCCTGAGGCCTCCCTGCATTTTGCCACCCAGACTTCTCCGTAGCCCTGCTCACCTGCTGTACCACTCAAAGGTGACGGAGCTCAGTATGGAGGCTGTTACTTCTGGGTTCTAGAGTGCAAAGGAAAGAGAAGTGAGTACTGAAGCATTGCAGATTCTGAGATGGTGCTGACAAGAACTGACCAACACCAGGCTGCAGCCTCCAGCTTTCCTTGTGCCCCTTGCTGACACCTTCCCAACGCTCTCACCCATCCCTGCATACCCTTCGTACCTTCTCTGCAATTTCCTTTGCTTCTGGGGAGATATCTGAGAGGCTCGAGACAAGAAAGAGCACCAGCTGGAGCCCGTAGGAGATGAAGAAGAGGACAAACCGTGGCACATCTGAGATGGGGTCCTGCGGAAATGTGGAGCCCAGGGTGACTGCTGGGACTTGTCTCAAGGCCACCTGTCCCTCAGGGACAGCATCCAAGTAAGGCCAGGACCAACAGAGCAGTTGCAGAACTCTGTGTCCTGACCCAGCTTCCCTTCACCAACCCTCTTTCCTTCCCCCTGCCCTCCTCCAAGAAGTCCATAAGGGCAGAAATTAGTTCTGGTGTGCTCATGCTTCCTCAAAGGGAAAGGGTGAATTTAAAGAGCTAATCCTCTTCTAGTTCCCAACGTCCATTAGGGCAGCTGGGACCTCAGTGGTACCACTGAGAGCTCGTCAAGGGGTGAGGTCCAGAAGCGACTCAATGATCCTTATGGGTCCATTTCAACTCAGGGTATTCTGTGATTCTATTACTTTCTTTGGGGACAGAACAATGTCCCAGTGCGGGGAAACACAGCTTCCTGCCAAACCCAACCTGCAGCGCTCTCCGGACAAGGGACTGGAACGGCAGGATCCCACTGAGCAACGACAGGATCCAGAAGCAGAACAGTACCACCGAGTCTCTGCACAAGCAGAAGCGCCGCGCATCGTGGATCAGCAGGACCAGGAGCTGGGAGAAAGAACATCACTGAGGGCAGGGCAGCAGGACCAGCTCTGCCCTTCAAACATGCCTTTGGGGTACATGTCCCCAGGCACTGGCACACATGGTCCTTGCCAGTCCTACAGGAATTTCAGAGTTTGTTGCACAGGGCAAAGGTTTATTACACAGAGACATCAGATCAAAATGCTCATAGGGAAAACAAAGCCTGAAGGCATCCCAGTACTATGCTTCAGCTGTTCTCACCCCAGGTTCTTGGCCCTGCTGTGAGGAGTGGGCACAAAACAACACCCTGACTCCTGAACATCGCCTCCAAGCCTGGCATTACGCAGGTCAGGGACCCATGGTTAACAATTCTCCTAAACTTTGCACATGACTCCAAGTGATAAAATAGTAATAATTAGTGAATCATTATGTTTGCTCCTCAGTGTAACTCCTAAGTTTTATGGGTTGATTAAGACTGTTAGATTGGCCAATAACTTCTACAAGATATCCACTACTCTTGTGCACGTGTTCCACTGCACACATAGCCACTGTGTCCCTAGTATTCTCAAGGACCAGTCTCACAAATCTTCACCCACAAATTCCACCATTAATCACAGATCTCCTCTGCCTCAGAATTCTACAGCACCTCTTAACTCCTCCTGCAGAATTCCCACAGATACTTAGAGCTGTTCTGCCCCCATCTCCCAGGCTGCTCTCCTACAGATGCAGCTTCCCCCCAATCCCTGTGCTATGGAAGCTTTCTCAGCCCTGCCATCTCACACCATCTCTTTGGTGACACTTGGCACGTTGTCCCGCTGACCCTTACCCAGGTGACGATGTACAGGCTGGGGTTAGTGTACATGACAGCTGGCAGAGGGTCCTGCCCCGTGCCCTCTACAATTGTCAAGACCAACTCTGACACAGCTGTCAGCAACAGCAGCGTAGCCAGCACCTGTGTGGAGAGGAGGACAGTTGTGAGGAGAGACCCAGCCCATGGTGTGCACTAGAAACCACTGGGAGACAACGTGATTGGAGATAAAAGCACAAAGCCCTGTACATCATCGCACCCTTTCCGACCCAAACCCGGTGCAAAGACTTTTCTTGTGTCCTTTCACAAGGGCACTGCCATCATTTTAACCTTGGGGCACACAAGCACACAATATCAGAGACTATAATGCACACCTAAGACTTCCCTCCCAGAGCATCCCAGCCCTATGGTGCCCTCTGCCCCAGCTATGTGTCATTATGGTCCTCCTTCTGGGTTTTCCATCACAGTGCTCCTTCTCTCCTACACTTCTCATCTGTTTATTCTTCACCCGACTCCAACTCAGAGGTTTTCTACTCACCACCACTCATCTCAGGCTGCTCCTGCTTCCCTCCATCCCCCTTCAGCCCCACTCTACCTGTTTGATGATGTAGAGTTTGGTCAGAGATGATCTCTTAGATTTGGATTTGCACATGGGCAGGAGCTGCCATGGAGCCAAAACCCAGAGGAAGCCGAGAGGGACCCAGACCAGCACTGTCTGCTGGAAGCACACCGGCAGGTCGGCATCTGAGCGAGCGAGGAACGAGTCATTCTGGGGAGGAGGACAGGGAGTCAGGTTGTAGAACACAGAATCATAGGATATCCTGAGTTCGAAGGGATCCATAAGGATCACTGAGTGCAACCCCTGGCTCCACAAAGGACCACCCAGCAATCCGATCATATGTCTGAGAGTGTTGTTCAGACACTTTCTGAACTCCACTCCGGCAGCTCGGGGCTGCGTCCACTGCCTGGCAAGCTTGTCCCATGCCTACCACCCTCTGGTGAAGAACCTTTTCCCAGCATCCAACCTGACCCTCTCCTGAAGTCACTCAGGATCGCTCAGCACTCACCTAGCTCACAGCACCAGCACAGTTACTATCCCCCCTGTTTCCACCCTACTCAGCACTCACCATCCCGACTTACTGCTCACCAAGCATCCTACCCCAGTGGGACCAACACAGCCACTCACCCAGAAGATGGAGCCACAGAACTCCTCCAGGGCTGCTGGCATGGCTGGGGCAGGCAGAGCCAGCAGCTCTTTCTCTCGCTCTGCTCAACTGTGAGAGTCCTGGGTGGATACTTGGGATAAAAGTCCCTACACACCCTTGGCTGGTGTTGGGATCAGACCTAATGGCATACAGTTAATTGTTAACTTGGTGGGGTTGTGCAACTCTGAAGCCAAAGCAGTGACCAAAGGGGCTTTGGACAACTACATGGGTTTCAGGGAAGGGAACAGAGGAAAGCTCAAGGAAGAGACGAAAGGGAAACTGCTGTCACAGGCTCACTGCACCATACAGCTATTGCTTGAAAATCACAGCCTTCATCACCAAGATATGTGTACAGCCCCACAAAAGATGAACTGTGTTGGGGCAGCACATCTTTCCTCAGCTGGGACCACTCCAGCAACCCCAGGTAGCTGCGTGACAGCCAGAGAGCCGTGCTTGGAAGGAGTCTGACCCTAAACCATCATCCTGCTACTTTGGGAGGTGGGGGCCGGAGGGGATGGGGCTATTCTAAAACAAACAGAATTTGCTTTGTCACACAGGATTTCAAGGAGCATTAGGTAAAAGGAGAAGGTGCACAGACCAGAAGAATTCTGCTGTTTCATTGTTCAGTGTTTGAAGCTCAGGAGTCAAGGGTGACACAATGAGTAATTGCTCAGGAACAAGCTCTTTGTCATCAATAGCACAGAAAGGTCCAACGTCTAATCTGCTGGTTAATTATTATTGCCTTGTCTGATTAAATCCTCTTCTTTTTATGGTAAACAAAGCTGTCCCCAGAACTAGGTCCTTCAGCCAGCACCAATGCACTGCTGAGGAGAGCAGTTATCTGATGCATTAAGCAAAAAATCACTGAATGGAGCAGCCACTCCCTCAGGTTCTCCTCGGTCCAGAGTGCTGATGTTTGTAGCTCCCTCACAATTACACATTCCTGTCCTGGCCTTGTGGTCCAACACCATGGTCTTTGCACTTGCCCCAGTATGGCTTCCTATTGAATACTCTGTCCCCTCACTCATCTTGCTTTCCACTGCATGCCATGGAGCCCATCATCTCTCAGCCTTCGGTCTCTCATTCAGAGCTGAACAGCTTTCCTCAGCCCAGAACTTTCAAAACAAGCACACCCATTCTTCCTCTTCTCTCAGGCTTGGGACACACTCATCCTCCTGAAAACCCTTAAAGTCACTTTAGTATCCTTCAGCTCCTTCCATTACAATATCCAGAAAATATCCACTGGGACCAAGCTAACTGAAGTGCCCCTCATGCCCCCAGAGGCTCTGGTTCAGGACAGAAGACTTCTGCAAGAGAGTGTACAAATTAGTCCAGACCTCCTCACTTCTGAGATGCTTGTTTCTCTGCTTTCTTATGGCGTAATCCCCTTTGAGTTCAAAAGCCTTTTTAAAACAAATCAAAATTTATTACACAAAATAAACAAACTACATACATGATAGTGAAGGGGAAGGGCTGCGTCAGCATAATATTCACATCGGTTGAGTTACAGATTTCTTAATCTATCACTGTGACTCATGAAATCTTACAACACAAGCCATGAACTGTAAGTGACATCATTTCTACCAAGTCTGAATCTGTAGGCCAGATTGGCTCACAACAAGCTCACCTCAGTCAGGAAGAAGCTTCTTGCCATATGGGCTCATCATCTTTACACGTCAACAGCTTTGATGTGCTTCTCTTTACCTAGGAGATGCTGAGTTTCTAATCCCCAGCTATCCTACTGCTGGCTGACACCAGCAGACCTTGTCTTCCAGCTATGGTTGTTTCCCTTCCTGGCATTTTGGATGTAATTTTCTCTTTTGATGCAGCAGAGGGGGTGATTAATTCAGTGTTCCCTTGTCTGACTCTTACCTCTCTTCTGTTGCCCTCACGCTTGGCCCTCCTGACACGTGATTAGGGTTTGAGTTCTTAACTGAGCCCTTATTTGCTATTACTTTGCTCTCAGGAAGTGTTTCTATCTCCTGTACACATTGCATCACCTTACACAGATGAGTTAATGTGGACTTTTCCATTTTCAGTATGTATCTAGAACTGATGCCAAAGCATACTGTACCAAACCATGCAAAACTGAGCATCCAGTACCACCTGTAAATTAAAACCAGATCAAACAACAATACAAAACAGTAAGAACAGAGTAAGAGGGGAGCAGCTGCAGCATTTATTTGACGATCACATGCAGTGCTACACAGTTCATTCTCCCATACTTGCTCAGCTCCCTTCCTCCCTAAATACCACTGAGTAACATGTTGCCATCACATCCAAGAATGAGTCCTTTTATTTAAAATGGCCAACGTTAAGTTTCCAGGCCAGGGACTGGTCACTCAGGGGAAACCAAGGGAAGAAACATCAGGCTTTGTCACCTAATTTGCATCCTCAGCAGCCTGAGGACAGAAGCAGTACATATCTGTCCCACGTGGCAGGGAGAACCCTGGAGTCTCGGTGCTCTGGTTCCAGCACAGTGCTTTCCACTACAGAATGTTCTTTGCAATTGCATTCAGGGTCCTCACTTTAGCCACATCTGCCACTTTAATGGAGTACTCAGGGGCAGAAAACGATGCTCCCATGGCAACATTTGGATTTCTGTAAGGAAAATGACTGGTTACTTTCTGCAGGTGATAGAGAAAGGTAAAACACATTAATAAAAATCCACTATTTCCCCCCCAGTGTTAGCAGCAGTCAGAATACCTGCTGGTGCCACCCAGACCAAAGACAAGGCAGAAACAGAACAAAGAACAATCCAGAAGACAGAAGAAACAGCACCTACAGAAAACCAGTGCAGACCTGGTCTTCATCACTGTTCACAGAGGCACAGCCCAAAGGCCTCCCAAAACCCATATTCATCAGTGCTACAGGTCAAAGATAACTGCATCAGAACACGCCCTCACAAGTGTCACTGGAATGCACTCACAAGCCCTAGGGCAACAGCAGCAGAGGAAATGCCCCAAGAACCTGGGTGTGCATGGAGCTCGTGCCCAGATGATGAGCACCACTGGATTCACACAGCACAACGCAGGCCCAACCACAAGAGTACAATTAGCACTCAGAAAGCTGTTTGAAATTTACACCTGTTCCACACACTTACATTTGTATTAATCCTGATTTCCCCTAGTACAATTTTGCTAAGAAATAGTAAGAAGTCATCAGTTACCTGAACTTCATCCCTGAGTCCCGGGCTGAGCGAGCAGAGCAGTGAAACTCAGAAGCAGAAGAGCCTTCCAGAATCCTCTGCAGGTTGCGCTCTGTGATGCCACCCCCTGGTGGGAAGAATCCTTGCTTACACCACATCCAGCATAGAAAAGACTTCCACATACCCAACATCATCCCTGAGATCTATCCCCTAAGGGACCAGCACCATCTACACAGAAAGGGAAAGAGCCCCTGGGACAAGAGACTCTGGCAACTGAAAGATGGGAGAAGACTTGGTTCACATTCTCCCACAGATCTACAACTGTCCCCCAAATCCTCCAGTGAGCAGCAGCTGCAGGGCTCTGCAGCCTTTACTCATAGCAGGGCAGGAGCACCTCCTTCTTAGTGATGTGGGTCAGAAAAACCGATCACAGAGTGCACCCCAGGGCAAGAGGAGCCAGAGACAATTACACCTGTTATAGATGACAAGAAAAAACATTACCTGGCACTACGACAATTCTGCCCTTTGCCTGAAAGAAAAATTACTTGTTAATGACACTGTCACAGGACTAAGTCTTCACATGCCACTACGGGGAGCAAAAAAAGCCTTATATATTGCACCCTTGAAAGTCACACTGACTTGTGATTCTTGCATTTCCCACTTCAGGGACCTATCTCACAGGGACTTGGGAAAACAGATTAAGGACAACCCAGAGGTGGGGGGCAAGCAGTTGTGGACAGCTGCTCCCACACAGAAATGAGGGTTATCACAAAGAATCTGCCTCCAAGCAAAACCCAGGAAGTGGCCACAGTAATGCAGAGGTATGTAGGGAGCACTTACCTGTTCTGCGAGTTTCTTAATCAAGGATAATCCTTCCAGTGCTGAACTGTCGCAGCCACTGGTCAATACCCGCTCAAACCCCAGAGAAATCAGAGTCTCCAGTGCCACCTGAGGGTCGTGCACCATGTCAAAGGCTGAGAGACCAATGGAACAGTTCAGAAATCACTCAACTCTTTGCTCAAGCCCTGACCCCATCCCAGCCCAGGAGTGAGATCGGAAAGTCCCTTATCTCAGCTATTCACTCTTGCAGGGAGCCATAGCTCCCAACTTTAACATAACCCTCAAACTAGTGGCAGGGCTGCAGCACTCAGCTCCTTGGACACTTCCATCCCGTGCAGGGAAGTGACACTCCCACAAAGCATGGACCCCCTGGACCTTAGCCCTCATGGGCAAACAGCACAGCCACAGCTCGTGCACAGTACACACAGCCTTCCCCTCTCCAAACAAAAACCACTACAGATTACACCCAGCTACCTCTCAGACCCACCATCCTCTGTCAGTGGGACAGAAGCTGGTCCCTGCCAGGGCCACCAAATTCTGTGACTCACCTCGGTGAAACGTGACTGGCAAGGGACGGCAAACAGCTGTAATAAGAAGACATACAGTCAGCCTGGACTACTACAGAGTCCAGAGCTGTGCAAAGTACAGAGTTACAGAGTCTATTAGAACCAGAAAAGCACGGGAGATTTCCTTCACTATCTACAATTTCTGTACTATGTCAGACCACTGCAAATTTCACTAGTGGTGCTCTGCACTGGCAGTTTACAGACCTATTTACTTTTCACAAAAAGAAATATAACAACCTCCTGCACTGAAAACACTGGTTACAGGACTGTACTTCATTGATCTGGATACAAATCCTGGCAGTACCCCTGTATTTTGCCTTACTCCTTTTAGCATGTAGATCTAGACACAAGAATTCCAGTACCATATCACCAGGAAGAGGCTCAGTATACTGACAGAAAAAAAACACGTAAGTTAAATATCTTTCTCTTAACGTGTCAAGGATCTAACCTAACATGGGACATCAGAAAAAGAACACAGAGCAAATAAAGTAGATGAGGAAGAGAATCCAGTAATTGAAGACTCTGATCCCCCAAAGCAGTTTACCCAGGATTTTCTCCTTCTGAGATGCTGTATTAAAGTTCCAAATGGCCTCAAACTCTGTGAGCTTGGGGCAGCGCCCCCTGATCTGCAAAGTTTCTTAGCTATTTTATGTGGTGTAAATATGACTGTATGCAGTGCTACAAGAGGAGGAGAAAGATTAAGCCAACACAGCGCATTCTACAGTGTGAGACAGAACGTCACGAAGCTAATGTCACTGGTCAAGGCAAGGCCATAACGGGGCACTTAGAGCAACATTTACTAGCAGGGATGTTCTCACCCAGCAACGCCGTGCAGAGCTCTGTATCGATGCGTCCGTCCTCAGTGAGGGCCCCAAAGACCAGCCCATCCGCGCCGTGCAGCTTGGCCAGGCGGATGTCAGCCTTCATCACCTCCACCTCACGGTCCGAGTAGAGAAAATCTCCACCGCGGGGCCGGATCATGACGAACACCGGGACCCGCACGCACTGCTTCACCACCTGCAGGAGCCCTGGGGGGAGGAACAAGGGAAGAGGAGATGGGGTTACAG
>VXAB01004310.1:12873-24421 GCA_013399175.1 Odontophorus gujanensis | reverse complement strand
TTTCGAGGAGAACGCGACGAGATCGGAGGGGCGCGGGGGACGCTCTGCTCACCCATGCTCGGGGTGGTTCCTCCCTCCACCAGTCCCGCGCACAGCTCGATCCGGCCGGCACCTGCGGAGAGGCGGTCACACCCGGTCTCGGCCCTCACCCCGCTCCCATCGACCGGACCTCGGGCCTCACCTCCGCGCTCCGCGTTGACGGCGGACTCCACCGAGTCCACGCACACCTCCATAAGGAAGCCATCGTCCATGCCTGGGAAGGAACGACGCGCTCGGCCCGGCNCTCTGGGTCACGTGCCACGGAATTGTCATGGTGACGCCCGGAGGTGGCCGGAAGCGCTCATCCCGCTTCCGCCACGCGGTCGCCACTTCCGGGCCCGCTCGGGATGCTGCGGGTGCTGTGCGGTGGAGGCGGGCGGTTCTTCCGTCCCGGTCTCTCGCTCGTTCCTCTCCGTCGGCCTCCGCGCCGCGGCATCCCGCAGCAGCCGTCCCCCGCCGTCCCGCCCGCTGTGGGGCGATGGTTGCTCGCCTGCAGCGGCGCTGTGGCGGGTGCTGTAGTGCTGGGCGGTGTCACCAGGTGAGAGCGGGGGCCCGGCCCGCAGAAGCCCCCGCCTCGGCTGCGTATGGGGCTGGGGGTGGAAGTCCGTGTAGTTTTGGTCGTTGGGGATCCGTCGGTCATCCCCAGGCTGTCTGTCTTCAGCTCTCAGTTTCTGTGAGAGCAAGTTGTGCTGCTTGTGTCTGCCTGCAGGCTGACGGAATCCGGTCTGTCCATGGTGGACTGGCACTTGGTGAAGGAGATGAAACCCCCCAGGACGCAACAGGAGTGGGAAGCAGAGTTCCAGAAGTATCAGCAGTTCCCAGAGTTCAAAATGTGAGCGCTCAGAGGTGGGGCTGGGGAGGCAGGCAGCACTGGGGGACCTCCTGAGAATGGAAACATTCCCTAACGCTGTGAGCAAGGTGCATAGTGCATCTGGTAGCAGCATCGGGACTGTCCCTCGTCCCTCGTCCCTCACCATGGGGAGTGTGAAGCAGGACAGTGGCACTGTGTTACACCACTCTTTATTTTTGCACTCTTCACAGCCTGAATCACAACATGACTCTGACAGAGTTCAAGTTCATTTGGTACATGGAATACTCGCATCGCATGTGGGGCCGTGTCGTGGGCTTGGCCTACATCCTTCCTGCTGCCTATTTCTGGAGGAAGGGCTGGCTCAGCCGCCCCATGAAGGGCCGTGTGCTTGCACTCTGTGGGCTTGTGTGCTTCCAGGTGAGAGCTGTGCAGGGAATAGCTGCAGTGTGTTCTGTATCTCCTGATTGTTGAGAGACAGATCTGTGAAACTTTGGGTGGGACACATCAGTGCTGGTAGGTGGTTGGAGATAGGAGGAACAAATTGCTTTGACTCTGATGTCTCTCTGATGTTCACATTTGTGCTGAGGTGGATCTGAGGGGCTCCCCTTGGCTTTTCTTACTGATGCGTGGGGTAGGGGAGCTGGCTCTCACTCTCTCTTGTTGTTATGTCAGGGGCTACTGGGATGGTACATGGTGAAGAGTGGACTGGAAGAGAAGCCAGACTCCTATGATATTCCTCGGGTCAGCCAGTACCGCCTCGCAGCACACCTTGGCTCTGCACTAGTTCTTTATTCTGCCAGTCTGTGGACAGGGCTGTCTTTGCTGCTTCCACGACACCAGGTACAAAGTGGTATGTCAGGAGTCAAGGGACAGCATAGAATAAAGCAGAGAGGTTTGGGAGTAAAGGAAATGTGTGGAGGATAAAATGGAAGTAACCATCATACTATTTCTGACCGTGATCGAATACCATGAGAATTTTATAGAAACTTCTTATGTAACTTCTTCTGAACTGCTGTATTCTGCATCAGTTATGAGATGTTTGATTTGACTTTGTTATTTCACTCAATGGTGATTAGTCTCAAGAGTTTGTGCAAACTCAGGTAGGAGTGTGCCTGCTGGGTTCAATGATTTGTGCCAGTAATTGCCCAGCAGCCACTTCAGTTTCTGCACTGGGTTGGATTTAAGTACTTGTGATGAAATACTTGACAACCTACTGGCCTGTAAATGTAATGAAAGTTTTTCTTACCTGTTGCAAACAGCACTGGAATTTACTGCAATTCATTTTTTGTTTTACAGTTGCATGAGACACGACAGCTGCTTCAGCTGAGACACTTTGCTCATGGCACTACAGCTCTCATTTTTCTTACAGCTCTTTCAGGTAATACTGTCTTATACTGCTGTCCTGTCTTGAGAATCATTTTTCTCTGCATCGTTTTTTCTGATGAGATGGGAAGTGTGAAAAATTCTATCATGTTCTCTGTGAGATGTGCTGAATTGTATGCGTGCTGTTGTGAGATCTCTGTGTGTGTTTGCAAAATAAATTTGGGATTAAGCTGAGTTCTTGAGTCAGGCTGAACATAAGAGTTGTGCAGCCTGGGGTGCTGCCTGTACCCAGTTCATCAGTCTTGTTCTCTGCTCTGGAATTGCAGGTGCCTTTGTGGCAGGGCTGGATGCTGGCCTTGTGTACAATTCCTTCCCCAAAATGGGGGAACGCTGGATCCCAGATGATCTTCTTGCTTTCTCCCCAACACTGAGAAATATTTTTGAGAATCCTACAACTGTACAGTTTGATCACAGGATCTTGGTAAGTGCTGTCTTCCTGCTATGTCTATGCTTCCTCCTGGTTGCCTCCTACAGCCAAGCTGTCATCTCCAGGCTGTGGCTCTGTCAATGTGAGTGATATACAGGGTGTACAAGGTCCTGTGAGCTTTGTTACCAATTTGTTTGTGAAGAAAGAGGAAGGTTAACATTTTTTTTCTTTTCTTTTTAAATGTAGTCTTCTTCCTTAAGGATGTCTTCCTCCTGCCCGAGTAACAGACGTCATTTCTTTGTGTCTCATTTTCCACATGCTACAAATTAGGGTAACCCTTGCAATGGAAATGTCTGGGGATGTTGCCTGAAATAAATCTTGTAAGCAGACAACACTCAACAGTGAGATTTCCTCTAGAATTTAAGTACCTTTGTACCAGTAGTTCATACCAGTACCTTTATACCAGTTTTTTTTTGTTTTTTCTTTTCTGTGAAAGAAGTCTCAGCTAGTTAGAGCAATTTGGATATTAAACAACACTGTTGACACTACTTTGGTCTAAGCCATAGCTTCATAAGATTAAACCAAAAGATAAAGAGTTTTGGAAGAGGAATTGTGAGGTGAGCTGTACACTGAGATGATGCTGGTGAGCTCTGTCTGTGTAGTGAAAATGAGATCAGGATTCCAGCTAACAGCTTCCACCTTTAACTGTCAAGGTCATAGGTGGGAAGGGGGCAGAAATAATTCCTAAGAGAAGAAATAAGGAAAAGCTATTGGGAAAGCAAGGCACTCATTCAGAAAATGGAATTCTCCATAGCTTTCCTTATATTTTTAGGGCTGTTAACTAGGTGGGGCATGGGATCTGCAGGGTGTGGTGGTGGCTATTAACATGCTTGTACAGTTAATTCTGTGAGCAGCGTTTTACTGCTTGGAAGGCTCTGCCAAAGACATCTGCACCCATTTCCTTTCAGCTTCTCACAAAGGGTGGTTGTTTCTCCATCCCGTTACAACCTCTCTTCCTTCTTCAGGGAATTGCCTCAGTCACAGCCGTCACAGCACTGTACCACTTCTCACGGAAGATCTCCCTCCCTCACAGGACCAGAATGGCAGTGACATCCTTACTGGCAGTGGCTTGGGTGCAGGTACTGTCCTTTTTTTTTTTTTTTTTTTTTTTCCCCTTTCTNTTTTTTTTTTTCCCCATTCTGTTCAATTTTTTCCTGATCCTTCACAGCACATCCACAAGACAGAGCTGCAAGGCTGCCTTGACTTGGGAGCAGTGTGTGATCTGCCCTCCCTGAGGCTGGAGCTGGGAGGCCTGTCCTTGGCCCTGCTGGCTTCATGCTTTGGGCCATGTGCAGTCAGCAGTGCGGCCACAGCCGTGCTGAGCCTCCTCCTTTCCCGCAGGTGGGCCTGGGCATCAGCACACTGCTGCTCTACGTCCCCACGCCGCTGGCTGCCACGCACCAGTCTGGCTCCCTGGCGCTGCTCAGCGTGGCCCTGTGGCTCATGAGCGAGCTGCGACGCATGCCCAAGTGACCCGCGGGGCTCAGCAGCTCGACCTCCCGGTGGCGGCGGGGACGGTGACGGGGCGCGGTGTGTTCCAACTGTGTAACATAAAGGAGTTTTTCGGAGCTGCCGGTGTCTGCGTGCTTACGGAGCGAGGTGAGGGGGAGGGGGGCGAGGGCCGCTCGGTCTCCGCGTCCGGTGCATCGCTGCCGCGCCCCCTGTCGGTGAGGCGGTCTAAGCGCTCTCCGCCAATGGGACGCGGCAGGGCGGTCAGCGCGGCGCGCTCTGTGCGCGGATTGGTCGCCGCCCGCGGCAGTGGGCGGGGCGTTAGGCTGAGCGGTGCGTGCGGGTGCGAGGCGGCGGGAGCGGCCATGACTGCGCACAGCTTCGCGCTGCCCCTCGTTCTGTTCTCCGCCTTCTGGGGCCTGGTGGGCATCGCCGCCCCCTGGTTCGTGCCCAAGGGGCCCAACCGCGGGTGAGTGCGGCCGGCCGGGCTGGAGGGGAGGGGAGGGGCCTTCCGTCGTGACGGTGTTTTCCCCCCCCACAGGGTGATCATCACGATGCTGGTCACCACAGCCGTGTGCTGCTACCTCTTGTGAGTACCTGGCCCTGCTCCCACCCGCCCTCTGTGTGGTCTCCCTGGGCCTGCTGACTGCTGCCCGGCCTCCAGCAAGTGGGTGGGCTGCGGCTGTGGCCTCTACCCTGTGCCTCCGGGGCTCACACTCGCATCCCTTGCAGCTGGCTCATCACCATCCTGGCCCAGGCCAACCCCCTTTTCGGGCCGCAGCTGAAGAACGAGACCATTTGGTACGTGCGTTTCCTCTGGGAGTGATCCCTGACAGCAGCCATAGAGACCCTGCCATCACCGTGAGTGGAGAACGCTGGGGGAAGGGGGGGGGAGCTGCGTTGGCTCCAGCTCATCACAGCTATGGAGCACTGAGCCAAGCGTGGGGCAGGTGCAGCTGTGTGCTAACATCTCCTCCTTTCTTCTTCCTCCAGCTCTCATTGTTCCAGCGTCTTTACTTCCATACCAGGCAGCCCCTAGAGGTGCTGGGCCAGAGGCTGGAGCCACTGCCCCAGCACACTTAGAGCCCTGCAGCCCAGCACTGGCTGGGCCCCTGCTGTTGGCAGACAGCAGCTCTGCTGCAACAAGGGCCCTGTGGCACCCTGCACGTCATCAGTCCCTTCTTGGCCAGAGGTGATCCTTGCTAAGACCGAGTCTAGCTGTGGCTGGGAGAAGGGAAGGCTGGGCCCCTTGGAGAAGGCAGACTGCCATGGATGTGAGGAAGGTGCTGGGGTGCCCTGGTCAGCAGTGTAGTCAGCCTGAGGCTGTGTCATCACCCACCTCTGCAGTGAGGGTGCTGCAGTAGTATGTAGGTACCATCATCCTTCTCACGTCCACATTCCAAGAATGGAGTACTGAGTTGTGTTGCGTCCGCCCCTTATTTATCAGATAATTTACTGCTATTATTTATTAATTTATTTGTATTTGTGTGTGTTTGCTGAACTTGTGTTGTGGAAATAAATATTTTTTTTTCTAGTAAGTGATGCCGGAAGCAGAGTCACTTGCTGCTTGGAGGCTGAGGAAATCTGGGCTTCATGTTGATTTTTTTTTTTCTCTTCCCACCTTTACCTCTAATTCTGTTGCTGCAGTGAGGGTAAGACTGGGGTCATCGGTTGGCAGCATGTGTGGAGGGCAGGCTTTACCTTGGACACCACCTGTGCATTCCTTTAGACTCAGGGTCACAGATAAGCAGCCATATGTCCCAGAGGGAGGCACGCAACCAGCTGTGCCCTGAACTGCACTGGGCCTTCTCTATGGCTGTGCAGGAGCTGTAGCAGCTTGGAGGCCTGTTGCCCAGGCCACACCTTCTGTCCTGTTCTAGCAGTTCCATAAAGCTGAGGTGTGAATAAGTTTTGAATTTTAAAAACAAATGAACAAACAAAACAAAAAACAGGGAGCAGCACTTTCCAGAGCCTTGTAGGGACAGCTCAACATTTTTTTCTAGGGAAGGAAGCAGGCAGCAAGGTGTTGGTTCCAGGGATCAGTAAGGAGGGGTGGGAGTTTCCCTTGCTACCATAGGCTCAGGTGGCAGTCGAGCTGGTGGATCAAAGCTCACTAGAAAACAAGACAACTGCTGGTTGGCTCAAAGGGCTTTTATTTTATTGCTTCAGGATTGGTAACAGGTGCTTTCAAGTAAAAAGTAAAGAACTTGATTAGGAGAATTGGGGCTTCAGCCCCAGAAGATGAAGGCTATGTATGGAATGATGTACAGCTGGAGAGGTGGCTTCCCCATAGGCAGGCCCAGCCTGCACTCGGGGAAAGAACCACTGGTCCTTGCACTTAATGCTGGATTGGCTTGTGGGATGCCAGAGGGTGAGCATGCTTAGGAGGGAACAACTAAAAGGAGATGCAGCTTTACAAAATGTTCCCTGAGCCCTCAGTGCTACCCCTTGGGCATGGGCTGAGAGTGTCTGAGAGAAGCATGTGGCACACAGCAGGACACCTCACTGTGATAGGGAATGTTCTGAGTAGGGTCAGGCCTGGCAGAACAGCTTGGTGGAGTCTGCTGCTCACCTGGTTCCTGGAACTGGTGCCAGACTGTGGAAAGACCACACCAGGTACTGATAAGTTATAGCACCTCACCAGCCTGCTCTGCAAACTGGTAGTAAAGCTGTAGGATGGGCTGGTGCATCAGGCCAACAGCCCTGAGCTGGCTGCCTCAGAAATGCCTGCTCCTCTGAGGGCCCAGCAAGGGCTGCAGCAAGAGACTGCTGCCAGCAAAGGGTTTTTCTTTACCCTCTGCAGCAAGGCAAAGGTGAGAGGCCAAGAAACACAAAGATTAGGACTGGGGTGAGGCAGAGAGGCTGGCTCCAATGTCCACAGCTGCCTCAGCCCTATGGTCTGTGGTTCTGACATGGAGATAATGGAGTACAGAGTTGAGATGGTCCTCAGGAAAGAGTCCAAGTCCTTGGAGCCCTGGCTGGCATGCAGTCCTGGTTCTGCTGGTGCAACTGGACAGTGGCTGTCCCACTGATATCATGGCATGTCCCCCTGGCCGGGGGGCAGCAGCACCACCTTGTCCAGCCAGAGCAGGTCCACCTGCCGACGGTGGATGCGGCGCAGCCGCAAGAGGTAGAGGACTATGGCTAGCCCTACAACCAGGATGCAGGCAAAGAAGAGATAGTGGTTGTAGACAAAAGAAAGGCGCAGCCAGGAGGTGTGTGCTTGCCGGCTGTTCTCTTGCCGGAGATCCCTGCAAAGAGGAGGCAGAAAAGGCATGAGTGCTGCACATACCACAGGCTGCAGCTGCTGCTCTCCTCTCTTAGGATAGCAGAGCTCTTTGCAGTAACTCCTGCTCCTCCCCAGGGAGCCTGTAAGCAGGACCTTCTTGTCCCTTCCCAGCTGGGCTACAAGTCCTGGAGCTAATGCTCCTTTTGGTGTTACCTGAGTGGCAGAAAGCGTGTCTTGTAGAGGATGGCCCCCAGCGTCCACTGCACCTCACGGTCATACACCAGCTGGGCTGTCTGCAGGCTGGGGTAGTCCAGGGGAAAGTGGAAGCCCTGATGAAGGACTTGGTACATCCAGGCAGACTTGAAGCACTGATACCTGCAGGCAGCAAACAAGAACATCAATTGAGTGATGCTGCAGGGACAGAGCCTACCACAGCCACTCAGATTGGTGAGCTCCCAGGAGGTACATCCCTGGCCTCTTACTTGAGCCGGTGCTCGTCTGCGTGTGCGGAGTACAGGCCACTGCGGAAGCGCTGGGTCAGCACCTCCCAGTTCTGGCTGCAGTATTCCTGGGGAAAGGAGAGGTTTAGGTTCAGGACGAAGGAATGACCCCAGATCCCTCCCAGCACAGTGGAACTGTGCAGTCTAGGACAATGATCACCTGGGCAGCAGAGATGAAGGCACGGGCACTGTAGCGGCCCCCTAGGCGCAGCACGTCCTCAGTGCAGTAGAAGAATTCAGAGAAGCCATAAAACTCGCTGTTGCTGAAGTCAATGGGTGCTTTGTAGGCCCCAATCAGAGAGTCCTGGCTGCTGTTAGACCCTGCCAGGAGTGGGTGCAGCAGCAGGGCACAGGCCTGCCAGTCCCCTCGCCCACGCACATACAGTGTTTGGCCACCACTTGTCACTGTGTCCTCCAGCCCCAGGGGCAGGCAGGGGTCCAGAAAGGGAGTCTCAGGGCTCAGCCCTGTCTGTCGGCTATGCAGGCTGGAAAGCAAACCAGAAAAGAAAGGTGATTATATGTGGGGTTCTGTAGCACCCACAAAAGCAATACCTAGTGTTCCTCCACAGCTATTATCTTCACAAGGCCCTGTCCCCTTGTGTACTCATGGTCCTGAGAGCCACCCCACCACCTCCTGATGAAGTTGAGCTCTCTAGCTCTGTAGCCACAAGCTGTGAGCACCTGATGGGTGCCACAGGGTACGGTCTACTCCCACCAGCCTGTGGGAATCTGCACCCCTGTGGAGACCCCAGGGCATGTGGAGGCAGGGTCTGCTCCCAGCATGGGAGTACCTGGGCACCAAATCTCGGCGAGTCTGGGAACAGCTTCAGGGAATAAGGCAGGAGACAGCTGGAGGAAGAAGGAATGTAGTGAGAAGATGTGCTGAATGAGCCAGTGCTGAAGGAAGGAAAGCCAGAGCAGGGAAAGCCAGAAGCTGCTGTAGGGGACTCCCTGTAGTGCTGGGAGGGGAAAGGCAACAAGTAGTGGCACTGATAACGTCTGCAGGGCTCACTCAGACAAGGGCAATGCTGTTGTGCCACGTGCCAGCCCAAGCACCTGGCACCCAGCTGCTGCCAGCGTGGCTGGAGGAGCTGTTATCAGCAGCAGGTGGATCTCAGGGAAAATCCAATGGGGAGAGGGTGGCACAAAGGAGCCGGAGCCATTGCACAATGCCATGGCAGCCCCAGGCAAGGCAGCGATACCGGTTGTGTGCACGGGTCTGGTTCAGCACAAGCTCCTCGTAGCGCTGCCGAGCAAAGTTGCCCCCAAAGCCCAGGAAGGTGTTGACGTAGACGCGGTACACGTGGCCCGTGTGCTGCACATCACAGCCCAGGTTGAACTCCGCTAGTAGGCTCTTGGCAGCCTCCTCCTGGGGACAGGGGGCTACCATCAGTGGTGGTCTTTGTGCAGCTCTCAGTGCCAGCTGCTGGCCCGACACATACCTGCTGCGGGGATGAAAAAGCTCCGGAGCCAGGCACCTCATAAGCAATCTGCAGAGAGGCCCCCCCCATGTCTAGGATCCCAACCGTTCGTTTCCGTACCAAGGACTCCACCTGGTCTCCCAGCGCTACGGTGACAACTGCAGCCTCCTCTGCAACCCACGGCAGTGTGTCAGTGAGGGGCAGAGGGGTGTTCCTTCACTGGTACCTCCTCACACTCCTTGCATATAGGAACTGAGGGCCAAAGGGCTACATGCTGCCTGCCCCAGAGCTGCTGTGAAAGCAGCTAGACTCACCATCCTCGTGATCAAACCGTCCCAGCACAAAGTTGATGCCGATCCAAGCATAGACACCTGGGCAGGGCAGAATGAGTTTGCCTTAAGGCAAAGCACAGATGATCCCACATCGGCTGCATGTGGTGCCGGCAGCCCCATGTGCTCCCACTAGGAAATGAGGACAGGGCAGCAGTTCCCACCTTCCTGCTTCCCTGAGATGACTTCAGCATGCGATTTGGAGAAGAGGAAATCGAACTCCAAGGGCACGTTTTTCACCAGGTTCTCCAAGATGGCAGCTTGCAGCCTGAGGGGCACAGTGACCTCTGGGAGATGCTCCTTGTCAGGACAAGAGTGGCAGAGAGCAGAACCTCGCAGCCTTGCCAAATCCTCCCTTATCATAGCCCTGTGCTCACCTCTCAGGCAGCAGCCGCATGCCAGCTGTGCACAGGACATAGAGTGGCGTCTCCTTGTGCTTCCCTGCTGGCACGTGTGCGGCGGCAAAGCGCAGTAGGGGCCGCAGGTAGGCCGTGGCTCGCTCCGGGTCCACCGCAGCCACCGAGATGCCTGTGTGGATGGTGATCACCGAACGGCCCGGAGCTGCCGCCCATGAGCAGGGCGCAGTGCCACACTCACCGGGTTTAACCTTCATGACGACGGGGCGGCTGTTGCGGTCCCGCATCTGCCGGATGTCCAGCAGGTCGTGCGGGTGCCCGTTGTGTGGTGGCCACACGTAGACGAACACCCGGGAGCCGCTGCTGCCGCAGTCCACCACCACCCCGTAGCTCAGCGACGCGTCCTCCGTGTCGGTGGCCGCCAGCTGCTCCATCCGCGCCAAGTACCTGCGCCGGGGTACCGGGACGCTCAGCTCCGCCTGCACCGGCCCCGGGGGCTCCCGCCGGCCCGTCCCCGCTCCCCTCTCGTCCCGTCGGACGTCACGGCGCGGCGACGCCCAGCGGCGAGGCCCGGCGGCCGCCAACAACAACAGCAGCCCCGCGGTTACCGCCAGCCCCAGCGCCGCCGTGCGCTGCCGCGGGGCCGGGAAGCCGCAGGACACGACCGAGCGGCTCGGCAGGAACGGGGCGGCGATCCTACGGGAACAAGGCACGGCTCAGGCGACCGGACCGCGCCGGGTCCGGACCGGGACGGCTCCGCCGCGCTCACCTGGCCATGTGCATCCACCGCCCGCCCGCGCATCGCCCCGCGCCGCCGGCACCCGCTGCCGGCACCCGCAGCCACGTCACCCAGCCCCCCTCCTCCCGCCCACCAATAGGGGGCCCCGGGTTCTCGCAGCGCTCCGCCCCCAAGCCGCCGCCTCGTCCAATCGGCGTCCCCGCAAGGTTTGGCCACGCCCATGCGGCCCAGTAGCCAATCGGCGCCCCCCCGTGGCTGAAGGCCGCACCTGGCCGCGCCCTGTCTTCCGCGGCCGAGGGGCGCCGCGTGACGTCACTCGCCGACTTCCTCCCTCCCGTCACCACCCGCGCCGAGCCAATCACAGCCTTCCAAATAAACAGCACGCGCCGAGCCCTTGAGTGACGGGCGAAGCAGCCAATAGCGAAGCTCCGATCCCGCTCGGGGAGGAATCAGCCTTGAGACCTCCGATCAACCAAAGGTCGCGGGGCTCGTAGGCCAATGGCGTGCGCGGAGGGGCGGGACAAAAAATTCAGGGACCCAATGCCCTGCGCGGAGCCGCGGGGCGATGATGGACGCGGGCCAATACGCGGGGCGGAAGAGTGGGCGATTAACCAACGGCGGCCCCCGCCGCGGCGGGGCGGCGACCAATGAGCGCGGCGCACGGGGGCGGTGGCCTGCGGCTCTAGCCAATGGTCGCNGATGCAGAGCCTGCGGCCCGAGCCCGCCGCCCGCTACCGGAACGTGCTGGAGGCCCTGTGGCGTATCGTGCGCACCGAGGGCGTGTGGAGGCCCATGCGGGGCCTGAACATCACCGCCACCGGCGCGGGCCCGGCCCACGCCCTCTACTTCGCCTGCTCCGAAAAGT
>VXAB01004310.1:0-12828 GCA_013399175.1 Odontophorus gujanensis | reverse complement strand
CCCCCGACGCGGGGGCAAATGCCCTTGTGGCCAACGGTACTCGTCCCGCCGCGCCCTGCACGGGGCCAGCGGGGCCGGGAACGGGGAGGGGGCCGCGGGGCTGCGGGAGGGGCCCGGGGAGCCCTAAAGCCGTGTCCTCTCCGCAGCTGCACCCGTCCGAGCCGCCTCACGTGCGGGTTGGTGGCCGGGCCTGGCTCCTGAGGATGCCCGCGGATGGGAGCCGCTAACGGGAGCCAGGAGCGGCAGCAGGGGATGGTGGCATGGAGCGGATGTGGCTGCGGTGCTGTGGTTTTCAGCGGGCCGCTGCCTCGAGAGAGTGTGGGGACAGAGGGGGAGCGGGACGCGGTCTGCCTTCAGTGCTGCCTGCTTCCTGCTGCCCCGTGGCAGCCCTGCGAGCCGGTGGGGCTCGGGTCCCAACTGGCCCATGAGATGTGACAGACTGCTGTGCTCCTCTCCTTTTCTCTGCTGAACTCTTTCTGGGTGGGAACCTCTTCGCAGCGGCCCGCCTCTCCGGACATGGAGGCTGCCTGTGGATCTCATCCTCCTCCTCAGCTTTGGCAGGGGCCTCGGGGTCCTGGTGGAACCCTGGGGTCTCTCACCGTCTCCTCCCCTCACATGTGGCAGTTCTTGTTTTGCAGGTGCAGCCGGGTGTGTAGCAACATTGCTCCACGACGCGGCGATGAACCCTGCAGAAGGTAACGGTGATCCTGTCCAGTGGGGGGGAGGAGGGAGCTGAGTGGGATCTGTCTGGGCTGCTCTGCTACACCTGTCTGGCACCTCTGTCCTTACTGCTTGCCCAGCCTCGGGGATCCTTTGAGGGACACTCTAAGGTCCATTTGGAGGAGCCCAGTAGCTACCAGTAAGCAGCAGGAAAGTAAGAGGGATGCTGTGGGGAGCACAGCGAACCCCAACCAGGGAGGAGTTGTTTCTGACCAAAGCTGAGTGCTGCTGACAGCTGCCTGGGAAAAACAGCAAATAGGGGATCCTCACTGTTAGGGTCATTGCAAGTGCATTGAAAGCAGAGAATACTGTGGTGAAAGGTTCTTTGGAAGATACGGTGTGGTTTTGGGCTTATGCTGAGGAAGAAATCCATGCTGTAAGCAGGGCTGCTGTTTGGCTCTAAGCCTCTGCAATGGGCAGCTTCTTTTGCTGTTTGTTGTCCATCTGTCCTTGGAGCTGTAGGATTTGTAGTCACGGCATTTGTAGGATAATACAGATCTAGAAATCTGTCTGGAACATAACAGGATAACTGCAGCAGGAATTACTTTCTGTATAGTAGACCTGTAGAGGTAAATAGTGCAAAGTGTCTGAAAAATGTCTCTTGAAGGAGAGTGAGGTGCGTGCTTTGGATATTGAGCTTACTTGCCTGGTATAAGGCTGTTCCCTCAAAGAGGCTGCAGCAGCTGCAGGAGTGGCAGGTGGTGGTGCTCTGATGGTGTTACCTCATTCAGATGTAATCACTGCAGGCCTGCCCATTTAAAAGCTGGGCACCACTGAGGGGTGGTGCCAGCAGAGGGGTCCATCAAGGGAACCTGGCTTCACGCTGACTCTTTTTCTCTCCCCTTCCTCTCTGTGCCTGGATCCTGGCTGCTGCCACTGGCTGCTCACTGCTGCCGTCTGTCCCAAGTGGTCAAACAGAGGATGCAGATGTACAACTCGCCTTACCAGCGTGTGACGGACTGTGTACGGACTGTGTGGCGCAACGAAGGGGCTGGAGCTTTCTACCGCAGCTACACCACCCAGCTCACCATGAACATCCCCTTCCAAGCCATTCACTTCATGACCTACGAGTTCTTGCAAGAGCACCTCAACCCCCACAGACAGTACAACCCAGGCTCCCACGTGGTCTCCGGGGCCTGCGCGGGGGCTGTAGCTGCTGCTGCCACTACGCCTTTGGACGTTTGCAAAACACTGCTCAACACCCAGGAGTCCCTGGCCTTGAGCTCCAACATCAGCGGACACATCACAGGCATGGCCAATGCCTTCAGGACGGTGTACCAAGTGGGCGGTGTGACTGCCTACTTCAGAGGTGTCCAGGCTAGAGTCATTTATCAGATGCCCTCAACAGCAATTGCTTGGTCCGTGTACGAGTTCTTTAAGTACATCCTCACCAAGCGCCAGGAAGAGCGTCGGGCTGGGAAGTGAGCCAGAGCCAAACCCGACTCCAGACCTGCTTCACCTCCCCTCCTGGTTTGTCTTCTGACCCTTCTCCCTTTTGGTTTGGTTTGTGTAGTAGAGAGGGGCAGCAAAACCCTTCTGGGTTTAGCAGTGCCATTTCTTGCCTGGGGCAGCTCTGTCTGCACAGCTCACTCTCTCCCATGGCCTCCCAAGATGTCCTTCTGGGAGCTGCAGCACAGATCACATCCCCTGACACTTCACTGGAGCTGTGCTCCTGTCCTTCCCTTAGCAAAATCCTCTAATGCAAAGTTCACCCTTGCTTGGAGGTGAAGGTGAATGTCCTGCCCTGCCACTGGCAGGGCCATAGCTGAGCTCAGTCACCAAGGAGGGAGCAGTGACACTGCCGAGGATGCTGAGGGCTTCGTCTGGCTTTAGGCTGAAGCAGAGTGTAAGCTTTGCCGTTGTCTTGTAGCACGCACACATGACGCTGACTGCCCTGGTGGTGGTGGGTAGGGGAGGATGGCACTTGAGGAGGGGAGGCTGTAGGTTTGTTCTTGTTCCTGCTCTTGACACCTCCAATAAAAACAGTTCTGCTCTGTCATCATGTCCCCTTCTTGTTCTCGAGTGGCCTAGTGCTGTCACTCGATCTCTCTGACTGCCCAGTGCTGAGCTCTTTTGTGGGGCTTCTGTTAGGGCAGTGTCTGGGACCGCTGCCCTTTGGGGACATGGGAGCAGTGGCCGGATGTGCTTGTGTGCTCTTGTATGAAGGATGGGAAATGTTTTTTTTGCAGCCTTCCCCAGCAGTTTGGTGGAGGAAAGCTTTAGATGGTAGAAAAAGTCCCTGAGAAAAGCAGTGTTCTTTGCTCGCTCAGCCCAGCCCACCTCTAAGTTAGTGCTGCAGCCCTGGCTCTGGGCAGGATGGAAGCAGATCAGAGCACCTCCATCTCACGCTGTGATGCCCTGAGCCCTGCACTGCCTCGTCCTCCCACAGGGTGCCATGACTGAAATAACTCCCTGGGGAAAATGCTTTCACAGTCCTGGTATGTGCTGTCTGGCAGTGACCCTGCAGGTTTGGGGCTGCTGGCTGCCCTGCATGTGGGGTCATTCTGCCCCTCGCCCCACTCGTGGCAGGGGGAAGGGTGTCTGGCTGCACTGTGTGCCTCTCTGCTCCTGTGCCCTCACTGTTCCGTGTAGTCAGGAGGATTGGGCGCTCCTTAAAGAAACCAAAGCTACTGGAGAGCTGGGAGCCTCATTTCACCACCGTTCAGGGAGCTGGGGCTTTAAGAAGTATCCCAAGCATTGCAAGATTTGGCAGCCCCGCGGCTCCTCCGCCCAAGAGGCGGAAATCTGAGAAGCAGAAATGGTTGGGCAAGACCACGGCAAGATGAGCGGGCAGCACACGAGGAACAGCCTGGTTCTGCAGAGCCCAAGCGGAGCTGCAGTTTCACCCTCAACCCTTATGCTGTGGCTGCCTCAGAAAGGCATAAACAGGGGCAGGGGCCAATGAAGCTTCACGCTATTAAATGCATCGGCTGCTGCGAGCCGCTCTACAGATGTCAGCAGGCGAAGGCATGATTGAAGGCGACTCCGGGATGAGGAGAGAGATGTTTCCAGGAATAACTGCCCACAGAAGTGCTGGGGGAGACCCCCGGGAGCAGGGATGTGATAAGTCAGCAGTTGAGAGGCAATGGGCCTGGGCAGGGCACGGCCTTCTGGCTGCTGCGGCTCTGCTGGCACAGAGCAATGCGGCACTGCACGAGAACAGCAGCACTGCAGGAAGCAGGGCTGCCTGAGAAACCCTGAGTTCAGCATTGAGGGCACTCCAAGGTTGGTTCCTGGGGCACCCCCTGGGCTGTCAGAGTTTGTCCCTGATGGTGACCCACCAGTCCCACGCCCTGCACCTCCAGCCTTGCTCAGGGTGGTGGCTCCCCAAAAACACGTCCTCCATCAGCAGCAAAGGCATCAGAAGCAGCAGGCACTTCTGGCTCAGAGCAGGGCTGGGTGCGCCGGTTCAACTATGGCTGCTGCCCTCTCCAGCTCTGATAACGCCCCAGTGAAGGCACATGGGTCCGTCCTGTGGCCTCCACGGCATTTGGCTGTGCGTCATGTGAAACCCCTCCTACAGCCTCTGCTGAGTAACTGCGCTATTTTTGGCCTTGCAGCGAGGGAGATGGGCTCATCCCAACGAAGGGCTGGAGGCGACCCTTTCTCTGCAGGACCCACGGCCATGGGGCAGCCGCTGCTCTGCTTGGAAGCACTCTCGGGGAGCACTGAGGTGTTATCACAGCCTGCCCAGCACCAGCTCTGGGATTCCTCAGGGCTCTGTCAGACCCCAATAAAGTTATACACGTTCTCATGACCCCACGGCCTCACAGCAGTGGTAAATTCAGGAGCTAACTGGACACAGAGCAGATGTGGGTTCCGGGGTGCCACTGCTGGCCCTGGAGCCACGCCGTGCAGATAGGGGAGCACAGGCTTCAGCCTGAGAGGTAAACCGAGCCTGAGAAGCTGCTCTGTGGGCACTGAAGGGCCACCACAGGAAGCGACACCTGTGGGAGCTGTCTCTGTGTGGTGCGGGCATACAAAAGCTGTTCCAAGTGTTGGCAGCATTAAAGCCTCCTGACAGGGCACAACGGGTTCCAGGAGAAATGCAAACCCAAGCGGCCTCCTCTGCCCCCTGCACAATCGGGTGCAACTTGCACCTTGGCAGCAAGCTGCTACACGAAGGGGAGGGAGTAGGAACTGAGCCAACATCGGGCACACGTCTGCGGGGACACAGCTCCCTCTGGCGAGCCCGGGGCTGGCAGCGCTGCGGGTGCTGGGTACCACGACCCCAATGCCCACGGGGCCGGCGGGGCTGGGGCTGAGGACAGAGCAGAACCTTTGTGGACGGCGTTGCTGGAGATCCCACCGCCATGGGACGGAGAGGGGCTGCCTGCCCCCTGTCCCCGTGTGCCCGCCGATAGGTGGCGGTGGCGGATCTTGCCTGGGGACAGGCCTGGACCCGCGTCGCAGCTGGGAGCAACCTCGTCCCCCAGGGAAGCGTTCGCGGATTTTATTGCACGGCCGCGAAGTGTGGCACGGAGCTCTGTGTTCTGCGGCAGATGCAGCCCCTTCCCCCGCTTGAGCCGCTTGAATCCTTTTACAGTAGCTCCGCGTCGGGACTCACCAGTGCAGGGATCGGGCTGCAAAATGCAGGTGCCCCCCACTTAGGCCAGGTGTGGTCACATCGTGATGCAATGGGGCAGGATTGAGGATGGGGTTGTGTGATCTCCCCGAGCACCGAGTGCTGCTGCAGGTCCCCAGGTGCCCGGTCCCTGCTGTGCCACAGGGAGTGGAAGGGAGAAACTGGAAAAGATGTTGGGGAAGGAGAGGAAAGCAGAGCATTTCTGCGGTGCTTCAGATAGATCCGTGCTGCTCCTATGTGATCCTGAGTGTGACAGAGAGGCCACAGGAATATGGTTGAGATGGGATGTGAGAACTTTTCCTGGGAGCCGCTCAGCTGCTGCTTGTCCTCAGCCAGGAAATGTGAACAGAAATCAGAACCTGAGCCCATGCCCATGGTGGACCTGAGGTGTGACGGTTCAAGCCCAGTCTCCTCACCGCAGCCTTCCTTTGCTTTAGGCCAGCATTTGCTTTAGGCTTTGTAGGGTTTTTAGGCCCTGGCTGGAACCAATCATCAATTTCCCTCTCTGACTCCCAAACAAGAGCCAATCCAATCCGCCTTTTGGACCAGGAAGAAACACCTCCACCCTTCGCCTTTCTCCTTCCCCAACACCCCTCTGGCCGCACCACCACCGCTGCAGCACCACGCATTGTGGAGTCCCAGCAGCACATTGCACACAAGGCCTCGCGCAGGGCGTGATGGGACGAGGTACGTCATGGGCAGGCGCTGCTTCCAGGGCAGCCACGCAGACACTTCCCCCCATTGTGTCTCCCCTCCTTGGGCCGCTTGGCCAATCTGCGGTCTCCCATCATCTCCCTCCCACCGCCACCGGCTGTTCCTTCTCTTCAGAATGTTTCGCTACCACCACCCTGCTTGCAGCTTACCCTGCACTGCTCTGTCCTTCCCATCTGCTGGGGAGCCTTGGGTGAGGGAGATGATGAGGGGTCCCTCCCCCTGAGCTGGGCTGGTAGGACAGCTGGGATGTATCCCAGCAGAGTGGATCACGATGGTGGACATCCAGAACCTCCCACAATACTACACCCACGCCTACGGCGATGCTCAGTGCCGCTGGCACTCCGTAATGCTGCTGCTGCACGGCATTGCTGTGTAAGCCAGCAGAGTCTCTGTGTGCTCCTTTGCTCTGCCTGAGCACCCATTCTCAAGACTTGGCCACAGATACATGCATCTCACCCAGAGCCTCAGGGTGCTGCTAGATGAGGCGGATTCCCAACAAACCATCACTTACTTGGAGGGGATGCACTAAGCGGGCAGCTCTCTTTGCACACCCTTATTCCGGAGGAGGCTGTACTGCGGTTACCATTCTTCCATCTTGCTCATTGAGGCATGAACTCACGCAGGTCCCTTATTTCTGGAAACAACAATATGGCAGAACACAGAGGGGAACACATTTCTTTCCTTACATCCGAGACCAATCTCGGTGCGGGGCTGCCGCGCCGGTAGGACGTTACCTATATTTGTTCTTGGCTATCCTGTTTCTACCCACGAGACTGCGGAGCCTCCGCCGCTCAGCTCCGACGGCCAAGAGCCGAGCGTGGGCTTCCTCTCCCGCGACACCTTGCTGCCACCCGGCAAACAATCGCTGGGCGTGCCGCATCCTCTTCCCAGCGCGGCTCCAGAGGCCTCGGGGTGCCCGTGGGACACGGCCACGGCGAGCCGTACCGAGCCGAACCGTGCCGAGCGTCGGAGCTGCAGCTGAAAATTTCTCCGGTTCTTCCCGAGAAGTGCGCGCTCATCCCGCACGGTGCAGACGCGCAACGTTTTAGCAGCGTCAACGGCACCTCTGAGCCGGCTGCGGGACGGACACATTGCGGGAGCGATCCCCGCGCCGTCGGGGCTCCGCGGACACGCATCCGCCGGGCTCCGCACGGCAGCGGCACCGACGCGAGGGCTCCGCAGTGGGGCCACGCCCGCGGCTGTGAGTCCCCGGACGGGATGGGACGGGACGGGGATGGGGCGGGAGCGGTCGCCGGGCAGTGTTGAGGGTCTCGTCCACCCCCTCCCCCTGCAGCCGAGCGGAATGGTTGAACATGTAGCAATAATGCCCCGGCATTCAGGCTGCCCGGCCCGGCCGGCCCTAATCAGCGGCCCGCGGACCCCCCTCCTCTCCCCCTGCGCTCAGAGAAAGGGGAACAAAACCCAGCACGTTTCTGCAGCCCCCGCGCATAAAGCGCCGGGCCTGGGCCTCAGTGGGGGGCAAAGCGGCCCGTCAATCTCGGCGCCGGGGCCCCTTTGTCCCTCGCCTCCCTGCCACACCTTTTGTTCCCGAATCCAATAAGCGCCTATTCCCGCTACCTTCCTCGGCGGCTCCTTTCAGCGCCGGCCCGGCGGCCACAATGGGCCGGCTCTGAGCTGCGTGGCCCCATTCAGCGCCTTGGCACGCTCACAATCCGCCCGGGCCGCCCTGCCCCGCGGGCACGGCGTTGCGAGCCCCGCCGGGCATCGGCCGCCGGGCGAAGGAGGAGCGGGCGGCGGATATTGCACCTGGTTTATTGACTGACTCCGCGAGCTGGCGCTGGCAGAAACCGATACAGAGTAGATAGAGAGAGGGGCCGCGGGAGCCCCGGGCCCCGCCGTCGGCTTTTTACAAGCGAAGCTGCTCCGGTGGCACGGCGCGGTCAGCTCCGGCCCGCCCGTCGCGGCGGCACCTCGGGGCGGCGGCGCTCCGCTGCGGGCTCGGCCCGTCCCGTCCCGTCCAGTCCCGTTCCGCCGCTCCACTCCGTCCCGCGGCCCCGGGAAAGAGCCGGGGTCCCGCCGCGCCGCCCCTCCGCCTTCAGTCCGCGGGGCGTAAGGGCGTTGCGGGGCCGCGGGGCCGTCGTGCCGGTCCGCTCCCGGCCCTGAGTGCGTGCGGGCTACCAGGCCCGGATGCCCTGCAGTGCGCCCTGGCTGCAGGACGGCCCCGCCGCCGCCTGGTGCAGCGCCTGCCCGCTGCCGCCGAAGCCCCCCAGGCCGCCCACGTTCACGAAGGGGCCGGCGGCCGCCGCTGGGCTGCAGGCGGCTTGCACCGAGGCCCCGCTGCCGCCCGCCGGGTAGGTGCAGCCGTAGCCGGGGTTGTAGGAGGCGGCGTTGCCGTAGCCGTAGGCGGGGAAGCCGTTGTAGGAGTAGGGCCCGTTGTACGCCGAGCTGTAGCCCTGCGAGCCGCCCAGGCACGGCTTGCCGTCGCGGACCAGCACGGGCACGGCCACCCTACGCGGCGGCGGCGGGGCCGCGGGGCCGCCCAGCTCCAGCGACTTGTCCTGCCGCTGCCGCTTGCACTTGTAGCGCCGGTTCTGGAACCAGATCTTCACCTGCGTGGAGGTGAGCTTCAGGCTGCTGGCCAGGTGCTCCCGCTCCGGAGCCGACAGGTAACGCTGCTGCTTGAACCGCCGCTCCAGCTCGAAGACCTGAGCCTGCGAGAAGAGGACGCGCGGCTTCCTCCGGCTCCGCTGCTTCGGCCTCTCCACCTCCTCCGGCTTCTCCGCGGCGTCCAGCGGTTTCTTCAGGGCGCAGCTCTCTGCACGGGGGAGCACAGGTCACGGCTGCGCCGGGCCGTCCCGCGGGGAGGGGGCCCCGAGTCGCGCACCGCCGCCCGACACCGCGCCCGTCGGGGAACCGCGGCTCGGGCTGGGAAGAAGCGCCGAGGAGGGCGGCGGGGCCGGGAGCGACTCCGCGCCGGCGGCGGAGCTCCCACGGTGCTGAGCCCCGGGCACCTGCTCGACCGCCGCCTCTCTCCCACCGCACCGCACCGCACCGCGCCAGGGCCGGGCCTCACCCGTCCCGCCAAGCGGCGGAGCGTGGGACAATCCGGCAGCTCCGGATCGGGGCTCCGCGAAGGCTCTGACCGGGGTCGCGGAACGCTGCGGCGCGGAGGTTGAGTACGGGCAGCTCCGAGACGTGCCAGTCCCCGCTCCAGGTGCCCGGGGGACGCGGCGGGGAAAGGGCTCGGCGCGGCTGCGGGGCAGCGCCGGTACCGGCGTTCCGCGGCTCGGAACGGACGGCGGGGAGCGAGCGCTGCGGGCGGTGCGGGGAGCGCGGCGGGGTCGGTACTCACTCGGGTCGCGGGCCGTGGGGTCCAGCTCCTCTCCCGGGCCGGGTGCCTCGCAGGAGCCGCGCAGCACGGCATGCACGTAGCTGTCGGCGGAAAGCCGCGCGTCCGCCTGGCCGCCGGGTGTTGCCACGGAGCTCAGGTAGGACAGCTTCTCCTCCTCCTCTTCCTCCTCGCCGTCCGAGAAGCGGGCGCCGTCGGCGGCCGCCAGCAGGCAGGCGGCGGGGTGGAAGTGGTGCTCCAGGTGGTGCGGGAGCTGGGCCCCATAGTGCGGGTCCTGCTGCTGCTGCTCCAGGTTGAGGATGTCTTTGACAGAGAAAGGGGTGGAGGTGACGGGGCTCGGTAACATCATCGGGGCAGCGCGAGCGGCCGGGGAGTCCCGGGGGCCCGGCGGCGCTCGGGCTGCAGCTCGGCGGGGAGCGCCGCGCCCGGTGCGGGGGGAGCGGGCAGCGCCGAGAGACGAGGGGCCGCGCCTGCTTCTGTCTAAGTTGCCTCCATTAGCCCGGCGCTGGGGGTCTGCGTTTTGTTACAGCTTCTGCAGGGACAGCCAAGGGCTCGGGAGCCTCCTCTGCCCCGGGCCGGCACGTCACGGCAAGGAGGGGCCGGGGGCCGGGGGCGGCCTCGCCATTGGAGGGAGGGGGAGGCAGAGCCGGCCCCCTGCCCGACTCCGGCCGCCCGGCCAGAAATAGCAATGTATTAAGGCTGCGCTTGGGGAGGCCGCTTCCCCGGAGAGCGCCCCGCCGGTCCGGCACCCGCCCGACGGGGCTGAGCCCGCGGGCGCGGGGTTCGGGGACCCCGGAGAGAGCCGCGGCCGCCGCCGCGCCTCCCAGTGCTAAGCACGTGTAGGTAGGTAGGGACCCCCGCCCGGCGCGCCCCACTGGTCCCCTCCCGCAAACGGCTCGGGGAGAACACGTGCGGCCCCGCAAGTGCCCCGCTGCCGAGTTCGCGGTGTCCGGGCGGGCAGTAGCCGTGCGATGTACACGTACCCGACGTCCTCCGTGTTTTCCGGACCCCCGCTGCCCCGCCAGTGCTCCCGCATATACCTCTGCACTGGCGCGTCCCCTCCCGCCCGCACGGGCTCCCCGCAGCCGCCGTGCTCTGCTCCCGTCCGGGGACCGTGCGATACTCCACCGCGGCCGGATCGGGTCCCAGAGCTCCGCCAGCGCCGGGCCCAGGTGAACAGGGCCGGGTCGCGGCCGGATGGCATCCCGAGGCCGCGGCGGCGCGGGGCAGGGATACGGAGAGCTAACCAGGCCTATTCGGCGTTTTCTTTCGTTTTCTTTCGTTTCGTTTCGTTTCTCTCGCCGGTAACGGGCGGGTGGCGGCCGAATGGAGCCGCCGCGACATCGTGCCGGCGGGTAACGCAGCGAGCGAGAGGCCCGCTGCCCGTCGAGCCGCTCCACACCGAGCTTTCCCCGGGGCCCGGAGCTGCGCCACGGCCCCACCGAACACACCGGTGCGGTGCGGCGGGCGGCACCGGGACCCCATTACGGAGCCCCGCGGCCCCTGGGGCGCTCGAAGGGCTCAGCGTCGCCACGGAGCGTGCATCGGGCGAGCCAAGTGCCGGGCGGGGGGGGCCGGGTGGGAAATTTCGTTGTGATTAAAATGCTGCCGCCCCGCAGGACTCGGATCGGCGCCGAGGCGATGCGGCGGGGAGCCGGGCGCACGGCGGGCAGGTGAGTGTCGGTACCTTTCTCGGGTCGGTACCGGGCGGCGGCTCCGCCATTTACCGGCCGTGTCGGTACCTTCGTTTCCCCGTGTCCCACCGCTCCGACCGCAACGGCGAAACGCATTTGCCGGCGGCGCAGCCCCGGGAAGAGGACCCACGTCCCGCGCAGATGGCCGCGGTTCGGCTGCTGCCGGTCCCGTTGCCCTGGCGGACACGGAGCCTGCCCGGGCGCACCGCATCGTTCCCCGCCGCGCCTCCTTGAAATCCGCGCGGTGATCGCTCTGGATCGCTCCATGCCCGCTCCCGGGGCCGCCTGCCCTTCTGTCCTCAGACCGCCCGGTTCCGATCGCGCATCGGGAAACGCGCTCGCCATAATCGGGTCTCTGGGGGTCTGACTGAGCGCTCGGGGCTGTCCCGTGCCGCCGGTACGCGGAGGGAAGAAGCCCCGCGCTGCCTCCGGCCCCGGTAACGATTAGCGCCGTTCAGCGTTCCATCCGCCGCTGGCCTCGGCCCGCTCGCGGCTCCCGGGGAGGTGCGGGCTCGGGCTCTGCTGTCTGTGCACGGGGCCGCACTCACCCGGAGCCCGCAGCCGCCTTTCGGCGAATTGAGGGACAGGGGCCAGAGCAGGGCGAGACTGTTGTGCTGGGCCTTTTACGGCCCTGAGTGGACGAAGAATTAGGGCTCTATTTTTCCAGCCATCTCCAGTTTTCCAACCACCTTGCCTAGGGCTCGACCACGGGCCTGGCCGAGTCTTTGCCCACGCCCCTCATCCCCGTGGGTTCGCCTGGCGCCAGCTCGCTGCCGCCCGCAACTGCGGCCCGGACGGGCCAGGCATGCCCCGCGGGCACGGGGAGCCCGGCTTGGGCGGAACCGGCTCCCCGGGGCAGCACGGCGGCTGGAGCGGTTCTCCCGTCGGCACCCACTTCTGCCGACCCTGGAGAGAACTCTGGGGACGCACGTCCCACGGATGAAGGCGACGGGCGTGGCAGCACCCACGACCCTTCCCGAGGCTTTGTCCCCTGCCCCTGCTCCCGGTGCTCTTTCCCGCATTGCCGCTCTCCCCAGGCTTCGGCGCGGGGAGAGCGGCGGTTCCCGGCTGGGGAAGCCGNNNNGGTTCCCGGCTGGGGAAGCCGCGGAAACGGGGTATGATCGCGCCCTGCTCGGGCCGGGCTCGTCCCGTCCGTGCTGGAGCGGCCGAGACGAGCGGTGGCTTCCCGGTGCGGTGCGGAGGTGCGAGAGCCGGGGCAGAGCGCAGCCCCGATACCTGCCGCCGGGTGTCAGCCCCGGGATGCGGCTACGGGGCTTTCCCAAGGCGACCGGGCTGGGGTCAGCGGGCTATTAATGGTTATTTTATTTATATCATTAGCGGCGTCCCCTGAGCTCTGTTTACAGCGGGGCCTTGTTGTCCCGGCCGCTCCTGCGCTCTGTTTAGACAGGGGATTATTGTAATGGATGGAGCTCGCCGTACGGATGCTGCGGCGGAGCCAAGGGCCCCCCTCTCCCCCGAGCCGAGGAGGGGNCCCCCCGGAGCCGGGGAGGGGGGAGCACCCCTGCGGCGGCCGCTCACATCACGGAGCCGCTCCGAGAGCCCCCCCCAACCGCCGAGGACCGAGCGCGGGCAGCCCGGTAGCACGCTGCCTCTGTCGGGGGCCTCGCTCGGGGCGATGCTATCAGCCCCGGGGCCGCTAATTGCTCCATTAGTCTCGCGGGTGCCGAGTGCTGGAGCCGGCCCCGCGCTAATGGCCGTAAACAAACAAACACGCTAAGCCGGGCCTGTCTCCGGCCCCGATGGCCGCGTGGGGTGCGGCCGGGCACGGCGGCGAGGCTCCGGCC
>VXAB01004309.1:215195-240856 GCA_013399175.1 Odontophorus gujanensis | reverse complement strand
GCCCGGAGCTTTCCCCTTGAGCTGGTGCTGCCCCGCGGAGCTTCGTGCCGCCTGTAGCTGCCTGCGAACGCGTTGCGCGGTGTGGGAGCGATGCGGATGATGCCTTAAGCTGTCATCCAGCGTTTGTTTGTTGGGGAGGGGGTTTCCCTTGCAGCCGTCTACCTCCCACGGAACTGCGTGGGGAGCCCGGGCCTTGCTGGTGGCTTTGTGTCCCGAGCTCTCTGCCCCTCGTGGCAGACGGAGTGCTTCTTGGTGATGCCCTCGCTGACGTTCACGTAGCTCTGATGCAATGGTGCAGCAAAGGAAATCACAGCAGTTTCTGTTCCTATAACAGTGCCCATCAAGCCCCTCGATGCTCCCACCCCGCTGCTCGGTGGGCACGGAGAGCCTCAAAAACAAACCTGAATCTGTCTCTCAGGTGTAGCTCTCGTGAGTTTGTGTGCATTTCATGTCCAGTCCTGCACTGGAGCAGTCACAGAGGTACAGACATCTCCTGAGGGGATTACTCACAGCTGCTTGGACGTGCTGAGGCCTGAGAGCATGCAGCATCCTCAGGCAGCAGCAGGAGGTTTGGTTTGGCTCTTCCTCAGACCTCACAGGAGCCAGTTCTCCAATGGCTCTAGAGGCCCCGAGGAAGAAAAGAGCATGAGCAGCCCCTGGGCATGGCCCCCCAGCTGTACCCACCTGCCGTGGGGGTCTCTTGCTCTTACCATCCTCTTCTAGCAGTGCCATGCTGCAGGGGGACCGTCCTCTTGCCAAGGGAAAGTGAGGTCCTGAGCTCACTGTCTATGACAGCATCACTAAACCTTGCTGGAGAGGAAGGTGCAGGCCAGACTTGGAAGAGAAGACTACTTTGGGGAGCTGAGGTTCCCCCAGATGCGTGGAAGTGCAGAAAAGCATTAGGAGTTTTCATTTTCCTTCTCTACTCAGCTTTCATGATGGAAAAGAGTCTTTCTAGGGGGGCCATTAAGCCTCAGCTAAAAAAGGACACCTGGCAGGTTGGCCTTGTAACGCCAAAATACCATTGGGACCTAAGGACAAAGCCACCAGCAACCTGGGGGAAGCTTGCAGTTGGTTCAAACCCTAATCATGGCCCAGCTGCAGGGGAAGGGCAGTGCTTCTCTGTCTAAGTGATGCTGACTTCTCCATCCCCTCTTCCCATCCCAGTTCGTAGCCCAGATGCTGGGGTTCCTGATCAGCGTGGTCAGCTCCATATTCTGTGGCCATCTGGGGAAGGCCGAGCTCGACGCCGTGACGTTGGCCGTGTCTGTACGTATGACTCTGCTTATCCTCTGATTTGAAATGTGAAAAGTGTGAGACATCAGAAAAGGGAAACAGAAAAGAAGAAGGGGGAAAAGAAAAACCCTGTAGGAATGCTTATCTGAGGACTCTTTGCAGAGCCTGATGCAACACAAACATTGCATCGACCAAATTGTTCCTTCCTTTGCCCTGAGCAGTGACTGTATCAGTGCAGGGCCAGCAGCTGGGCAGAGACCTAGGCATGTGTGTGGGGTGGGTTGGTAGTCCTTTAGCTATTCATCCCTTGCTCAATGTTCCTTTTCACATCATAACAGGGAAAGGACTATTTAGGTCATGTGAATGTGTTATTCTGAAAAACAGAGGAAGTCTGGAAACTTCCCAAACAACTCACGGCAGAGCTGTGTCCCTTCCCAACTCAGGGAGGGACACGGTGCTTTGGGCCACGTTCCCTGCAGTTCTCACTTCCAACCCAAGTCACTCGTGTCTCCTGCAGGTCATCAATGTGACAGGCATCTCTGTGGGTTCTGGTCTGGCCTCAGCATGCGACACGCTGATGTCCCAGGTTGGTGGCAGCTTCCCCTTCTTTGTTACTGCTGGGACTGGGTTGGCACTGTCTCAACTCCTACACGGTGTGGTTTTGGGCACAGAAGGTGGGAGGATGAGTAGCAAAGGGAAGTGCAATCCACCTGAGAGCCAGCTCAACCCAACCAGCCTGGTGGTGGCCACTACTGGCCGCAAGGAGGGAAAGCATGTTGCTGCCCAAGTCATGAGCAAATTTGCCCAGACCCATCTGGTTCCCCATAGCTCTTACTTTGGTCCTGTGTCCTCATGTAGACATACGGCAGCAAAAACCTGAAGCAGGTGGGCACCATCCTGCAGCGAGGGATCCTCATCCTGCTGCTGTTCTGCTTCCCTTGCTGGGCAGTCTTCATCAACACTGAGCAGATCCTGCTGCTCCTCCGGCAGGACCCCGAGGTCTCCAGGTCAGAGTGAGATTGAGTATGATCCCTCTCTGGTCAGCAGCACATCAGGTCTCAGCCCTCCAGGCCCTGAAGCCCCTTGGTCCGGGTGGGGGTGAACTCTGGGACCTTGTTTGCTAGCAGAGCCAACAGAAACCAATATTAACAGGTGGAAGAGTCCCTGAACCTTCCTGGGCCAGCATGTCTGGGAGTTGAGGCTTCTGAGTTTGTCTCCTCCAGCCCATCTGCATTGGGCATTTGGCTGTGGCTGGGTTACTGCACAGTGTTGAAATCAATGCTCTGTGGAGCTCAGATACAATTCTGCTTGGTTTGGCTCTTGCTTTCCTGTCTCATTAACTGGGTAAACATCTCTCTTTCCAGGTTAACGCAGGTCTACGTCATGATCTTTATTCCAGCTCTTCCTGTAAGTTACTGCTAAAGCTCTCAGAAGCTCTGCATCCCTCTGAACAAATGGGGAAAGGAGGAAGGGTCCTTGCACTGTGGATCACAAGGCAGCATGGTTTTGAGTTTTACAATGTGCCTCTTTATCTTAAGCCTTAATGGACGTGCACTGACCAGCAGCTGCTGGACCAGCAAAATGTATTCCTTCGTATTGCTGTGCAGAGGCTTTTACTGCAGGCCACGTCTCTGCACAACAGTTTACAAGCTCTGGACATTGGAACTGCAGGCTGCAGAGCTCACTCAGCTCTGTGATAAAGGCTGCAGCTCACACACATGCAGCTGCTGGACTCTCAGCTGTTGTCTGTCTCTCTGGAGAAGCTCCTCTCAGTTGAAGCTGTACTCCAAGGTTAAAATGTGGGCAGCGTGCTGTGCTGTGGCACCCTGGCACAGCTGTGCAGGAGCAAGTGGGAAGTACCTAGCTGTAGGTGTTAAAGTGTAGCTGGCCACTGAACCGTAGTGCAGCAGTGCTGACAAAATGAATTCTGACTCTTGCAGGCGGCGTTTCTCTACCAGCTGCAGACAAGATATTTACTAAGTCAGGTATTGTGTAACTGGGCTCTGGGCCAGTTCCTAGGAACACGGATAAGGTTGGAGATCTAAGTTCATCCTGTCCTGGGGAGAGCTGGGCTGAGGAATGTGTGATCCACAGCCTCCAGCTGGCTCTGCAGGACAGGAGGAGCTCCAGGGAATCAGCCTTGGGTTGTTCCATCCTCCCACTGCTAGCTCCCAACTCTGCACTGAGCTGATTGTCCCAACTGTTGAGCCATGCATGCTGTCTTCTGCATGTCTAATACAATCTGATCTTACCTGAAACAGGAGCCACCTTCTTGGCTTTCTCCTCAGACTCTGCAGAAGGTCTTCCCAGTGTCTGCTGGATGGTAGCTTGGGTCGTGGCTGCAGGCCTGGGAGCTTGGGCAGTGCTAGAGAAGCAAAGTCTGAAGTCTCTCCATGTCTTCCAGGAGATCATTTTGCCTCAGATAGTGACAGGAGTTGCAGCCAACATCCTCAATGTGGCCATGAATGCCTTCTTCCTATATGCACTGAAGCTGGGCATGGTGTAAGTGAGAACAGAGGTGGTGACAGCCTCTCCCTGGGTGCAGGGGTTTGCTCCATATCTGCAGCAAGGCACAGGTGATTGCCACCAGGTCTGCTGGAGCTGAAAAGTGGGTGTTGTTTGTAATCTGCCTGTTTCTCTCCCCAGGGGCTCAGCCTGGGCCAACACTGCTTCTCAGTACACTCAGGCCATCCTTCTCTTCCTTTTTGTGTGGTGGAAGAAGATCCATGTGGAGACATGGGGAGGTACTGTGCAGAGCTTTACCCTTCAACAGGCCAGTGCCTGGCCCTGGGGATTTGGCACTGTCAGCAGCACCTGGGGTTAGGTCTGAACAAGGGATTACCATCTCCTCACTGTGTAGCCATGACCTCAGGTCCCTCACTGTGGCCCCAAACCCATTCCCAATGACCCCAGCTCAGAGATGCTTTGTTGTACAGCAGCTCTAGGCTGGTGTCTTGGGAGCTGTGGCTGGGATGTGTCCTTAGAGCATCCACATAAGTGTGTGGCTCCTATTCAGCACGGAGAAGGAGAACACACACACACTGTTTCACCCCTGTGCTGCAGGTTGGACCAGAGACTGCCTCCTGGACTGGGGCTCCTATATCCAGCTGGCGCTGCCCAGCATGCTCATGATGTGCATTGAGTGGTGGACCTTTGAGATCGGTAGCTTCTTGGCAGGTGTGTCCAAATTCTCTTTCTGTGGTTCAGCAAGGTGTCCTCCAGCCGTGCCTGCTGTGGTGGCTGTCTCTTGAGCATGTCCCTGAGCACCTCCTGACAGCACCCCCCCTTCCCACCCCGCAGGGTTGGTTCTGCAGTGTGCTGCGTGTATTAGATGGGAAACGTATAGTCACCACCTCCTCGTCAGCAAAGGAAGAGTTCTCATTCTGACCTAATTAACAAAGTGGTGAATCTTTTGCAGGGCTGCTCAGTGTGGTGGAACTGGGTGCTCAGTCTGTCATCTACGAGCTCTCCTCTGCAGCATACATGGTAAAGTCCGGGTTCATTAAACTGGGATCAGCTGCAGATTCCGTACTGGGGAAGAAGAAAACTGCTGCAGGCTGTTGTCACTCACCTCTTCTTTGTCTACTGCTACTCAGGTGCCTCTGGGCTTCAGCGTGGCCGTGAGTGTCAGAGTGGGCAATGCCTTGGGATCAGGAGACGTGTTGCAAGCCAAGACATCCTGCATCACTGCTCTGCTGTGTGCAGGTCAGCCCAGGCCCCCACGGAGGGGAATAAAAGCCAATTACCAGCTTCAGGTTCAGTTCACCTCTCACAGGGCTGGTGGCCATCCCCAGCAACCAGAGCCCACTTGTTTGGATATTCTGTTTGGTGACGCCCTGGCTCTTCTGCGCTGTTAGGAACCTAAAGCAAAGGCTTTGATATTTAAAACGTAGTTCAGCTTTCTGTCTTCCACCTCCAGGTGGTGGATAGAGTATCTAGGGGAGAAGTAAGGAAAGCAGCTTTGTCCTGTACTGCAGTAATACCTGGAGGTCTGCCAGACCCCGTCCCCATCACATGAAGCCCCGGAGGTCTGGACCTGGTCAGGAGCAGTCCATGCAGCGAGCATGTTCAGTTGTTTTGTTTTCTTTCAGGAGTTTTTGCTGTGGTGGTTGCAACGTTACTGGGGACCCTGAAAGATGTGGTGGGCTACATCTTCACCAATGACAAGTGGGTTGGAAGCTTTCTTTCGAGTTTTGGGTAACATGATCTGCCCAGGAGCAGCTCGGGGGCTGGGATCAGGCTTTGCAGCTGGCCCAGGAAACGTGTCAGAAGCAGAGTGCTTTGAGGCCATGCTGTGCTGCTTTCCCTGATCAGTACGTACATCCTCCTAACAGGGAGATTGTTATGTTGGTGTCCAAAGTGATGATCATCTTCGCTCCATTCCACTTGTTTGATGCAGCAGCAGTGAGTATCCCAGCACGGGGAGCAACTCCTCTCTGCAAATAGGGGTACAGCGGAGAGTGCAAAGCTGCCTTCAGCTCTTCATTCAATCTATTAAAATGATACAGAGAAGCGACCTGAAAAAACTGTCCCAGCAGCAGCCAGCATCACCCATTGCACCTCTGCATCCCCTGTGCTTGCAGATGCCTTTGGCATTACTGCAGAGCTGCTCAGTCCTCCCTCCTCCCTGCCTGCTTTCCTTAGGCGACCTGCGGCGGCGTGCTGCGGGGTACAGGGAAGCAGAAGCTGGGTGCCATCGCCAACGCTGTCGGTTACTACGCCGTGGGCCTTCCCATCGGCATCTCACTGATGTTTGCAGCTAAGATGGGGGTCCTGGGTACGTGTGCCCTCTGCTCAGCAGTGAGGGTTAACCCAGCAGAACTGGGCTTTTCCACCATCTGGGTTAACTTCCTTTCCGTGCTCGCAGGTCTGTGGGTGGGGATGATCGTTTGTATCTCTTTGCAATCCCTCTCCTTCTCGGCTTTTGTCGTGCGCATGGATTGGAAGAAAGCTGCAGAAGAGGTGAGATTTGTGCTTCCCTGCGGTAACTCTTGGTAGGTGTTAGTCCAGGTTTTGGCCCAGGCTGTCTGTGGGGAGCTGAAGTGACACAGGATCTGTCCTGGAGCAGCTTGGTGCTAAGCGTGCTTGCTTTGGGAGGGTCAGGGAGGAGGTTCGGGTTTGCTTGGCTGGGCAGCACATCCCTACTCTGAGAACGACAATTCTTTCGTGTGCTTTTAGGCTCAAGTCCGAGCTGGGCTGAAAAAACAGCTGGAAGATGTGAACTCCAATGGCACAGCTGTTAACAAAACATCTGCTGTAGGTACGTAACCACACCTCACAACAGGGAGGGAGCACAGTTCCTCCTCCCAGCCCTTCCTCTCCTTCACAGCCATGGCAGTGCTGTCTGTCCTTCCAGCACAGTGTCTGGTGCTGGTTCCTGTTACCCTTGTCACCACCCTGGCTGCTCGAGGGAAGAGCCAGAGCACGTCTGCATCTCCCCTCAGTCCTGAGCCTTGGGAGAGGACCGTCAAAGACTGAGGGGGGGGTGGCAGATGGGGACTCCTGCTTTTGCAGCTCAGCTTCTCTACAGCACTCGCCTCTCTTGCACAGATTACATCTCTGTGGACACAGACACCGTGGAAACCATAGTGCTGCCTGACAGCATGGTGGGAGGAGGCGAGAGGCACCCAGACCACCAGCTCATCACTCAGGAAGAGCCAGCAGTCCCTGCTCCTCCTGCTGTGGCATGGAGGGCTCTGATTGTCTGCCGGGTGCTGGCTGCTGCTGCTGCCCTTGCTGTGCTGCTGGTGGGCGTGCTGGTCCGGCTCCTGACAGCCCACAGCTAGAGGCAGTGCCAGCATCCCACCAGGGAACTGTGCAGGAAAGTGCGTGGTGTGATGCCCCAGGAGGAATGGGGCAGGAAGAAATTCCCACTCAACCCCTTACGGAGTTCACTTTGCTCCATTTCTAGTTATAATAACTTGTCCCACACACACCGTTCTTAAAGGGGTTGAGCTTGAGATCTGGTCCCTTCTCCAGCACTGCCTGGGGGATGTCTCTGGGACCTTTCAGGTGGCCAGGGATGGAGACAGGGACCTCATGCCATCCTGCTTCCTCCTTCCTGGGAGCATTCGTCCAAATTGTTTGGACAGTGTCAGTGTGATCCCTTGACACCAGCATCTCAGGGGGTCAGAGCCCACTCATCTTCGCTGCAGCAGTGCTGTGCAAGGCTCGTGGTGTTAGAAAAGGGCTGAGTCCTCTGCCAGGGCACTGGGCCCTGCTCTCCCAGTGCGTGGCAGGCACAGGGCCTAGAGCAACTGTTCTTTGCACTTTTGTAAGGTGGGATTTTGATACAATAAAGTTTTCTGAGTAAATGTTGTGCTGTTAACGGCGTGTGAACGTGACCCCGGTCGCTGGCACAAGAGGGCAGGCATGTCCTGGTCTGCACGGCTCAACAGTTCCCGGGAGAATAACCTTAAACGCAGCCTCCAACTCCCGACCCTGAGCTTTGAGGCTGTGGGAGATGCAATGCCCATTTGTGGGGCTGCTAAGGGCTAACAGCCCTTAGCAGCCCCACAAATGGGCATTGCATCTCTGTACAAGCTCTCACTCCTACCTGCAGCAGCAATGCTCCGGGCTGTGTGCAGCTGCACCACCTCCATGCCCTCTCCTGGCACGTGGGTGAGATGGGTCACGCAGGAGCTCACAACAGGCATTAACCACGGCCTCAGTGGGCTGTCCCCAGGTGTGGGAGGATGCCACAGGCCGTGCCCTGCTTGCCGTCACTGCTGTTTTGGCACCACAACCCAGGACAGGAGTGGGACAGGCATGGAGCCACCGTCCGCTCCGTGCAGAGAAGGGGCTGCAGCGCTGGGCAGGGGCAGGATGCTATATTTGGGCTGGCGGAGCGGTGCCGCTGAAACCCGACACGATCGCACTGTGCGGGGCCGACAGCTGGAGCCAATGGGGCCGGCTTGTCTTGGCCAACGCCGTGATGGGATGAGAAGAGCACAGAACGCTCGCAGCCAGCCGCCAGCAGCAAGCAGACTCACAGACCCTCCATCTCTGCTGGAAGAGGAGGACGATCCTCTTGCCCACCGGACACAGCAGAGCAGGGTACGAGGGCTCGGCTCCTACATCAGTTATCGCACCTCCGCGGTGGGACAGGGGATCCGTGCTGTCCCCCAGCCCCGCTCCCAGCCCTGCCCATCATCGCTGCTGGCCACACACAGCCAAGCCGGCCAGGCTGAAGTTCACCCCCGGGTTACACATTGCTCGCCCCGTCAGGGCTGTGGCTTTAACAGAGCGCGGAGAAAGGGATCGTCTCACTCCCCGGCAGAGAGGCGGCATGAAGAGAGCGAGCGGCCCCGAGGAGAGCGGCATCAGCGAGGGGACGGCCGACAGAAGCAGGAAGAAATGCTGCTGGATGCAGCGCCTGATCCCAGACGGCTTCTGGGAGGATGCAAAGAAGCTGCTGGTGCTGGCGGGGCCGCTGGTAAGGACACAGGGAGGGGAGCAACCGAGGGCTACCGAGCACGCTGCCCTCCTGTCCCCACCCTGCCCTAACCCGGAGGTGTCCCCACCACCCACTGCTGCCCATCTCCATCTCTGACCTCCTCATCTGTGCTCAGATCCTGATCCAGCTGCTGATTTTCCTGATACACCTGGTCAGCTCCATTTTCTGTGGCCACCTGGGCAAGGTCGAGCTGGCCTCCGTCACGCTGGCCATCGCGGTGAGCACGCTGTGGGGCTGGGATATGGGGATGGGTGGCTGAGACCTGCAGGCAGAGGGGACAGAGGAGATTTCAGCCTCCTTTGAACAGTTCTCCTCGCTTAAAAGCCTTAAATACTCACTTCTCTCAGTCTGTATTCCCATTTTCAGGTTATAAATGTCACTGCCATCTCTGTAGGATATGGTCTGTCTTCAGCATGTGATACCTTGATTTCGCAGGTGGGTGTTATTGCCACGTGCCCTGGGGTCACCCACCGGGGTTTCAAGCATCAGGACCTGGTGCTGCCGAGCTCCAGCAGCCATCCCATAACCGGGAGCACTGAGCTCCCAAGGAAATACCGAGCTCTTCTCAAAGTGCAGAGCTCACACTGTGCTCTCACCCTCAGACCTACGGCAGCAGGAACCTGCTGCGCGTGGGGGTGATCCTGCAGCGTGCCATCCTCATCCTCCTGCTCTGCTGCTTCCCCTGCTGTGCTGTGCTCATCAACATCGAGCAGCTCCTGCTGCTCATCCGCCAGGACCCCGAAGTCTCCAGGTCGGGTGGTCTCCAGGGGACACTGTTTTGGTGGGCTCTGGTGGCTGTGTTCCTTGCTGATCATGCCTCTCGTGTCCCCCAGGTTAACCCAGCTCTATGTGATGGCGTTCGTTCCTGCTCTCCCGGTAAGTCCTGCCTGCTGGCCTCGTGTTTTGCACCTCTCTGTCCCAGTGCTTGCCCCAGCTCATGCACCCACTTGCTTTCCAGGCGGTATTTCTGTATAATCTGGAGGCCAGGTACCTGCAGAACCAGGTGGGTCCCACACCCCGTGCCCACCCAGGCTCCTCTCCACTCAGGGCTCCCCTAACCCCACACCCACAAAGCACCATGGAGAGCTCTTCCCTGGAGATCCATCCCTCTACCCAATGGACATCCCATCCCATGTCCCCGTCTCAGAGCTGTACCTCCAATGCCAGAAGTTTCCTCTCCTGTTGTTAAAGCTGTGGGGAGGGGGCTGACAGGGTCTCCCTGATGGCAGCCCCTGTTCACCTCTCGTTGCAGATGATCATGTGGCCCGTGGTGCTGAGCGGGCTCTTTGGCAACGTTGTCAATGTGATCGCCAACTCTGTCTTCCTCTACGTGTTCCACCTGGGAATTGTGTGAGTAATGCCTACAGGGGGAAAAGCACAACAGAAAAGTCGTTTTTGGGGACACCACGGCACCAGCCACAGCTGGTGCTCACAGGGCCATCGTGCTCCAGCACCCCACACCCAGGGAGATGTCAGCACGATGCCAACAGCCTTTCTCATTTCCTTTCCAGGGGCTCTGCCTGGGCCAACACCATTGCTCAGTATTCTCAAACCATTTTCTTGTTCCTGTATATTGTAGGCAAGAAGCTCCACGTGAAGACGTGGGGAGGTAAGGCATCTCCCTCCAGTTTCTGCTTTACACGTGTTCGTCCACCTTCTACCTCTTCTTTTGAGTGCTGGAGGGGAAACATTAACCCCAGCCCAGGGACGTGGTGCTGCTCCAGTGACCGCCCGGCACGCGGGCGTTGGCAGAGCGCCGCGTGGTAACCATTAATTGGGGAGGAAGGAAGCTCATGTCGAGGCGTTGTAGGGTTTGGCCCCAAAGCCGGATGAGCGCAGGCGTAGGCATGAGGTTGTCCTCAGGTGCTCTGGTCTGGGAGGGATGAGCTGAGCGTTGCAGCTCAGCTTGTATGTGCATGCTTTGCAGCTAGAGGTCCCATGGAGACCATGAGCATTGTGAGTGGGGCTCTGCTAACAGGTCCTGGGGGGATTTGAGGCCATGCTGGCTTCCATCTGGATGGACCATCTCCTTCATAGAATCATTAAGGTTAGAAAGACCAATAAGATCAAGTCCAACCACCAAGCCATGCCTGTGAAAGCTCTAGACCACGTCACTCAGTGTGACAACTTTTCTTGAACACCTCCAGGGATGGTGACTCCACCACCTCCCTGGGCAGCCTGTGCCAACACATCAGTGCTCTTTCTGAGAAGAAACTTCTCCTAATATCCAACCTAACATCCAACCTCTGTCCCTTCTCCTCTCCACAGGTTGGTCCAGCGAGTGCCTACTGGAGTGGGACAGCTTCACCTCCCTGGCCATCCCCAGCATGCTCATGATGTGCATCGAGTGGTGGACCTATGAAATCGGCAGCTTCTTGATTGGTCAGCAGAGGGAGGGGGGCTGCCAGGGTGTGATGGGGCACCATGGCCTCTGTGGGGGCTGAGCACCCCAACCTCCTGCCCCCAGGGCTGCTGAGCGTCGTGGAGCTGTCAGCACAGTCTGTCATCTACGAGGTGTCCGTCGTCGCCTTCATGGTAAGGGATGGGGGGTTTGGGTTCCCTAGGGTTGGTCTCAGCTCAGATACAGCCAAAGCTCAGCTCCATCCTCTACGTCTCCCCTCTCCATGCTCAAAGTCCCTCCTTGCTCCTGCCCCCCCTTCCCACAGAGCAGATGACCAAAATTAAGCCCCGTGCTCCGTTGTCCTTCCTGCCACTGTTTTTACCCCCTGTGGCTGCAGATCCCCCTGGGGCTCGGCACAGCCGCCAGCGTGCAGGTGGGGAACGCTCTGGGTGCCGGTGATGTCGAGGTGGCCAAGAGGTCCTCCTCCACCAGCATGCTCTGCACAGGTCGGGAGCAGCACAGTCCTCTTCCCCCGGCTCCCTGTTGCCATCAGGATGTGCTCACCTCTTTGCTCTGCTTTCCAGGAGGGTTTTGCATTGCTGTAGGGGCCATTTTAGCTGCCACGAAGGACGTGCTGGGATATATATTTACCAGTGACAAGTGAGTGCCCTCAGCTCCCGGCCCTGGATGTTTGTTCCCAAAAAGAGACTGCTGGTTCTTTGTCTGCAGGGAGATCATCGACTTGGTGGCCTGGGTCATGCCCATCTACGTTGTCTTCCATTTGTTTGAAGCCATGTGTGTAAGTCCCTGGGAAAGCTGTTACTTTTGGGAGGGGACCTCGGTGCTGAGTGCACGAGAAGAGCAAAACCTGCAGGATAGGGCAAAGAGAAATGAGTATCAGGACACGGTTTGGTGGACAAATGGTGGTGACAGTTGGACTGGACGACCTTAGGAGTCTTTTCCAACCTTAATGATTCTATGGTGGGAGGCAGGGGAAGTTTTGTCCTCAGGGCTGGTACACAGCCTCATATTTGGCCCCATCCTGCTCCCTCTCCCCGCAGTGTGCCTGTAGTGGGGTGCTCAGAGGCACAGGCAAGCAGAAATTCGGTGCCATCCTTAACGCCGTGAGCTACTATGGTGTGGGACTGCCCCTGGGAGCTGTGCTGCTCTTCGTGGCCAGGATTGGTGTCATAGGTACCACCTCTCCACCTCCTCCCCACACCCAAATCCCCCCAAACAGATGTAGCTCCCCACTGCCACTCCTGCCTGACTCTGCAGGGTAACTGGGGCAGACTGGGACAGTCAGTGCACCACTGAGTGCCCTAAATTACCCTGGGGAAAGCCACCTCTGCAGCTCCGCTGGGCAGCCCCATCCCCACTTCTCCATTCCTGGCACGCTGTCCCCTCTCAGTTGGGTCTGCCTGCTGACGGTGCCCAGCTGACCCAGCACGCCCTCGGCAGGGCTGTGGCTCAGCATGCTGGTCTGTGTCTCCATGCTCTGCACCTGCTTCCTCGCCTACATCTGCCGCATGGACTGGAGGAAGGCGTCCGAGGAGGTAACCCAGCAGGACGGGATGGTTCTGCATTCAGGACCATGGATGCTCCCCCTTGTTCTGCTTCTTCCCAGCACACACCTCGAGATTCCCCTCTGCGCTAACAGCTCTGAGTTTTCCACCAGCTTTGGGGCATGGGGGCTGTGCCGTTTCTGGATGTAAAACCCATAGGCAATGCAGGTGGGGATCCACCCCCCATACAGCTGAGCCCCACTGCTCCCCCAGGCTCAGCGCCGTGCAGGAGTGACCCCACAGCCGCTGGAGGAGCAGCAGCAGAGCCCTGAGCTCCACAGCAAGGAGCCAGCCCCGATGTTCCACACTCACCTCCCGGCTGCAGCGGTGCGGGGCTACGTGGGTACGGCCGGGGCTGGGGATGATGGCTGTGCCTACAGTGCCCAGATCTCCGGCAGAGCTTCACGGTGTGCCCATCCCATCTCGTTGCAGCGGGAGTGGATGCGCAGAACGGCGTGGTGCTCACGGGCATCACCGGGATGGAGGGTGTCAACTTCCAGGCGGAGCAGCAGAGAGCAGCACCGAGCACTGCGCCCACCCGGGGGCTGATCCTGCGCCGGGGATTGGTGGCGGTCGCGGCCGTCGCAGTGCTGGCACTCGGCGTCGTGATAAAGCTCGTGACCAGCAAGCACTGATCTGCACCAGGGCTCGGGGACTTGGCTTTAGGGATGGAGGCCCCTCTTGGCCGATGGATGCACAAAGCACAGACCAGACTGCACCCGCACGTCACAGGGTTCAGCCTTGGGGAGCATCTCATCGGCTCCTGCTGGGAATGGGCCCTACAGCTCTGTGACAGCAGGAGCACTGCCCTGGGCTGCTACACTGAGCGTGCAGGTGTCCCCTTTCCTGCCCACGCTGCAGCTCTCATCCACTGACCAGAGCTGTGTGGCCCACAGTGCTGCTCTGACAATGCCAAATAAAGAATGAACACAGCCAGGCTTGTCCTTTAGGCACCACCCTTGGGACCCCTAGGCAGCTTCCATGATTAAACAAGGCTTAATTCAGCAAGGCTCAGGCTCCCACTTCAGTGCTGGGAGGAGAAAAGGCAACCAGGGCACCAATAGAACATAGAAATCCCATTACAGCTGAGAACACAGCTGCTCAGGGCTGTCCCATCCATAGCACGCTTACCACAAGGCCACCACCTGCAGAAGGACAGACAGACTGAGTGCCCCCAGGGGGGAGCAGAGCCCCAGAGGTGATGGGGTGGAGGTGGGGGTCAGGGAACACAAAGAGCCACCGCCACCCACCCCGGGCACAAACTGCTGCCCCATACAAGGGGCCCTTCTTGCAGCCCAAGTGACACCAGCAGTGGATGGGATGCTCTTATGGGGTGGACTGGCACAGAACGGGGGCAGAAGCAGCACAGCTGCACTGCTGCTCTGGGGCAGATGTGTACGTGTGAAGCAGCCATCACCTGTACACATGTGCCATGTCCAGCCCGAGCTGGGGGTGGCACAGGACAGGCAGGATCCTGTAGGAGACTGCAGCGACTTACCACACTTGGTTTTAGTATTTAAATTCTTAGTATTTATTTTGTATTGGCAAAATGAGTCATTAAAAAGCCTCAGCATGTGGGCTATCACCAGCCGTGAACAGATCCCACTTACTGCGTAGTGATTACAATTTGCTAAGAAATGCATCCAGTTACCACTTTCAAATTTTCTTTAAAGGACATTTACAGGGCCCTTCCACCTTCAATTTCTCAACCACCACCTCCCCAAGCTACAATACATCCCACGTCATAACCCAGTGCAAGACCACAGTGAATCCAGAAGCTCCAACACATCGGGGTATGCACACTCAGTGACCACCTCCCCCTGTCCAGGGATCCTTTGTCATGAGTAAAATACAGGTAGGGCATGTATCTTCTTTGAACTCTTCTAATTGTCAAATTAATAACCACCACAGCCCTCAAAAGGTGTCCACCCACACACCAGACAGCAGCAGCAGATTCTGGCTCACAGGGATCCAAGAATCACCCCAAGCAGATGGCAAGAGGGAACCTCACCTGATTTACTCCTAACCAACACTATCAGAACAGACCATGAGCACCAGCAGCACAGCCTGTCTCACACTGACACCAGGAGAAGAGACCATCCCCAGAGCTGCAGGGAAAACACTGTCAGACCAATTACAGCTGAAACGTGAGCTCCTGATCAGCAGTGGAAGAAGCTGAGCAGTTTGGTGTAAGACACAGGGTTGTGTTCTGGAAGCAGTGCTCTGCAGGCCATGTGCTGGTGCCAGGTGCTGTATTTCTTGCTCTTCAGTTCCCCTTTCAAGAGCTTGTATCCATTGGTCCCTCAGTTTTAGTGTGTTAGTAAGCAGAAGTCCAGGCCTTCTCGTGGTCAGTGCCTTCCCAAGGCTGCTCTGTGTGCTCAACAGCTCACAGAAATAACCCAGCTCAAAAGAAAAACAGGACTGAAGTGAAAGAAACAGCCATGAAGTGAGCACCCCAAATCCGACTTGCACACAGGTTATGGTACCACCTCCTCTCTTCAGTAGAAAGCCATCTGTGAAAGAAAACACACCACCACCCTCCTGTAACGGGTTTGTGGAAACAAGACCAACTCTCCTCACAGAACAGCCTGAAGCAACCCCACCAGACTTCCCCATGGTGCCACCACCTCCAGCTCACCTGCCTCCACCCCTGGGCATGCACACACTGCTCCTGAGCGCCAGGAGGAGCCTCCCCAAGCCCCACATCCACTGCTCTAACAATGCTTCACCCAACCTCACCTAGGTCTGCACACGGGAAAAGAGAAAGGCGCCTACCTCACTGTAACAGCAACAGCAGTGCTCTGAAACCTGCTCCTCCTTAACTCACACTGAGCCAGCCCCGCCTCTGAACAGCCAGCGCAACCCAGAGAGCTTTTCTCTTCAGCACAGACTGGTGATTCTGAGAAAACCCAAAGGATGTCAAGATGCTGTGAGCTCCCCCCTACCCTGAGAAGGTGTTCACCTAGACAGGGCTTGCTTCCCTAGCTGTTACTCTTCCATCTCCTGGAGCCAGCCATGTAGGCTGATCTATTTCCTCCAGCTCGTTGGGCTCCTGCACTTCTGATCCACAGCAGCAATGAAGAACAACAAATTGCTAACTCCTTTTTCCTCAGTGGCTGCTGCCCTACATCTAGTAAAGCCCCAGGGCAGGAACAGGGAGATGTACAGCTGAGCTCTGCAGGGAGCAGCCAGCACAGGCACACACAGTGCCTGGACAGTCAGCCACACAGAACCAAGAGCAATCACACCTGGGAGGTTCAGACCTCACTGCTGCACATCAGGAGGCATCCCCAGTCCTCCAGACACTGCCTGCAGGCTTCTGCCCCCTGAACAGAGGGGAGGACATTCCACCCTTCTGCATTATGTTGGAGATGGGAGGAAAAGGAAATAATTAAGCTGAGGTCAGATACAGGCTGCAACTGGGCAAGGAACAAGAGCTTGTCATAAATTTGGGGCTTACACCACAGCATCACTTCTGCGTGGCCCTGATGAAGAAGTCCTGAAACTGTAATCACAACTAAGAGTCCTGCCTAAAAAATGGACCAATCCTCATCTGCCACTGCAGGGAGTGTTGCACAGGTGCCACCACCCAGAGCAGACAAAGAAATAGCACGGCAGATTTCTCTGAGGACATTTCCATTCTAGGTGTCATTGGCAAGTGTGAGAAACAGATGCTGATCATTTCAGACAGGCCAAGCAGAAGTGTCAGAAGACAAAAAAAAAACAAAAACAAAACAGGCCAGGCTCTAAGAAAGGACTGAAGTCACAAAGAGAGGACGTGCAGAGGGTAAAACAAATTGCTCGTGCACTCAAGCAGAAAGCAAAGAGCTGCAGCTCACCTTTATCACCACTGCTGCCACAATGCCCAACAGGGTCAACACGAGGAGTCCCACACGGCCCTTATTAAATCGTTTCAGCAGGAAGAATTTGGCCAAACCCAACTTCTTCTCAGTGATGGGAGGATACCGGACCGCGTTCGTGCTCTCCATCTTCAGGTCCTTGATCAAGCAGGAGCGGTGGTGGGAGAAGGTGTCAAAGCTGTGCTTGCCGTGGTAAGCACCCATCCCACTGTTCCCTGTGACACAGAGCACAGCCAGGTCACACTGCAGCCTTGGCTGGTCACACCTTCGGGCACTTGTGGCCACCAGCAAACCAGACACTGCTGTTCCAGCATGCAGCAAGTCAAAGTGCTTAAGGAGGAGCTCTGGTAGCTTACCGACACCACCAAAGGGTAAGGTTGCAAGGAAGAAATGCATGATGACATCATTTCCAGTAACGCCCCCACTGGAGGTTTCTGAGATAACTCTCTTGATGACCTGAGAGAAGAAAAAACAGCCGCAAAAAAATTACCGAGGCCCAAAAGAGACAAGCAGGACAGGAAGGGGAGCACGGGTCATCAGGACATCGTATTAATCTTCTCTCACTGACAATTCAGACAAGCCCTCTCCATGCAGCACTAACTGAAACATACAAGTTGGAAAGACTGAAGCTCTCCTCTACAGCAAGATACTAAAAACACCTAAATCATGAACAGCTACATGACACATTCAGCACCAAACAGGAAATTCAGCTGTTATCCTTCTGTTTCATAATGTCATGCAAATCCAGAGCCCTTCAGCACGCACCAGGCAGCTCTGGGAACACAGCTCACGTGAGGCAAATACTGCAATCAACACACAAACAACAGGAGCCAATGCTCCCAGAGGGAGCTGTGCCTGGGACTGCTGCACAGAGGACCAGCTCTGTGGAGGAGCAGGGCCCCTACCCACCTTCTTGTCATTGGAGAAGACATAAAGAGCAAGTGGCTTTTCCCGATGGTTGATGAACTCAATGGCTTCGTCCACGTTCCTCACGGACAGAATGGGCAGGACTGGCCCAAAGATCTCCTCCTCCATCACCTTGGACTCCGCAGAAACATCCGTGAGGATGGTGGGTGCTGAGGAGGGCAGGAGATGCACTGAGCAGGGCCACGGGTGGGGCCAACACGGGACTGGGGGCTTCTGTCCAGGTGTCACCCACCCCCTCCCCCACCCAACACATGCACAGGTACCTATGAAGCAGGAGGCCTCGTCGGTCTCTCCCCCATAGGCAATCTTCTGCCCTTCCAGCAGGTTCATGATCCTCTTGAAGTGACGCTTGTTGACGATCCTTTCATAATCTGGACACTTTTTCACATCTTCCCCATAGAATTCCTGCCACAGCACAGACACAACCAAGCACTTGATGCACCTTCTGCTCACCTCCAGGGCTGCCAGGACAGAAACTCACAGCTCTGTGCTGAAGGGAACAACTGTTACAGCACGAGAGCTGCCACGCTCACCCGCAGCGTCGCCTTTATGTTCTCCACCACCTGGCTCTGGATGGATGGGTGGCACAGGATGTAGTCTGGGGCAATGCAGGTTTGCCCACAGTTCATGTACTTCCCCCATGTTATCCGCCTGCAATAGTACAGAGGGGTTCTCCACCTTGCTCTCCTAGCCACCCTGTCAGCAGCACCACTCTGGCACCTGGGGTCCCTCAGGGCCCACAGACATCTCCCTGCCCCACTGCTCAGCCCCACAGCAGGCTGACCTGCAGGCGACAGCCAGGTCACAGTCCGTGTCGATGTAGCAGGGGCTCTTCCCACCCAGCTCCAGGGTGACAGGTGTCAGGTGCTTGGCAGCTGCTGCCATCACGATTTTGCCCACAGCGGAGCTCCCGGTGTAAATGATGTGATCAAACCTCTGTGTCAGCAGTTCTGTTGTCTCAGGGACTCCCCCAGTGACCACTGGGTACAGCTCCTGTATGGGCAAACAAAAGCCTTGCATGGACCTTGATTTAAAGCAACGTGATTGAGCAAGCAGTTGTCCATGAGGCCACACTCTGTGCCCCTTCAAGACCAGGGCTGAGCCATGCTGTGGAGCTGCTTCCACACTTGAAGAGTTGGAGCACAGATGACCAGCAGGCTCTCCCTTTCCTCAGCTCTTGTTCCCCACCTAAAGCACTCACTGCCTAGAAAAACTCACGTGCTGAAGTTGTGCTGTCAGAGGAAAAGTCTGAGTGAAACAGTGCAAGAGACAGCAAAGAAGTAGAGGGAAAAATAGATTGAGCCATGAGCACAGTAGGACATGAACACAGGAGCCTGGTTCACAGGAACAGCACAAACCCATGGCTACAGACCACATCCCAAACAGAAGCTACTGCAGACAGAAATGCCTGCACAACCCTTTATGCTGTGAGAGCCAGCAAAAAGAGGGCCGTGTTGCAGCGAGACCACGAAGGCACAATAAATCACACGCAAGCAAGAAGAATACAGCAGGGCGTCTGCGTACTTTACAACCAGTCCAAACATTCCCCTATCTCCTCCCTACACCCTTTGGAAGCTAAGGGTCAAATGATTCAACTCTAACCCACAGCAGCCACGTGAAACCAAGGCAGCTATTTCCTCAAGGTGTCCAAACACCGGGCTGCACTCACCCGGTCCAGGTACTGAGGGAGGATGTCAGCGATCAGCTGGGACGTGTGCTCGCTGACCTCGGACGGCTTCACCACCACCGCGTTGCCTAGGGGACACGCACAGCCCTCGTGCTCCTCTCAAGCCCCTCTCGTGGCCCCACGCACACCCCCACTGGGGACGCGGGCCGCGGTGGTCCCACCTGCGGCGATGGCCCCGATCAGCGGCTGAACGACCAGCACGAAGGGGTAGTTCCAGGCCCCCATCACCAGCACCACCCCCAGCGGCTCGGGGTGGATGTACGCCTCGTCCCGCAGCGTCAGGAAGTTCTTCTTCACCGGCCGAGGGGCCGCCCACGACGGCAGCTTCTCCATGGCGAGGGCCAGCTCCCCCAGCACCCCCATGATCTCGTGGCTGTACGCGTTGTGACCGCACTGCAATGACAGAGGTCAGGGAGAGCAGGAAAGGCGCCCACCTCCCCGCACCCACCTGGAAGAGGAGGAGGCAGGAACCTCGGCCAGGTCTACCCCGGGGGGGGGCGGCTGCCGCCCACCCACGGGCAGCAGGAGAACCCCTCGGCCCCAAACCTTGTGCAGATCCGCCCCGATGGCCGCCAGGATCTCCCGCTCCTTCTCCACCACCATCCGCTCCAGGTTCCTCAGCTGCTGCAGCCTGAACTCCAGCGGCCGGCTCCGGCCCGACTTGAAGGCGGCTCTCGCCCGGCCCACGACCTCCTCCATCCGCCGCATGGCCGCTCAGCGCTGGAGAAAGTTTAATCGACACACAAGTTCCCGAAGCGCGGAGCGGCGTCACCCCGCCTCACGACCCCCCGCCCTCCCACCTCAGCGCGTTCGCTTCCGCCTTCCGCTCACGTGACAGCGCCGCGCACCACCTCCCTCGCCCCCCTCGGAGGACGGGAAAAGCCGAGGGGAGCGCGGTCACGGCCCGTGGGTCCCCGGCAGCGCGGCACCGTCAGGGTTTGCTCCGTTCACTCCTGTCCGGTAGCCGCTCCCGAGCTGCGCCGGAGCCGGGGGCAGATTCCGCCCGGGCTCCCTTATCTAAGCAGGGCAGGTGCCGCGGAGCGCCCTGCCCCTCTGCCGGCGGCTCTGCCCCAAGTGAGGGGGTGTGGAGCAGCGCGCAGCCGGATTAACCCCGGTACGGCGCTCGTGCGGGAAACGCAGGTCGGAAAAGCAGGTTAGGGAGTTGAGGCGAGGCTGGGCTCGTTCCACTTGCTTGGTCCTGCCCCAGCTTGTTCCTCCGAGACACGCAAGGGGGTTATTTGGAAACGGTTCTCCCGTTTCAGACCCAGCAGCTCCTCAGGCCGCGCATCTGACACACCTACGGGGCCATAGGTATTGTAAGTGCTCCTCGGTAACACCCGTGCCCAGCTCAACCCGCAGCCGCACCCCCTTCTCTGCAATGCTTCCCCCGAAGTCTGTTGGCTCTGCACGCAGCCCAGCCAGCACAGGGACGTTGCACAAGCTATTGCACAAATCTCAGCAGTAAACAGTCTGCTGGTGGGAAGGAACGACAAGAGCAACTGGCAATATTTGCATGCAAGAGGCATTATGTGGGAGAAAAACAGGCTGGGCTCAATGGAGCCCTGGCACTGTGATATATGGAAGGGAGCTGGGTTTGCACTCACAAGCACTTTCCCTGCAGGAGAATCACCTGGTGGAAACATGCTTGCCTTGCTCCTTTAGCATCCCTGCACAGAGGTGACACTGAAACTGTGCCATATGCCACACTGGCTGAAAGTCCAACAGAAATGAGATAAAGAGTTAACGCTGCTGCGATTAGAGGAAAAGTCTTTGAACTCTCAGAGTGGGGTAATACATCGTGCCCTGGGAAGCACTGATGCAACATACCCTCTGCAGTCAGCACACCCACAAGGGGATGCTTGCAAGGTCAGGGGGGCCGTTACCTACCTCTCTGTTCCACCATGGCTGTATTCCAGTCCGCTTTTCTGCATGTAGAATCCTCATCCTCCAGCCTGAGGATTTCCATGCTGCTGCAGTACTTCTTGTGCTTGGCATCACACGTAGCAGGCAAACGTCCCCGCTCTCATCTCATCCAGGCTTGTCTTGTGCCATGCTTTTGCAGAAACTTGGTCTTCAGGCTTTTCTGCACTGGCAGGAAAGAGAGAGCAGAAGTGCGATGCCATTCTTTGGTCCTTGTCATGGCCATCATTTAGCCAGTTATGGTCAGGAGACAAGCTGAGGGTGCTCTCAGCGTTGCAAAATATCAGTTGAGCCTCCCTGGAGCAGCTGGGCGAGATGCATGGATTTCAGAGAAGCCCAGGGTCTGGAGTGAGATGGAAGAAACCCTGCAGGCAGCACCCAGCACAACGCGTGGTCTGCAGCGCGCTCCTCACGCCTTGGAGCTGACAGCATCTTCTATTTTTATTCAGTCACTAAGAAACAATAAAGGAGGGAACTATTTATGGGGGAAAGTAATTAACTCCAGAAGAATCGGGAGGTAAGCAGTGCTGGGGGCTGTCTAATCCCAAGGGCTTTACATAAAGCAGCAGAAGACATTTTATTGAGAAGCTGAGCTTCAGACTCCACTTCTTCCCTCCTCTGCAGCAGCCACTTGCTCCTGCTTCTCTCCTGGAGTCGATCACAGCAAGGCACCACGGTGAGACAGTTGCCCACCCCACGCTAGGCTCGGACAACACGTCTTTGTGCTGTGCCTTGCCCTGCTCACAGAGCATTCAGCTGAGCCTGGTGAAGGAGGACTTTCGTTTAGAAGATAAGCTATGCAGTGCCTCGTTTCAAGAGTCCACAGCCTGATACAGCGAGTCAATAAATGTTTTATTAGCTCACATGGTGCACTGACACAACCGAGTTTTCAGCAGTAACGTTCCACTTCTGCTTAAATGTCAGTCTGGTCCACATACAGCTCTGAGTGCTATACAGAAAGTCACCAAATCCATCCAGAGGCACAAGACGGGCAGAAATAGAAGCCCAAACAGCACTTCATCAAAAAGAAGCAGCTACAGAAGATTAACAACAGGGAGTAGCTCTAAGCAACCTACAAGAATAAATGCAGTTCACTTCATTTATGGCACTGCTTGTTTGTGTGAGCTGTTGCTGATCTCACATTTGCAAGAACAAGATACTTTCTAGTACAAAGCCATGGTCTGTGGGCTGCATTGTAGACATAGCTAGGGCGTGGAAAATGTGAAAGGGACACAAAGAGACAATGAAACTGATTGGCACCAAGACTGCAGCAGGACTCCACAGCACCACGGGCATGTAGTTTGCTTTCAGCTGAAAAGGAGGGGGGAGCCTGCTGCATACAAAAGGCTTTTGAAAAGGTGTTTGTCTGAAGCAGCAGTGCCAAGTGTTAGTTAGACTGAGCTCCAAGTGACTCCAAGGGGTTACGAAGATATACTTCACTGATCTGCAGAAAGGAGGAGCTAAGAGTGCACTTAATAGAGCTAGAGCCAAAGCTGCGGCTCAAGTTGGACAGGGAAGTGTAGGGCACCCTGGACAGTCAAAAAAAGCAGCAGCAAGCAGAGTTGAGAGCAGATGAAAAAGTCAAAGGATCACAATTAAGCAAAAGAAACAAACAAAAACAGGAAAGGAAGGAGTCAGAAGAGACAGGTCTCCAGCCAGCCTGTCTGAATCATAAAGCTGCAACAAGCTTTGCAAGCAGCAGCAATCAGATCTACTTCTTCTTTCTGTGCAGTTGAGCTCTACACTGCACAGTGCTATGACACCAGGATCACAACAATTATTGCCTCTGGACCCATAGGGGAAAAAAGAAAACCAACAAAAAACTGAGTTTTTGGGAAAAGCAGCCTATCTCCTAGACTTGCACAGCACAGTTTCTGCTTTGTCCCTCGACTCATGTTCAGACATGTCATCAGCATTCCCTGCAGTTCCCCTAAACCAGCCAAAAACAAAGCTCGGGACACCTTGTGCCAGAGCTATCAGAGATCATGAAACACATTGCCCCATCCAGCCTTGATCCAACAGCTGAGCCAAGGGAACATTCAGTGATTGATTTAACACCAGTGATTTTTGGTTACAGAGACACACCAACTCATTTTTACCATAGAAACACTTCTAGTGTCAGTATTTATTTTACCTTAATATACATTTATACAGGTCATAATAAAAAGGCTATTACACAACAGTTCAGTGAGTTATTACCTAATTTCAAGAATAATGCATGCAATTACAAAGGAGAGGTAGAAACACTGTATTAAAGACCTAAAAATACAAACATTATATAAACAAACACTTTCAAATTAACTGTTGGAATTTCATACAGATAAATAAGGTAAAAAGTACATTACTTTGTCAAAGAAAAGGAAACACATGGTTATCCGAACACTGAAAGAATATTGTGATGTGTAAGCCCTGTACAACTTCGTCAAATAGTTCAGACCACTGCATTTAAGAGGATTAAAATGATTTTGTCCTGGAGAATGGTTTATTCAAGTATTCGAGCAGTTGAGTAACAAAAAAGTCCCAGAAATGAAGTACAGGAACCATTTCCAGAGAAGCTGATCTGCCTGAATGCTTTGCAAATCACTTTCCTGATAATCTCATGGGATGCTTTGAAATGATAATGCCTATAAGGCTAAATGAAGCTTCCCACCTCTCCCTCAAAATGCACACAAAATAATCCTGATTTTTCACACACACGCACACACACACTATGTAGATATTCTACATCAACTAATCAGCATCTCAAATTCCAACATCACTTTCTGTTTTTGTGTGGTTCCTCGCCAAACCTCTCAGTTTACAGTATTTATTATAATACTGCCCAAGAAACAAAACTAGAGAGAACTGTCATTACACCCCTAGAGACTGCAGGCATTAATGCACATAATTGCATGCACAAAAGATGCAACCAAACCTATATAAAAAGCCAACAACCAGCAACTCAACATTGCTATTACTGTGAAAGTTCAGAGCAGTAGTTACTCAAGTATTAGACAAATAGGTATAAAATGGAAAGGTTCACATGAATACAAGTTTTTACAGTTTGTCTGAAAGTCTTCTAGAAGCTACATTTGAAATTCTGAAAAGAATTGTATGTACACAAAATTCAGCCAAGTCCATTGTGCCTTCTCTCTTTTTTAGTACAGTTCTTCAAAAATGAATATACAGTTGCTTTAGTAAATTAGTGCAAAATAAAGTGTTTTGGAAGAAGATCTTCAAATCATATCCACATCAGCTGGAAACCCACCAGGGATTTTGCAGATGGAGCACAGTTTCTTCCATTACCATTTCACCCCATGTAAAAGAGTGCTTTCTCATCCTCCCTTCGTACAACAAGCTGAGCCATGTTTACAACATGTGAGCTCAGATCCAAGCCAGCATAGCCCCAAAAGCTTCAGCCAGCTCTCATACATGGTTATGGTTTCCCAAATTCACTTGGCCACATTATAATGACAACTTAAAAACATCTATCACAAACTTCTGATGGAGTCGAGAAAAACATCTTTTTGTACCTGATGCGGAAGGATCCACCCTCTATAGACCTCATGAGGAAAAAAAAAGCCCTGATCATTCAAGTCAAAGCACATGTACAAAGATCAGTTTGAAATGTGAAGACAGATTCTTTTTAATTCTGTTGCTAGGAAGGAAAAAGGAGCTGCTGGATCTGTAAGGCAGGTTTTCTACAAATGTTCTTTTGGAATTTCTCCTCTTTGAATACGCTGCTGCTTCTTTGGTAGTCACCACAGAAATGTAAGAATCGTTTTCCACGTGGGGCAGAACAAGGACAACAATTAAACCGTAGTGAAAAAAGTGCAGTATCACTGATGTGGTCCCTTATGCTCACACCATCTGGTCCTTGGGATATTTCTACTGCTCATATACAGCCACTGTGCTGTAGCAGAGTGCAGAAAGCCTTCGCTCAATGCTAGATTTATCTGAAAACAGAATGGTAAAAAAAAATAAAATAATAATTATGACTTCAGTGTTATTTTATAATTCCATTTAATTTTCAATCACTCAGCTTAAACTTACACTTGTGCACGTTTTCTATATCTGCAGGGTCTTGCAGTATTTTAGTCAGTCCTTCCAGCAGCAAGGCTGCCTTGTGGTATCGATATGTAATATCTTCAGTTTGCTGGAACATCTCATCTAGAGCTGCTGACTGAACCTAGAATCATTCGGTAGATTCAGTTACATAAATTGCTTTAGGCAAATACTGAAATGAAAAATTCAAAATGGATTACATTAAACTGTCATCATAAACTGTTTTTAAGCCTTAATTAAGCTGATCTGTTTTTATGACAGAAAGACAGCAAAGCAGCCTGAGAGAACAGAGCCCACATACTCTATTAGCAAAGGATATTCTGCACATAAGCTGTAAAAGTAGTTTTTGATCTTCTGGTTATATGTGTTAAAACATATTTTGAAATTAATGACAACATATGAATAATTGTGCTTGTTCTAATATCTACATTCTCTTGTAAAGAAGATGAATCAATTGTGCAAGATCACAGCACTGTCAGGGTTAAGCACAACATTTGCCAGTACCTTTTGTGTGATGTCTATCTTAAAAAAAGACTTAGCTCCTTTTTTTGATGACAGGAAAGTTTCCACTACACTTACTGTACCTGCTCCGTGGCAGACAGGAAGTGTTTTTTTTTTTTTTTTT
>VXAB01004309.1:153830-215075 GCA_013399175.1 Odontophorus gujanensis | reverse complement strand
TTTTTTTTTTTTTTTTCTATTTTTAATATGATCAAGAACTTTTACATGTTTGGTACTGTTTTAGCTTTGCAGGGACAAGACAAATGTTCCTCCCACTGGCTTGGTGGATTGAGGAAGCTACTTCTGTTTCTATGCTTTAGTAAGCCTCACTGGATGATACGTCAGCACAGAGTGTACACTTTTAGAGACTGTGTGGCTTCATTTCCTAGTGTTTATGTAACAAATGTGCTGATGTAGAGGAAAGGTCCCTGAGGAGCAGTATCTGCCAGGAACTTTAGCCACAGTTAAGGGAGGGCAGGAAGGAAAGTGAAAGAGTAACAGAAATTACCACGGACAGAAATCTGGAAATATACATTCTATTTTCTGATTATGAAGAAGCAGTATGTGAGAAAAGGAAGCGACGTATTAATAATCTCAACATCTGATTACTTAGGTAGAAGTGACTTACCATTTCTACAGCACAGCTGTAGATGAGTTTCTCCGCAGTTACACTGTTGATTTCATCAATGAACCTTTGCTTGTCTGAAAAGAAACGATTCAGCTTCTCAGTCAGCTTCTTGCACATGCCAATACAGAATTTGTATCTCTCATTGAGGTTTTTCACAACTGAAAAAAGAAAAAGAAATTAATAAAAGAAATGCCCGAACCAAAAATAAGTTCAGCCTGTTCAAGCACTAGGCAAAGTTAATCTGCTTAAACCTGTCATTATAACGTTTAATTACTCTGCCATTTTTAGTAAAGAATACATAAAACCACTTCCTTTTCAAGTTAATAACTGTCCATTTCTTAACAGTGCTAGCTGTATCCTTTTTTACTATCAGAACTGTGCAACTGTACATATCCACTGTTCTCTCACGCAGATGAAAAACAAAAATCTTCCAACTTTAGATTTTAGAGTGACATATCATTGAAGAAAATTCTGAAGCAAAGCAAATGAGGTCATGCTGCACCTACCTTGCTTAACAGCAGTGGATGGGTTCAGTTTCCCCGATTTGACCTGTGCTTTGGCAAGATGCAGAGAAGATGCCAGTAACTGGGCTGCTTTCATATACAACACAAGCTGCTCTACTTGTCTGGGGGGAAATAAGAATAATTATGTATTAAAAAAGCCTTTTCTTGAACACATTCAAGCCTTAGGCAGACTCCACTTTTTATCATTATCCTACACAGGACCCAGCAGCAGCAGCAAAGGAAGACATTGAAAATGCAACTCCACCCCTCCTTTCCCTCCACAAACACCCTGTCATGGGTTGTGAGTACATATGCTCATCTGGTAACTGCAGCACCAAATGCAAACTGCTTTCATGTAGGCATTTTTAAAAGGAACCCTTCTTTGTGGGGGCTGACTGCCTGAGGTCAATGTTGCACCACCACAAGTAACTGGGTGTCCTTTTCTTGCAGTGCCTTTTCCTATGCCCATGAAATTCTCACAGCTGTGAAAAGCAAACACACTTTGCAGGGTGTATATACTATTTTTATTTCAGGAAGAAAGCAGGAAGTGGAACTGTCCCTTCCCACCACTTCAAATTTTTTCCATCTCTCCTGGTTTCTGAGTTTGTTTTAGGGTTGATTGGCTACACTGACTAAAGGTCAAGGTTGAACATGACTTTCCTCTTTCCAACCTTCAATGCAGTGCTGCTGCTTCAGCCTCATCAGCCCTCACAGAGGGCTCAGAATGTCACATGAGACAGTACTTGTATTTCCAGATTCACTAACCTGCAAATCCTCATCACTTTCCCCTGCTTTATGTGGCAGATCAGAACAGAGTGCTCTTATTTACATGCTAGTAAATGTATTCTTTGCTATATCTTTCTAATGTACATCCAGTTGCTAAAAGTGCATTCCTATAAAATCAATCACTCCAAAGAAAAAGAGGGCACAGTTTGCCCAAATGCATTTTTTTATGGATCTGATATTCACTAGATCTTTTTCTGCTTTTTGACCATGCTTACCCCCACTCTTTGCTTAGCTGGCTGATCTGATCAACGACTATGCTCTCTTGGATTTGGTACAGTGACACTGCAGAAGTACACAGGTCTGGGTTTCCTCCCCGCAACGCTGTCAGATCCAGAACACATTCTGTGAATGTCAGCATCATGTTCAGATGACGCAGTGTATCTGTGTGTTCTCTCTGTCAAAGGAAAAGACGACAACAATTTAACCATTGTAAGTTAAAAATGCAAGTAAGAATACTTAGAAATCTTTCTAACCACTCGAGGTTCCTTTTGGTATGTTAATTCTATGCAGAAATAATAGAGTCAGCACTAGAGATTTCAGAATCAAATGAGTTCAAAACGATCAACAGATACTAATTTGTTCTTTCTTAGTTAATGATTTCAGGATCCTGTAGCTTATACTTCAAGAGGAACTGGGACATGGTGCAACTGAGAGAATCACACTTGTTATTATATTATCAGCAACCCAGAAATATGCTCAGCACTTGTGTGAGAAGCCAGGAGGAATGTTTGGCTTTTATTATAAGAACTGATCTGAAGTTTATTATCTGCTTCACTCTAATTTACAGTTAGGTCTAGAATTATATTGCACTGAAAAGTGGCTGTTGCCAAATTTTGCCTCTTAAACCACACAACTTAAATTGGAGCCAACAATTCACTGTTCATCAACAACTAAAACACACTACATGCCTTGATCCCGTTAAAAAAAAATAAAATCAACCTTCAAAATGAAGCAAACACACCTAAGCAATACATATAATCTAGAAATGCAGGTCTAAATGCATTTTAAACTCTTTCTGTGGGAAAAATACAGCGTGTTGTCAAACTTTCATATTATAAAATATAGGTTTGATATTTGAAAGTATTCGAACACTTTCCAGCAAGATGTGAATGAGAAAATAGAACAGTGATCTGCCCTAAGAAATTTATAGATCAAGGATAGCAATTCTGGTGAAACACCACACCAGTGTGTGTTTTTAAAGCAACATTCCACCACACATTCAAAAAATAAAAATAAAAATAGAATACTCTTCCCACAAGTAGGATGTAACGTCATCTACTGACTGTGAAGAAGCAGTTAGAAACAACACCCAGAGGGACACTGCTTCTGTCAGCACCCACATCCAGAGACTTGGCATTAAAACAGAGGCCTCTTTGGAAGGCTCTGGTGAACAAAAGCAGACATGGTTTTGGTTACCTATTAAAATACAAGAAATGCCAGGAATAACTACCAAAGAGAAATAATCACAATTGAAACATGAGTATTTTCAAGATTTTAAAGAGGAGTATCTGAGATAGAGAGGAGGAAACTACCAAGTGCATTGAGCAGTCATATTTATTACCATGTCTCTGTTTTAACAGTGTCATATATTATAAAACAAATTATTTTTCTATACCTCCATTAAAGTTTCCTCAGGCAATTCAGGAGCTTCAAAAGTGATAAAGCCCTCTAAGCTGGGAGGCGAAGTACCATAAGGCATGTACTTCAGACTTGGAGCTGCCTCGGCTCCCGGAGGAGAAGAACCCATATAAATACCAGGAGGCGAGCCCATATAAACACGGCCACTAGTAGAGCAGAGAGACCCTCCAGAACTGTTTGATCCAACTACAAGAAAAATAACACACACACATTCAGTCTAATAGGCTGTCCCATCTTGCAGCTTTGGGGCTGCAGATGATAGCAAATGACAAATCAGCAGTCACCACAGATTCACTCTTTGGAGGCTCTCTTCATCACTCCTTGCATCACTCTGTGGAGAATGCAAGGGCTATACTTTCTAATGTGCAGTGATTCATAAAATGAATTCTGGAAAATTGGCTGTCCAGGATTCCAAGGCAGGCAGTCCAATAGTACAGACCAAAGGTTTTGTTACAGATAGCAAAAGTTCACTGCTGCAGATTCAGACTCCTGAGCGGATTCAGGCTTCTACCTTGAGATATTTTCTATTTGACAACATAGCCAATATGCTGAGACAAAGTCAGTTCATACATCTTAAATGTTGCTTGAAGTATAATGTACTGCAGTGGGTTAAAATGCAAAATCAGAAGTTTGCTAGTTTCTCTCCACTTTTGTCATAAAGGCTGTTAAAACATCCCTACAGGGGAGCAAAACAGTGAGATTAAGATGTTATGCACTGCTGCACAGTAAACTGATGCCTCTGGTCCTCTCTTTAGGAGAGGAAAGGCAGCAGAAATCTAATGTACATCTCAACTTTTCAGAGTGCTTTTTTTTTTTTTTGTATGGTCTTGAGGATCTACTGTGCAAGGCAGTAAGCAGGTTACTGCCCCCAAGAAATGGGCAAGTCTGAACACTGTTTGACAACAGTCAACAGCAGGAAGACTTACCTGAGGTGGTTCTTGTTCTGAGGACCATATGGGTGCAGGTAGGAGGGGTGGCACTGCTTGGAGGGGACCCAACAGTAAACATAACAGCCCGAGAACTTGCCCCACTTCCCATGGAAGGAGGTGCCACTGCAATGCCATAGGCCCCTGCTGGAGCTGAAAGAGAAAATGTCCACAAGTTAGTCTCTGTTACATGCAATCACGTCAGTTAGCAGTTATATACAGAAAACTGGAGTACTGCAACACAGCACGTTGATATAGATCCAAGACTTGAACTAGTTAGGAGTTCTGACAGCAAATAAAATGAGATGAGTGATATCAGCCCTGCAGCAAAAGCTGCAGCAGAAAAATTCTAAAGACAGATCATGGCAGGTCTAAAGACTAAAGGCTCGTCCTGTTTGCAGAACTCCTCCCATCTGCTCAAAACCAGATCTCCTGTGGGCTGTCTGTGGCATAGTACTAGCTGTTTGGGGGAAGGAAGAAGAAAATAAAAAAGTAAAGAAAAAAGAACCAGAATTACATAAGCTTTCAGATGAAAACAAGTTGGAATTAGGAAGTGAAACAGACACAAATGTGGTATTAAAAAACCAAACCCTCTAAGCCACTCCAAGAAGCAGCGATATTTCTTATTTAGCACAGAAACTGATGCTTTTTTGTCTCACTTAAAAGTTATATTAAAGAAATGGAAATACTCCCTTAAAGATAATAATAAAAAAAGCTAAAAACCTTCACAAGCAACAACTGAAGTTGGAAGTAGAACTCTTATCTGGTTGGTTAAAAAAAAGCTATAACATATATGGACCATTGGAATACATCCACCTGTTCCTTACCCGTATCCATCGGCCGCTCTGTGTTCAGGCTGTCTGTACTGCCTTGGTATAACTGGCCACCGAGGGTAGTCTTTACCTGATCTGATAGCTTCCCAGTACTAACAGATCTAGGCAAAAAAAAACATTGAACGTTCAACAAAAAATTAGGGTAAATTTTTCCTAATTTGCAGCAGGCTTTCAAATTCTTGATGTTTGTTACAGAAGAGCTTTCAACAGAAGTACAAAATAAGTGAAAACCTCACTGAGCATTGTGGACATACAGAGGAACCCCTTCATCTTAAGTATGTATATTGCCAGTTTTGCCACATAGACTTCTGATGACGAAAAGCCTTCACAGAGTTGATGAGACGTGCACAATCAGCTAATCAAAACAAAAAACTTGATAACACCACAGAGTGCTTCAGAAAGTCTCCGCAATGTTTATATGCGGTACAAAAAGTTTGTTGTATGTACTAATTATCAGCATCTCCTCACAGCTTATTTTTGCATGCTCTACCCTCCAAGCTGCTGTGTGCAACGTACATTCTTCTGTCAAATTATTACTTAACTTTCCAGGCCACAAATGCTGCAATGCCTACCTGCCAAACGTAGCTTTACTGTGCTGCTCTCCTGTGTGCTTTTCACCTCCTTGTGTCGAGTGAAAGTGTGCAAAATCCCTTGGGTCAGTGATGTCTTTAGGCTGCAATGGAGCATCTACGGATCCCTGGCGATTCGCCAGAGCTAGCAAGTTTGAGGATGCTTGTGTTTTAGGTATTTTGAAAGGAGCTGTTGCCTTAAAGAATCAAAAAACAAGAATATATATTAAAAAACAAACAAAAAAACCCCCACAAAGTTAGCACCTCAAAATATTCTTAGGAATGGTTTCTGACAACGTAACCACTGCATGTTTTACAGACAGTGGTAAACTTAACCAACCTTAGTAGGAGAACCAATGATTGTTGGTAAAGGAGTTTTGAACAGCCAGTCTGAACTCCTCGGTGATGATCCCATGTGCTTGGTGGGTGATGTTCCCAGGCTACCTGGTCTACTTGGTTGTGGAGAATGACTGTATCCATACCCAGCATATGATGGGCACACTGGGTCTGAATGCTGCTTTCTGAGCTTCTGTTTGTTTTGGTAAATATCCGTGAGAGTAGGTGCACTCTGCAACCTAGCTCCCATCAGAAGAGACTGTGGAGACTGAGATGGTGGTATTGGAGAACCTGTAGGGATGAAAAACAACAAAAAAGATTTCTACGTGCAGGGCTTGGAAACATATCAATGAAACACAAAACACAAGAGATCATCATTAATCTGAAAGGAGATGGGGAATGCACTACTGAGATTTATGTTTGGTTATCAGCTCACTTAAATGGCGAACAGAATGGATTTATCATGTTGACTATATGGACTAAGGCTACATACACTTGATGAGATGATGCTCATATTCAAGCTGCCAAAGAGGCAAGATTTCAGGGTGACAGCTGCACTGGCAGCTGCAGTACCTCTGGCAACCTACATCAAGACAAATAAAGTGTTTGGATTCATCAGGAATGGCATAACCAATGCTAAAATTTCAAGCACAGCCACCAAGCCTCTAGGTTGAAAAGAAGCTCTCAAGTACTGGAATTGTACTCTCGTAAACAGCATGTGAATACAACGTTGCATGTTAATGACTTGTTTTGTTTGTAATAATTTGATCTGCAGACACAAAAGACTGCTTCTCTCATAGTTTCTACACGAAAAGTAGATATTAAAAAATTAAAACCTTAATAAAGAAATTATTCAAATGAAACATTTTAGGATCATCAGCTTAGGGCAGCCATTTATTTTTAGGTTGTCAGACCATGTTTTTCAAAAGCTCATTATGTACAAAGGAAGTTCACACTTCAGTATGAATGCAAAGTTTCTCATAAAGCAAACTAAAATGGAAGAGCTATAATCAAACAGCCAAGTAGAGGACTTTAGGGAAACACTCCTATGAACATCTCGCCTACTCAAAAGGTTCTCTTCCTCTTTCATTATTTAGAATCCAATAATTGTTTAAAATGGTATCTTCCTTGTGATATTTTTAAGTTTCAAGAAGAGGAACGGTGCAGTTACAAATAATACATAAGTTCTGTGGCCACAGCTTTCCAGATAAAATGTATACCATTGTAACCTCTAAGAACTGACACCGAAGTGATAAAAATTTCACTTGCCTTTAAAAAAGAATGGCAAAGTTTAAACTATTTTAACTATTCGTTCCTAGGCTGTGTCATGACTTAGTATACAAAATTCTTAAGAGCTGGCCAAAGCAACCCTCAGAGACTGTTTTTCAAGCATACATTTATGAAGTGAAGCCAATCTCAAACTTCTTGGAGTTTGCCCAGCAAAGTGCCCAGCTGTTAAGCCATATTTTGCAATCATCTTAAGCTTGTGCTCTTGCTCAGTAGACTTTGCATATAAGCCATTTCATTTTGATTCCATTCCTCTTCCTCCACATTAAACAACGTGCTCTAGCACAGCCTTTCTGCCTGAAGCTCCAGCAGAGCATTGCTGTCTACTCTTCTAAATTCCCTAAATGCTATACTCACAAAATTTTAACTCCACTGAAATCAGTCTGCCTGTCTGTCCATCAGCACTGAAACTCCTCACCTGTTATTTCAGAAAGCAGCCTTAAATTTCCCTGGTTGCTGTTCTAGTGTCATTCCCCCCACTGGGTAGGCTTCTGAATTCAGATTCCCTCCTCTGCTGCCACTGGCAGCAATTAGTTCAGAAGCTGTATTAAGACAGACATCTTCAGTCCCTAAAAAAATCTCTGTACAGATGATCTCACTTCACCCTGAAGCAAAGACAATTTACCCATTTAAATGTTGAAAAGCAGACATGCTGCAATTTGTGGTATTTTACAAACAGAAATAACACTGCAGTAACTGGAAATTAAGAAACAATAAAATCAAATAGGAATAGATTGCAGGAAACAGACAAAGAAGCAAAACATTAAATACTCTTAGAGTCACAAAAACAGTGCTATCCCAAAAAGATGGAACAAAAGAGTACACACTGCTTTGTTTTCTCTTCATTTTCCCCACAGTTTTTTTATTTTTCTTTTAAAATACAAGAAACTGTTTCAAATCTGAGGCTTTACTCATTCCTTGTCTTTTGCTGAGATTGCCAGTGGCATAACAATTATGAAGGACATTTTTAAGACGCATCATAAAACTTATGTACTGCCCAGATATTTAAATATATATTCCAAGAAATGAAGGTAATTACCTCCAGAGAATTTTGGGGAGCACTAAAGCAGGAAAAATAATGCACTCCCACCCCCTGCCACCGCCTCTTGGCACACTGTAACAATTTAAGATTTGCAATGCTTACTGCAAGCTTAGCAATACTAACATCAGATCCCTGGCAATTTCCTAAGGGAGTGATGAAAACATGCCATACGTTGTACACTGGAAGTTCTTCTCTTTTCTGAGTGCTGTCATGAGATAGCTGGTTTATCAAAATCAGATTCTGAGAAGAGTGTTATGACCACTCATTATAGCCTAATCTATCCCATTTCATTCTTTTTTAAAGACAGGTGTCAGCAGAGTTGCTTTTCAACTTGGGTAAAAAAAAAAAACAAACCAAACCAACAAAGTTCTGTCATTCTCAGACTGTGTAGGCAATTCAGTTTGGAGAAGCAACTCCCAATACAGCCAGGCTAAGTTTCTACAGAAACTCAGTGCAAAGCTTACCAAGTGTCTCCTATTAACCCACACTAATGTAGTACTGCCCCCCATTCACAAAAATCTGTAGAAGGTTTAATCAAAATTGTACTGGTTATATTACTGTCCAAAGTCTCTCACCTGAGAAGTTTCTGCTCCTGGATTCATGTCCTTGAAGCTGTCCACAACAGCAGTGTCCGAGTTGCTCAGGTATTGTTCCAACTAAGTAAATAAAATCAAAATGTGAATTTATGCTTTATACTTCACCTACATATTTCTTCAAGGAGAGGGTGATCAAACACGGGAACGGGTTGCACAGGAAAGTGGTGGAGCCCCAACCATGGAGGTGTCTAAGAGCCACATGAATGTGGTCCTAAGGGACATGGCTTAGTGATGAGATGTGGTAGGTCAGGCTGACAGCTGGATTCTACGACCTTTTCCAACCCACGTGATTCTGTGGTCTAATTGGGCACATTTCAGTTTAAGTTTTAAACAGTAATTCATTTTCTGAATTACTGTTCCAGCTAAATCCTTGCTGATTACTGAGGATGAGTAAGAATTAGAACTAGGGCTTACCTAGTGGTGAAGGAGAATATGGTCTTGAAGATCCTGTGGATAACCTGCGCCCAACACCCTGCGCAGTGTCAGCTGGTACTGGAGAACAGGAGCCCATCTTCATGAAGCCCATTGGGCTAGTATTTGAGCGTCTGACAACCCCAGCTCTAAAAAAAATAAAAATAATAAAGAAGAATAGTAGTTTAACAACTGTGCTTTCCTGAGAGAGGGTTCTGAAGTACAGTGATCAATTAAAGATAAAGCCAACAACAAAACTCTGATATTTCAACAGAAAGCTATGAAGTTGAGCTTTATTAAGCTAATAAGTCTCCTGTTCTGAAAACAAGATACAATTCCCTTTGTTCATACTGAGGATTCTGTGTCTTATTTAAAAAAAAAATCAAAACCTAAGTCATATCAGTCTGTCTGTTAACTGGAGAAATTTTAAACAGTTCTCTCTTGGTACGTGGATTCCTGATATTCAGACATGAAATTCTGCATTTTACTACTGAGTGAAACACACTGACACAAATGCTCATTTTCACAGTAGGAAAAAGAAGGAATTTACAATAAAAGATTACAACAAAGTTTTAAGTACTAGCCTTGGTATAAAGTTCAGACAGTGACAACAGATATTTTAGAGAAAAACACTTGCTCAAATGTAGAAACAATCGTAAAATCAGATCTTGCAAATAAAAACAAAAGGAAGGAACTGTGTTTTTGTGAGGAACTCCAGAGGTCTCAGCAGTCTGTTTCTGACTCTTTGATCTTTACCATCCCAATCCTGTTGATCGCAAGGCATAGAATAAGCCTAGCACACTGGAGCTTTGTATTAAGACACACTTGTTAATTAGCATGCAAAAAAAATTGTATCCTTGATATCTGACAAAACAAAGCATTCAACTCATCACTGCATGTGCGAAAACAGAACCTAACTTATTACTGACTTTCTAGTTTATGATGTAACACTGAGTATTACACAAAGAGAAATCAAAAACAGCAAAACTTCATCGTTTTAACTTCCTGCATTGAGCAAAAGAAAAGTCCATTAGTTCATTTTGCATTACTGAAAAATGTCAACTGCCCTCTCAACAATCTTGAGATTGTGAAGGACTATTATTTCTTATTATAAAATGCCTCTCTATTATGGTGCTGCATCAGAAATAAAAAAGACATAAATAAGAAAGGACAAACATCTGTTAGGGTACAGACACTAACTAGAACCAAGAAAAAAAAAAAAGAGTCTGAAAACTCACCTTGGTGATCCATGGGGGTTTGACACGGGGCTGGCAGTAGAGGAGAGGTTCTGTTCTATACGCTGGTAATTCCGCAGCTGAGTGGGAACTGGGATAGGTGCTGTTTCGCTGCGAGGGGACACAGAAGGCTGGCAATGCCTGACGTTGGAAGGCACAAAGACAGGAGATGAACAGAGGTAGGCAGGTCTTCCACTAAACTGTACCATTCTCAAAATTTATATAAAATCCAGGCAATGGAAAATCTAATCCCACGCTCTCTACATGCAGAACGATATTAGCTTGTCCTAGTCTAGCTCTTGCACTTTGCAGAAGGATGAGAACTGTTTGTTACTAACTGCCTTTCTTATACTGGCTTGGAATGAAGTGCTAGCTGTACACTTTGTTATGCATCACAGCAATCTACAGATCCCGTTGCCTTCCTGCCAATCTGCCTGCTCTGTTTACCATGCTTCAAAATAACGTTCTAGGAAAACCCACTGCACTAAGAACAGGAAGTTCACCAGCAGGGCTGGAATGTGTACAAAAGCCACTACAGCACAGAGATATCCCATGAGACAGAGTGAACTTGCAAAAGGAAAACATGTTATGTAACCAAACTCTGACAAAACGACCAAAACCACACACCTGAACATTAATCCACAGACGCAAACTGCAGATTAGTATTACCCAAGTTCAACTAAGTGTCAGTGACCTGGCTTACCTCAGTGTACTGCCAGATAAGGGAATGAAACCACTGCAGTGTAATCAGTTACCAACACTTTTAAAAGAATTAGACAAAAAGAATTTCAAACTCAAGGACTTTTTTGGAAGATAATCAGCTCAGTATCTGGCCCTCTATTGATCAACACTTCAAAGAATAGAAAGGCAGATTAGAGATTCTCAGAGGAGATGAGAAAAAAGTTCTACCACAAGTTCTAGAAAACAAGCAGTTACAGCATTTACTGCATGGATACAGCTGAACAGAAATCTGGATTTATGACTCTGTCATACTCCCTTTGCAACCTCTGTGAACAAAACACAACTTCCTAATACACACAGTTCTCCCTTAGCAAAAGAAAACAACTCGTCCTTTTATTGCCACCCAGCTCCCAGACACTGTGTAATCTGAAAGTCAGCTTGAACAGATCTGAATAAATCTATACCAACACTTTTTCACAGCCTCACAAGTATCGCTGATCTTAAATTCATACTCACTAAGTTTCTTGGCTCAGAGAATAAAAGTATTTAAGAATTAACCACAGAGGAATGAACTTCCTTCACCTAATTCTGCCTGGAGCCTGAGAATCATCACAGCTTTCTTCACTTGCTACAAACCAGCTTTGCTATGGGTACAATTCATACAGACAATAGTAAATTGACTAAATTGAAAAATTGACTGTTTCACAGGGCATAACAACACCCAGAAAAAAAATCACACACTATGAAAGAACATTTCACAGCAAAAAAATCACCAAAAACCAAAACATCTGGTAGATATTAGATGCACACTCTGCTGCCTTGAGATGATGTCCCAAGTTAGTCACTGCATTTATCCAACCAATAAATGAATCAAACTATTGTAGCAGAACCACTGAAAATGTGAACAGCAGGCACCTGTCTCAAACCACAAACCATTTAGCTCTTAACTTAGTAACAGAAAATATACAGAAAATACAACATGCATATTTGCATAAAACTTGTCATTCTAGAAACTGTGATGAGTAACAACTTAAAATGAAAAATTACAGTGCATTTTTTGTAAGTGATCAATCCACAGCAAATGGATCTTCACAACCAAACAATTCAGATTATTTGCCCTTAAACACACAGTGTGAGACCACGGCTTCATTAATAGCCCATGTCAGCAGTTTTTTTCACAAACTGCAAAAAGATCAGCATAAAGTAGCAGACTTCTCTTGTGACAAGCATTTCTAAACAAATAATGCTGACTTGCATCCCTGTAGTAGTAGAGTAAGCCAGAAATACACCCAACATAATAGCTCTACTCCCCATTTGGTCACTTAGCCTCTATTTTGTATTGTATTTGTATTATATCATGAAATTTACTCCTTGGTCAAACATCATGATCAAGCTTCCAATAATATAACACAGGAAAGATATCAGGCACTACTGATGAAATTCATTTCAAACTATTAGAAACTTGTCTACAAGACAGAAAGGGGGCTTGTTAATAGCACTGCTGATTTAAAAGCTGCAATATATGTTTCATGTAACTTCTCAGTATCCAGCGAGCCACAAATGTGAAATTCACAGTAATTGCTTGCATAGAAACCATACCTCTGCAATCAGAGTAGACACAAGACAATCTATGCATGAGACAAACCCACTGCAAAATGGGCTTTAAATTCCTCTTTTCCCTCAACTACTTCTTGAAGAGTAAACTGCACTTGACATCCTGATGCACTAAACGAGGAACATGTTGTGCTTCACCACACAAAGAGGACAAATTAATTCTGTCTCTGAAACTTCTGCCTTTAGACAGTTCAAACTTTAATCAGACAGAATAACACTTGCTTTCCTTAAGTCCTTTGCAGTCATCAGCCACTACAATGCTATTTCAATTCAGTTTCCAGTAGTAATCCACAATAAAAACAAAAAATGAATCAAATATACAATAACAGAGAACCTTTCCTTAAAAAGGCAATACTAAGCCCTCATCACACACCTGTTAGCTGTTCCAGAGGCAGTACTTCGAGAAGAGGCTGAGGATGGTTTCTGTACATTTCCTGAGCTTCCAGAAATAGTTAATGGTGACTGCCTGTGAAAACAAGAAACACTGTCAAAGGAATGTTCTTAACATCAGAGAGACTACCTGCTTTGCAGCAAAGCTTTCTGGATTTAAACTGCTTACATAGTTGTATTACATTCAACTTGGTGTATTAATCTTTAAGAAAGTTCACTCACAGCTATGTAAACCCATCAATGCCAAAAACACCCAACAACATCTTCTACAGTTACAGTACCCATTTTAGAACATAAGACTTTTTTTGGATAAAGCTCAGCACACCTACCCTCCACACATCAAGAACTCGCTCGAAGCTCGCCTGCCAGCTGCTCCCAATGGCATATCATCTACATCAAGAAGAAGAACACACTGAAAACCCACACTGTGAGGCAGAATCTTAAAACAAAAAAAACCCTCTCCAATATTACTGATGTAAGAATAAACACCGCTGACAAATTTCTGTAAACACACATAAGTTTTCTATAAGTTGTTTTGCATAAGAAAATACCTCAAATGCGACCTACAGCAACAACAAAAAAATCATTTGTTAAAATTGACTGTTTTATGTTCTACTGCCAAAATCCAACATTGCCCATGACTTAAAACGGGCACGACTTAAAAATTTGGCATATCTGGTCACTCAATTGCAGATAAAAATTCCCAGATGAACATACACCAAATACTTTCCCTTCAAAAAGTAAACAAAACTGAATAAATTAGATCCAATATGAACTGAGGCATATTAAAGAAAAGAGGGACAAATAATAGCAAGATATAAAGACATGTTATCAGTGAAAAATGTTTTTAAATGTAAAAATAGGGAAGGATCTTACATGAGTGGTCTGAAGAGATGTTGTGTGGGACAAGAACAAAGTCATCTGTGTCACAGGAAGAGTTCTTGCTACTGGTACTGGCAGAGTCCTTAGACACCTGAAGATAGTTTGGAGGACCCAACGGAGGGGAAGACAAGTTTTCTTCTTGAATATGCTGCATGTCTGGAAGAGACTGAAGCAGGGAGGGAGGAGTAAGAAAGCTCTGCTACAAATCTAATGATTCATAAGGTAAAACTGCTCTTATAAGAATAAAACCTCTTAAGTAGGAATTCTCACCAGCATGGGCCAAATAAACTACAGAAGTTTACATTTTGGATCATGTTGTTTGTTTGTTTTTTAAGGCTTTAGAACAACAAACAACAAAAACACACCCATGAAGTACAACACAAGAAGGAAGACAATCAAAATATTAACAGAACTGTTCTAGCAAAAAAACAGAGGTTTACTTGATTGCTATTCTGTATCCAAGAATTTACAGAGCTAACTCTTGGCCAAGCATTACAGAAAATATTTTCTAGAGATCATTCTGTAAAAGAGAGAGCTTACTGGAGGAGAAGCAAAACGGCAGGAAGGTGAGCTGCCACAGGAACTGCCAGAGACTGAGCCTGCATATGTGGGCACTGGTACGGGACAAGCTAAAAGAGAAAAACCCAAACAAAAACATGGATTTAGCATTCTGAAAATCTGAACTGCTAACAAACTCATTTCCCCACTACTTTCCATCCATAAACCCTTATATGAATTCATAAACATTACATATCCTTAAACATACTTTTTTTTTTTTTTAAAGTTAAGTTGAAACGTGAAAGGAATAAATAAGTAATGTATTGCATGTCAGCCTAGCATAGTACAAAAAAGGATTCAATTCTAAGGCTCACAGTAGAGCATAACAGTCAGACTTGGGAAAGCATCTCAGGAACACGGTAGATTTTAATTCTCCGCCAGACCCAACATTCATTTACACTAATAAGTGAAAAAACAAAACTACTTACATTTTTTGACTGTTGAAACCTGATCCAGGAAAGGGTGGCTGAAAAATGCTTCTGTAGAACAAGAAACAACCACCATTGAGAATTAATGTATAAATGACACAATTTTTAGACAACAATGTGGATAGTGGTAAATGGTTGGCTTCCCAGAATCAATATTTCATAGCTAGAGGATGGAAAGCTTGCAACACATTAAAGCCTTCCATATTATACGTTGCTACGCCATTTGGAAAGGAAATAAAAGCAATTTATTAACTTCCAGTTACAGCCAGCAAGACAAATCAGATACCATCACTAAAGGACATTTTGTAACTGAACTTAAGGATCATGTATACAAGAAGCATACAAATACTCAGAGCGAATTATGTTTGCTATGTACAATGTGGTACTAATTTGGTTTTGATTTGCTCTTCAAAATGATGAGCATCTTGAAAGTATTTTCACTTCTGCCTTTCCCACAAACTGATGATTCTTTTTTGAACTTATTAACGCTACTCCTTCAATGGCTAAAGATCACAACAGACAGCAGCCATTCTCCTTCCAAATTCCCCATGGATGAAGAGAAACCTGTGCAGCTGGTTCAGTTTAAAGCAGAGGTAAACACCATTTTCTTGAACAATTTCATTAGCTAACTTGTTACTGTTCAAACAATAGGAATGTTTGCTTTTGTTGTAAATGGATATTCTGAGATGGATGAGTTAGCATAAACAGTTGGCCAACGGTTCACATGGAAAGTTCTAAAACATGAGACCTTTAGCTCGTTAGGGAGAATTGATGGTGAATGGAAACTAACTGCTAAACTTTGTGAGCTTTAATGTTCTAAAGGCTGAGGAAATACTGTTCATTAGACCTAAGCAAATAACAAGGGAGAGAAAGAAAGAAAGGGAAAAAACAAGCCAGCACCTCAAAAAACCCTTTGCTCCGCACTCTCCTTCCTTCAACAACACTTTCTTCCACAAACTGATAGGGGAGGGGAGCTAGCAATAACATCAGAACAATATAATGATTAACACAAGTATCAGGTGTTCCGAGCTTTTCTACAACACCTGCTGTTCTACGTGATATTACTAAAAGATAAGCAAGATTTCCAATGCTATTTTTTACTTGAACAACAGGCAACTGGGCTCAGTTATACACTCTCCCTTTCACTCCCCTTGCTAAGCACATTCCAGAGCAGCCCCTTTGAGGCCCTTCAAGCGACTCAGCCAAGGGAAACATGACTTTCTTCACTACCATTCTGCTTTCTGTTTTTCTTTCTTAGCACAAATGCATTCTCTTACTACCAGAATGTTACAGTGAATTTCCCAGGTTTGAAGAAACTGCAGAGATCAGCACACCGAGAGCACAGGTGGAATCCATTACTCAAAATCCATGTTTGTGACATATTAATCCTTCTTCTATTTATCCAAATTTAAAAGTTGACATCTGAATACTGTCAGCGTCATCTGGGCCATTCTGACCAAATAGTCTGAGTCTTTTTTTTCCTATATCTGATTTTTAACTAAGTTTGTATTTATATCACGTCACTTAAGTTACATCTACACAAAAAAACCCATGCCTTATTATCAAAGCAACAACACCTTAATTACTCCAGAATCAGTGTTCTTAATTTCAAATCATTTTTAGAAGTGACATTTTTAAAGCAAAACATATCAGCAATTGGAAAGTTTAAAACAATGTGGTCAGAAAAGGCTTCAGCTTGAAGTAAACATCCCAGAAACCTTTTGAATCCTCCTCTCACTGCAGCCTATCAAATATAGTCTCCACAAATACACAAGGGCCACAAGTGGTGAATGAGCCCACTTAAGCATTTCAGCACTGCAACAAAACTAAGCTTGCACGCATAACTAAACAGCAATGTGAACCTTTGTAAGCAGAAGTGAAATTGAGCGTGTCTCAGGGCTGTAACTCACCCAAGGATCTCAGCATCACGAGATCTAATAGTTCAGGGAGGAAGAGAACTGCCTCATCTACAAAGAGCCTGAAGAGATTTAAAGTTTAGGCTCTCTCTCACCATTCCAGATTAAATTTGATGGACCATTTATCTTGATGCTAAAATAAATCCCCATATAAAACATATTGTTTTACATAAAGTTAACTTTATTTAGCTAAATGTTTAAGATGAAGATTTCCTAGGATTTGTGATAAAACTGCAATAAAAAACTGTGCAATAAATTAATTTAAAAAATTACAATGAATAACAGAACATACAAGATCTGTCTGATTTTGGATAAATGAATAAAAGTAGCAAAAATGACTGACAAAATTTAAGATCTATCAGTAAACAGAGAGGAAGAAGGCCACAACTGTACTCCACTTCTCAACAACAAAGTAATAATTTACGTGCTTCACTTTATTAGTTAATTGCTGTCAGTATTAAGTTATGGTGCTGTTGTGGTTTTTTTGTTGTTTGTTTCTTTCTTTCTTTTACTACAGTGCCTCCTTTCTGGTAACACAGATGAAAAGCATGGTTCATTTTCCACGTAATGGCTTGTAGACAAAAGGTCAGGACAATTGCTTTGGTCACATGTATACAACTAACACGTCAAGCCAAGAGAGCAAAAGAAAAAGCTACATACCAAAGTCCATTCTGTCTTTTTGGTTTCTCTGAAGCAAACCCAACAGCAGGTCAGCCAGGTAAGTTGATGTTTCCCGAGGGATACTGTATACAAAAGGAAGTAAAACAGGCATTAAATTTCACACATACATTAAAGAATGTATAATGCATTACATTTTAGGAAGTTAGCATTCTGCTATGCCCCTAAAGTTTCACCACATGTGCTCCACAGCCTTAGTACAGGACACTCAACTCAGCAATGTAGTGAAAGTAAGACACAATGTCACTGACTGCTATCATACTACTTCCTTATCAGTATAGCAACACAGAATATTTGTATGCATCCCAGGTATTCCCAAAGAGGAAAAAGTGTTCAGTCAACAAACCTAAGTGACAGGAAAGGCCACAGTGACATACCTAGGAATCAAATTCCTGTTCTTTTCATAAAACATTCTCAAATCTTGAGGACTGTTGGCCTGTCGAATAAAAATGTATATTAATTAAACCTCAGCTTAACAGAGAAAGTAGCTTCTGTGCCTACGCACACATACACCAAGCACAGCACTGATTTCAGTACTGAGTATCCTCCTACATTCACCATGGATTGAACACATCGATGTCAAAACACAAGTGCAAGCAATTTCTCCCTTGGTATCCTCAAGCTGTCTGGCCTTTCAAGCATCAGCATTCAGACATGCTTATTTACCCTCTGCTTTCATGACTGGAAGGAAAAGCTCTAAGAATCTCCATGAGACTGTAAAGAGTAATTGAAACAGGGAAACAGACATAAAAGCGTTACCTGAAAAGGTGGTTTTCCAACAAGACACTGATAAATCACAGTTCCTATGCTCCACAGATCTGCTTTAGCATCATAGTGTTGAGACATAATGACTTCAGGGGCCTGGAAAGTACAGGAAGATCTCAGAAGGCACAGCAAAACACAAAGCCACAACAATACGAATTACACAATACTTCTGTCAGAGTGGTATTAAGAGATCAGTTTTTTGTAAAGAGTATAATAATTTAAAATATTTAATAGGAAATGAAGGGATTTTAGTCTGCATCATTACTTGAAAGGTAATTATGTCACGCTAACTAAAATGAAAGTTATGTATCAGAAACATATAAAACTAGAAACACTGATGTTCTAGAGAAAGAAGCTAATGGTCTGCATGTATGGGAACACACAAATAAGCAGTATTTACTTGGTTGATGCAGTCCTCCTTGTAGATAAATAAGCAAGGATTTCACAAGGAATACCATCATCATCATTTCATACATAAAAAACAAGACAAGGGAAAACAAAATGATTTTCCCATGACCACACAACATGGCAGTGGCAGTGCAAAGACAGTCATCTTAGTGCTGAAATAAATACCACCACTTAGCAAAAAATAATGGCAACTAGTTCCAAATCATTTTATAAGAAAGGAAAAAGGAGGGAAAAAAGCATAGAGAATACATTAAGAAAAAAAGAAAATGTCACTAAAAACATTGTGTCTCTCATTTCATTTTAACAACCATGATCTCTGAACCACAAGAAAAAAAAGGGACCTAGTAAAAGTATGGAAAGGAAAACTGTTCTGCCCTGAATGCTTCCAAAGTAACCTCAGGCATTTGCCAATCTGCCAGCAGTCAATTATTTTGTTCTGGTAGTAGAATGTTTGAGATAAGCTTCAAATTGAGAAATGCAGTCACTCACCATATACATTGGGGAACCACACAGAGTTGCAGCCATCATGTTGCTATGCAGATAACGAGCAAAACCAAAGTCAGCTACAGAAAGAAACACATTTGTCAACAAAAAGAAAGACAATCTTCAAATGTTTGTAATCTAGAGACTATCTTTAATTTAAACCTGCTACAATTATCAGTTAGAGAGCAAAAAACAGGTACAAACCATCCTAATGGAACAGCAAAATCTATGTTAAACACTGAGAGAATAAATGTACAATCTTCCAAATAGCAAGACAAGAAAGCAGCAATTGCATCATTTGTACAAGCTGCTGCTCAGCCACCTCCCCAGCTGCAGAACATGCTGCCTGGTATCAGTGAGAAAGGATAAAGTCAGTTTCCAAAGATAAATGGTTCATTAAGGGTGATCAGTATGCTATCTGCTTCAGTAAAACCACAGCAGGCAGAAGTTTAAGAAATTAAGCTTCAGATGCCTGAATTTTCCATGTAGGGAACAGTACCTGAAATGATCAAGTAAGAGCAGTAAAATAAGTTTTTATCTCTTCTGTGGTGTTCAGAGAATGGACTGAGTTGGAACAGACCTCAGATTTTCGTTAAGAAAAAGCACAAAAAGAAATCTGCCAAAACCCAAGTCTATTTATATGGACCAAAAAGGACTTTACGACTCAAGATTTTTTTACACTGGAAATCCACATTACAGCATAAAGCTTATCATTCTGGACTCACCGTCCTGATTTACATCAGTTTAACATATAACATTGCCAATACATGTTGAGTGTTTTTACTACAAAGACACTGAGTAGGGAAACAACCAAGCAGTGATGATTTACCTTCATATCAGAGTAAAGCATACTAACCTATTTTGATGCGTATGCCACTGACACTTGACTTCCTACGGCTGGTGTACGACAATAAAATATTCTGTGGTTTCAGATCCCTATGAATGATTCCTTTGCTGTGCAGAATACGCATAGCTGCTGCGATCTGCTGGAGGAACACTCGGATGGTGTCTTCACTAAGAGTTCCTTTAGCTGAAAATAACACACACAATAGCAAATGACAAAATAAGTATTATTATCTTTGTGCAATAAAAAGCCAAAACAAACTTCACAGTGATCAACTGTGAAAACTAAGAAGACAATGAATAAAATTCACTATAATTTGATCAACTAAACTCTAAAGGACAAAGAATCACGGGAGCCAGGAACATTACAGAAAACTCTTAAAGTTTGCAACATTAAGTTTATCTGCAGTCAGTTACAGCCTGAAGCTGAAAAGCCAGTCTTTCCTTCAACAAACTGTTATGGGGACACAGAAAACCACCCCACTCACAAATTTCATCCACAAAAAATAACTGTTTTGAGGGGAAAAGCTAAGAAGCACTTTTCAAAGACTCTTCAGAAGGTATTAGCTCATGCTGCAGTATGAGAAAGCACTGGATGCAGGAGCTGGATAAGTCTTCCCAAGGATTTTAACGGGAAGTAAATTAAGCTTTTAATATACACAGTTACCATAACAATAGCTGTTCTCAAAAAGATTCCTTCAACATACTGCAGATGCAAGGCAAGCAGAAGAATATTTCCATCAGAAAAAAATCTGGAGATTAACATATCTGCTCAAAATTTGGTTTGTAATAAGGATTAGTTTGAAGGGTGAGAAAGAAAGCAGGTGGAATCAAACACAGGGAGCAGTTCCCAAATTATGATTCCAGAAAAAGTCACCACATTTTTTCAGCATGTTTCTTATACAGATCTCTCTCATTTACAAATATGGGAATGTCATATTCAGTTGTTTCATAGGTAGTGGCAAGAAGCATGATTGTGCATTATTTTATTCACTTTCACTGCTAGTTTATGGGGTTCACTTTAAATTATGAGTGACATAAGTGACAAAACAACCCCAGTTTGCAATTCTGGTTTAACAGTATGATAAGAGCTTTGCTATTTTGAAGCACCAGTCCTTCCAGCTTCGTAAGATCTAAGACCAAGCAGGCATCACAAAGCATATTCAAGTACCTTGAAGATCAACCAGAAAGTTGTAATATACAGGGGCTGTACTTTCTTTTCAGTTATGTCTCTGAGGAGAGAGGCAAACCAGGAAGGGCAGCCCCAACATTTCTAGAAATCCACATCTATCTTAAAAAACCACTGAATGTAACACTCTCACAGTATCAGTTCAAAACCAGTCCTACAAAGCAGCTAATATAGAACTGATTAGCACAATCAGTTTATCTTATGAAGAGGGTACTCTAGACCAGGAAGAACAAGCATTATAGAATTACAGACATTTCATAAACAGGAAAATATTTAAATCACAAGCAAAGAATTCAGAGAACTGTCAGCTGATTACACGAATACAGAACATAAACACATAATGCAATAGTTTCCTAATAATGTAACACAGTAAACAATTACCTTGTAAGTAATCTGCCAGATCCCCCCCATTGCAGTACTGTTAAAAAGAAAGGGTTTTTTTACTCAAAACACAAGCTCTGAAATACTGTGTGTTAATTTCTACTTTGTAATCTTTTCACTGTAGTTAGAATCCTTTTTCCAGCTGTTTAATTTTGTTTTCTCAACTATTTATGATTATCAATTTGAGGTATAACACTTCAACACTTATAGTATCATAAAATGAATACACTGTTGACAAACTTAGCCCTGCACAGAAAACTAATAAGCTTGTTTTCTGAATTATCTGTTATTTTGCAGCTGTGCAAAGAGGGTTTTGTTTTGTTTTTTCAAAAAGTACTTAAAAATCAACCAGAAAGAAACACAGATACTAACACGTACCTCCATCACCAAGAAGACAGAACTGGGCATTTCCTAAAGGAGAAGAAATACCATTTAAGAATGTGACAAGACACAATAGCCTTTAATACCTGAATTAGCTGAGTATAAGAAGAGAATTATAAAGTAAAATAATCTTTCACATTTCCCTTAGATTTCACCTGCTTTGGACTACTTTCTCCATCAAGGTATCTTCTACATGAAAAGCCCCAACAAGTGATTATACCTTTCCTGTCATACATCACTGAAACCGACCAGTAATGGGGCAGTAATATTTCATCACAAACATACCAGACAACATTCAGAAGTGTGGGCAAGTGAAACTGGCTATGAAAACCACTTTTCTAAAGGAGGACTTACAGAGTTATGTTCCCTTCTTCTGGGTAAAACAAGCTCTGCCATCTGAAAAGATGAAGGTCATGCAGAAATCACAGTGCAGTTGTGCCTGGCACAAAGTGATTTCCAAATGCTGTTCTGTAGGATGCTTCTATCAGGATTCATGCATTCTTATGTAAAATATCTCTCCCAATGAGTCATAGGCAGAAGCATGCCCATGTCATGGACCTAAATGCTTTATGGCAGAGCTGTGATTTGATATAGCAGTCCTATTGAGATTTTCCAAAGCACTGACCTTCTCTGACCCATCTGCAACCTGAATTCCCACTCATAAGAGTTACTGAAAGAGACAATAGAGCTAACGCCTGCTGTAAATTACCTACACACTCCACAGACTGCAGTAAAAACCTCTGTACTTAGGTCTCACTGTAACTAGAATACTCATCTCTTTCTTTCTTACCCAAATGTTTATTGTGTGTGAAGAGCTTTTGTCAATAATAAACATTATGGTTACTAGTTTCCCATGTAATTTTGTTGTGCCTAACAAGCTGGAGACATTCAGAGATCATAGATGAAGCAAAAACATTCCCCCCTCCCCCACTCCTCTTGGAGCTGATTGAGTTTAAGCAGTTTAAGATGAATCAGACATTTTATGGTTAATTTGAAATTATATGAGACTGCTTCATTTCTGGAAGCATTTAGTTCAGCCATTCTCATCTGCGTTGGAGAAAGGCTCTGGAGGATTTTCCCAGCTCAGAACATTTAAGCACTTTACAGATTTGTTTACATTTTGAAATTAGCTTCAAAGAAAGCAAGTTTCTAGGAATGTTAGAGAAATCTGCTGGGAATGAAGGGTGAACTCCAACCAATATAGAATACGAAAGCAGCAGTAGATCACATTTCAGGAAGTCCTAATTGTTCAGTGTTTCTCTAACCGCTGTGGCCAACATGAACTACAGTTTGAAATCCTATAAAAGCCTCAAAATCTCAGTGCATTTTATCAGGAAGGTAATATTTCAGTGGAGAAAAAAAAAAAAAAAGAAAACCACAAAAACCCTACCCACCCTGTAAAGTACTGAAAATACACTCATCCTGCGCAACAATTTCATTCAAGACAGGAGCCCACCGTCTTTCAGGAACACCAAGGATTCCAAAAAGCAATCCACAACTGGAATCACAGCTTCCAAATTGTCTATTAGCACTATTTAAACCAGTTCCAAATGACTTTTGTCTGTCAGTCCAGTAAAGGCTGGTCTTGAGTTGAAGAAAAAAGAAAGAAGCCAAGACACCTGAATGCACTCCCATATTCCAACATACTGGTACTGCTCTAAGCTTGACACAAAGACATCAGGAGAAGAAATTCACCATTTGCAGAATGCTCTGAAATCTTTGGTACAGAACTGATAGAAAAAAAAAACCAAAAACCCAACAACAAAACCAGAAACCAGAAGGCTCTCACCACTCATTAACCTCTCTTGTAACTGATCACAGCTGATACTCTGAGATCCTAATTCACCAAACCAAAAATTCTGGCAGCTGAGGACCACTTCACTTAAAGGGCAACTGTGATGCATGAAAGAATAACACAGCTAAGAAGCATGGAAACTGTCTGCTCTCCAGTGACAAGAAGAAAGCTCAGCTATTGGATTTCCACCCAAACATAGCAATCCCATGAATCAGAAATAGATGTTCCACAGCGTCATTGCCTCAGCTACACAACACACTGTACAAAACCAACAGCTTAAAGCAGTATGTAATGCTCAGCTCATGACAGACATTTATTCATCTCAGAACTAAGAGAACGTGTTTTCTGGACTCTCTTGGAAACAAAGTCCTTTCAGACAAAGCTGTTCCCTTAAGAAACAAGGAGCTGATGAGCTGTCACAGCAGCCCTCACCTCCCGCCCCAACATTAACTCATACCCACATATGCTTTTCAATATCCCACCAATTCAAAGCTTCAGTTGAAAATGGCTGAAGTTGTTTATCCCTTCACAGTTGCTCCCACTTTGCTTTACCACTGTTGGCCAGCCAGACTGGGAACACGGTTTCCATTTTGGGAGAAAACACAAGGCAATTCTGCAGATGCATTTTTCTCCTCTAAATGACTTTGCTGAAAAATAAAGCTAACACTATCATCACTCTCCAGAAGAACAATTTCTGTTGACTTGCTAAGCAAAGAAGAGCGCTCAAAAAGGAAAAGATTAGCAAACCACCACATTTCAGATGTAACATTCAGGAATAGAGCTGACCTAGCAAGCTATTTTAAACGGCTTCTTGAAACAGATAGCAACGCTTTCCAAAATTTACATTTACATACAGATCATAAAATTCCTGCAACTGGAGCTGTTCTGGCCAATACTTGTACACAGGAAAATAATCAAGCAAAACAGAAGTATGCTGTGTTGAAACAGCTACGGAACATTTTCTCCCAGCATAACTTATTTCATTTATTTAAATTTTTCTTGACAAAAAAACTACTTTTGCTCCCTCTTATTCTGAATCCAGATTTTATTTCAACTTGCAAGTAAAAGGTAGCAAAGGTTAATAGAAAACAACAGGTAACCCTACTGGAAAAAGATGAGAAGAGGCAACATATTTGCCAAAAGTTGCTGTGCTTTAATCCCAGACTTCCCACAGTTCTCTCAGGAGATGTGAAGTTCCAACCCAAATCACAGGTTCAGTGCAGTAGTTCCACTTAAAAGACATTAATTGAAAGAGAAGTCAAAACATTCATGGTTACTTCTGACAGCTGTAGCTAGAACTCCAGCACACTGGCAGAATCATACCTTCAATTTCTTTTTGGCTAGAAACCCCTCCTTTAGAAAAAGATGAGTCTGCAATGAGCATTTAGTGAGCTGCAGAAGGAAGAGCTGTGGTAAGGACAGTTACTATGGTTTGGCTCCAAGTTTGCTGATTCTGATTAATTGCAGTTTATGATCCCACTCCCAAGAGAGCAGGAGTTTACATGACAGCTTGTGCACTGCTGTTACCTGATTTCCTGACATTAATTTGTGCTGTATTTGCTTTATTTATTTATTGGTTAGGGATACACTCCTTTTTTTTTTTTTTTTTTTGTGTGGAGCATTAGACACAGCTGGCAAAGGTTCTAATGATCTAGTGAAAATGGACTGATCTAGATCTTAAAGACTACTTCTCACTGTGTTACAAATACTCATTTTGCTCTGCAAGTGCACTACAGCAACAGCTTCTAACACATTCAGCTCCCATGAATCCAAAGGACTGAACATTTTGTTGGTTCTGACTAAAAGTTTAATCTCAGACTAAACATCAGTTGACGTGCACCTGTAGGATTCAAAGAGTCTGCACGCTGCCAATTATTCACATAAAAGAGCAATCAGCCATGGGAAACATACTGCAATAGCAGTGTCACTCATTTTCTGGTATGTGAAATGCTGTACTTAACTAATAAGTAAGGGAGACGGTGCAAGTAAACCCTGTTTGATGTTAACTGACTATCCCTAACCTTCAGCACCCATACTACTGCTGTTCCTTGCCATCCAATATTCTTCTTGTCAGCCTTTCACTTAGCACCAGTTGCTAAGTGAAATGTCTGGAAAAGTATTTCAAAACCTTTGCACTTTCTAAAGCATCCCTAGTAAGAAATCACAGGCACTTGTATGTGGGGATAGGCTGAGCTATAGGTACCAAGGGTTGGCTGGCTTGGTTCCCACTCGCTTTCACTGCCTTCAGGGACAGAAGCAGCTGCAGCTATTCTGTCTGCTCTGCACTAACAAAGACAAGAAACAATCTCTGTTCAGACACTTTTTCCAGTAACAAACTAGAAATTAGCTCTCGCTAAACTACTGTTCAAATAGCAAACTTCAGACTCCATACAGTGAAGATTAATTCATTCTTCTAAAACACCATCCCTGAGATACATCACAGGCTTTCATTCTGATGGCTGACATTCTAAAGAGGTTCTGAATTAAATTATTTGCTAAAACAGGCACTGTCTGGCACCATGTGAGATTAGTTCTACTCAGTATGCACTTGGGATCATGAACTGTAAAAAAAACCATAAATTCATGATCTAAATATAGCACATTCCAAATAACTTACTGACACCTTCCTGCTGCTGTATAATACTTTATGCAAGGACTTCAGTGCACTTCATACCAGTGAATTAAAGGTTATTTTAGACTTTTTTTTTTTTTTGAGAAACAGGGCTCCATTTCCCCAATTAATATGATCCAAGGTTCTCTGATCTTCCATTGCAGGATGAATGATATCCCATAGGAAAAAGAGCTGCATTTTTATGCCATTTTTATACCACTTCAGCAGTTCAGAGGTATTTTTTTCCTTGAATGTGAGAATACCAAACTCTTGTCCAAAAAGATAAGTAAAAAATGTCTCAAGAGCTTCTGTCTTGCAGTCCATTTATCACACTAGCACTGCACTTCACAAAATAAGTAATTTCACCTGTAGAAGTGAGCTGCATGTATTTATTTTTCAAAGGTCTACTACAGCAAAATATTTGCCTCTCATAGGTGAAAAGTTCATACTTAAGTATCTGCATAAACACCCTCAGCCTTAGAAGCACAGCTCTCCAAACTGCCTTGTGCAGATCATCAGACTTCTGCCATGGCACAGACTGCTTACATGAAATGCTTAACTGCAGGTCAAACCTGTCAGCACTGCACATACCCACCTCATGGAAATTAAAGACTATTATCATGCTGGAACCAGAACAGAAGATTTTAATGCTGACCAGTACACACACAACATTAATGGTGTACTAATTCACCTGGGGGTGACTCCAGATGAATGGTTATTTCCAGTAATTTAACTTGGTAGGCTCTGTACACACTAAGGAATGTATTTATACCCAGGCTGAAGCAACAGCAATGTAAAATATCCACGTACTGTTGTCAGAAAGGCTCACAAGAACTCCCCAGATCCAACCAAAATCTTAACAGTATCTCTTTAATACAATGACTTGTGTGACTGGTCACTGATCGTGGAGTGGGAAGACAACCATAAATGAACAAAGATGAAAGAGAAGGAATGTGTGTATCACTTCATGTGAAAACAATGCTAAATGAAGCCCATTGCAATATTTAAGATATTAACTACCCTTTCATTCTCAAATGATATATTCTAAATTGGTATGCAGGCATACAGCTTTAATCTCAAAGTCCTGCCATTAAATACAAATAGTTTCCTCTAATCATTTGTGATGTAAAAATATTTGTTCTTTGTTGCAGTTACTTCACATTGTTTCACTTGGTTTTGCCACTTCCATTGCACACCCATCTTTTTAATCCAAAAACTCAGTACAAAAAATCAGTTCAACTATTCAGCTAACTGGTCTTCCTAGCAGCTCATGTGAAACATGAGTATTTTCTTATTTGAAAGTAAGAAAAACTTAAGAGCAACAGAACTATAAAGTCACACTACATCGTGACACAAACCCCAAAGGCTCTGGAAGCAAGGATAAAAAAGTTTGTGTAAAAGCTGCCTGAATACCTCAAGTCTTACCTATTGTATTATGCCCACATTTACAATACTATGACAGTACATGCTAGGACATGGAACACTAAGGAAAATGTGTAGGTGTAGTAGCCTACTAGCCATGTGCAGTGACTGATCTTGCTAGGTTATAAATTAATGCAATCATATAAATTAACAATGTATAATATTTCACAAACCAAGAAAGAGAGACTTATTTGTGCAAGTGTCACATCCTCTAGAACTTATTTTGCAAAGTAATTTCTTCTATAGAAGTAGAGTCATGCTGCTTTATGTTTGCCACAAACCTATTTGAAAAATACCCAGGATATGAAAGTTCTTCCTTTCATTTTGCCATAGCTGTTTTTATTGAAATGCAGTGGTCAGTGACAAGCAGGAACGTCCCCTTCTCAGAAGGAGAATAAAGGACCAAACACTCACTAGGGAGTGTCACTCTGAGGGCACCATTTCCTGTGGCAGAACAGAGATGCCTGAAAGTTGTTTCTAAACTACTTTCAGGTAAATAAGTGCACAGATCTGTCCTCTCTTCCTTCGTGGGTGTTCTGTATGGAAATCAAAAGCAGCGAGAGCTTCTCCGGAGCTAGAAGATGAATAATGTTATATCATCAAAACACAATGTATTTAGTCAACCACCTTCAGGTTGAGCTGCAAAGCCTGACAAGCAATCTTTACATGTAAGCAACTGCAAATGGTAAATCCAAAAATCAGCAGCTCACTCACACACCAACACTCCCAGTGGACGATTCCAGTTTCCCTGAAGATGTTCAGATGTACTAAATTTAGGATGCTGAGATACTGGTTTCCATTTAGCATTACTCAGGAACGCCAGGTCTCTTCAAGAGAATGCACTTTCCCTCTCAGCTGTATCATTCAAAATGCAGAGTTCTGGAGTCAAGACTCAGAAAAGTGTCTGCACATCCAAATGGGAAGTTCTGAAGCACAGTCTGTTACTACATGAGACCACCACTTTGAACGACAGGTCAGCAGATATTAATTCATGTCCTACAGCGCTATACACAGTAAAACCTGACTGTGCCCCACCAAAACTGTTTCCTGCAGCTATACAAGACACATATCTACGTATAAGCTGAAAATCTTTTAGGAGGCAAATGTGTAAGTACAGAAAATGGTGAAGAATGTGAAAATGTCTATTTCACATTGCTTTAACTATGCAATGCCCCGAGGGTGGTTCTTAATAATTTTATTCATGAATGTATTTCTGTATTTAAGATGAGAATCAAGCCCAGGAGATAAATGTATAGTTCAAATAGAACAAAGGGCTGCATACCTTACATAATCTCATCTTTGGTGCTACTCAGTGCTTCCAAGCCTTACAATATGAGAAATGTACTTCTGCTAACTAGAATACACTATCCTGTAGAGGCTAGAGAAGTAACTCCTCCACCTAGTCAGACAAAACCCTGGGAATAAAAGACAGTGTGAAGCCATCTGATCCTTATTTCAAGTGTGTAGTGAGCTGAATATGACAGAACTCTCCCTGCCACTGCCAGAGGAATGGATTTCCATTTCTAAATACTAAAGTGACTACAGCAAGAAAATACACAATCACTTAAAAACATATACATAGTAAGACTTCTCACATTTGCATAAATAAAATTAATGAAAAAAAAGCATCAAGATGTATTTTACCTGGACATCATAGAGAGCTACAATGTTCTCATGCTGAAGTTCCTGTAGAAGAAAATATCCGCATTATGGAAATAGCCCATTCTCATTTTAAATGTAATATGCCAGGTAATGCTCTGAGAGCTGTTTTACATCTGATGGTAGAAATCTTTAGACCACATTCACAGGGATAGGAAGTTATACAATATACTCACAGGTCATATACCATTTGCTTCCACAATTCATTTTCTGTGCGTTGTTATAGAAAGTATTACAGCACAAAATCCTTCAGTGACTGCTTAATTTACAGTCCAGCACATTTTCTTGCTTATGGGAGTAACCAACTACATTATTCTCAAGCCAATCTTCTTATTTTACAATAAAATGAAATTCAAGCCAAATAACACAAAATAACAACCTGCATGACAACTTGTGATTATTTGAAACAGCTTAAAACAAAAGTATCCCTCCTTGCTAAGCACCTGCAGCATATTAACATACCCAACACTACTATTTCTAGCATGTAACATAAACTAGAGTACACATACTAGTATATAAAATAGAATGCATCTCATGAAGCTTAGAAACAGCACAAACATTCATATCAGCACTAACTACTGCTGCAAAGCTATGTAAGATGAGATGCAGTGAAGTTCAGAGAGTGGAAAATGACAGAAGAATACCTAAGGAGTCATTTCCATAAAACAGAATTTCAGAATTAAATGATGTTCTGTTTCATTTTCTTCATTATGGCCAAACTAAACTTCTAAAAGTCAGTTAACTCAGAAATGGCAAGATTGCTCCAGGAATCACATTCAGCATGCCAGTTTTAGTTCTCAAGGTATCTCTGACAAAAAATAAAAGATGAAGGATGGCAGAAGACTGATATTCTAATCTCTGCTATAACTTTTCTTACAGGGACTGCTTGGGAAAGATGTGACACCAACCATCCTGAAGGACAAACCCTTCTGTATGTGCAGTAAATGGAGCACAGATACTGGTTCTACAATAATCTTCCAAAACATGCCCTCAGTCTGCTCTGAGACCATTTCCAGAACTAAAGATCTATATGCTGTTTTCTTGGCCCCTTTAATTCTGGATTTTGTCTGAAGCAAACAAAAGATGCAAAAGACAAAGCAACCATTACAGCGATACAACCCATGACCCAAACAGAACTGCATCAAGTCTCTTTTCAAGAAAAGCAGCTTTAAAAATCACTGCAATTAACATACCTTTAAGATTTTAATTTCTTTTCCAAGTAAGATTTGTGACTTTGACAAGTTCTTTTTGTTAATGCTCTTTATGGCTACTTCCCAATCAGTTTTCTGCAAGCAAACAAACAGAAAAGTATTACCAGCTTTAATTTTTGATATCATCCACTAACAAGTAGCTAGCAGAGAGCTAGAGAAAAAAGCAGCAACATCATCCCTACCCTACCCACCACCGATTACTCCATCACATGACACCATCGAGAACTACTTCATTCCTCAGTAGTTCAGGCAGCTATTAAAATCCAGCTGCTGCCAGACGGCGTTTTCATGAGTTCAAAAGCATTAAAAAAGCGATTACAACATAAATAATCACATCCCATTTGTCCTTCAGTCCCCTCCCAATGACGAAGTTACTTTTATTCTTCTTCAAGGACTTCCCAGCTTCAGCCTTCTTGATCTCTACAGCTGAGAACTACACGAGCACTTGGTTTTTGAGTAGAAATACTGTCTGTTTGCTGCCTATTAATAGAATCATGGAATCATTTAGGTTCAAAAAGATCTTTAAGATGTAGTCCAACTGTCCACCTACCACCAATATTGACCCCTGAACCATGTTGCTATGTACCACATCTACACATTTCTTGAACAGTCCCAGGGACAGCGAGTCCTCCACCTACCTGGGCAGCATGTCCCAGTGCCTGAGCACTCTTTCTAAGAAGAAATTTTTCCTGCCATCCAACCTGAAGTTATTTGTAACACTTATTTATTTGTAAGGTAGAACCACCTCTGCCAGCCTCCAAAGTTTCTAACGTTCTCCTTTCTGCTTGCACTGTGTCCATAGGAGCTGCAAGCACCCTCCCAATGCTCCCAAAGGCTCCAAGAAGAGGTTTGCTTTGTGGAAGCGCAGCGTTCCAGACGCCAACCCCTGCGTAAACTCACACAGCACCGAGAAACCATCACATATCTATGAATATCCAGCAGGAAACCGGACCCCTCCGAATTTCAGGGATCCTCAGCCCAACCCAAAGGAGACAATTTCCCATCAGATCCCTTCCTCATCCGGCGAGATAAACATGACCTCCCGACAAACAAAGGGCTCAGCCTCCCTGCAGCTGCACCTCTCCGCTCGCCCTCGCGTCGGGGAGAGACCCAACAGCTGAGCACACAGCTTAACTGCTCTATTTCTCCAACAGAAATAACCGTGCACAGAGCTCGGGAGGCAGCAGCTCCCCGCAGGCCGCGGCCTCAGGCCCNCCGCCCCCACCGCCCCGACAGCGCGGGGGCTGCGGACCCCCTGAGGGAGCGAGCCCTGCCGCATGCAGCAGGGCGGGGGCAGGCACGGAAGGGGAGCGGAGAGCGGGGAGCGAGAAGCGAGGCTGCGGATCTGAGTCTCTCAGGCCGGCTCCTCCACCTTCCAGCGCTGCCGCTTCTCCGCAGCGGCCCTAGCTCCGACTGCCCGCACCTCCGCGCTGCCGCGCGCCTTTTCTAGGCCGCATCGCGCACGCCCCGCTCGGCTCCTTCCGCCGGCGGCAAAGAGTGCCTCACCCCGCGTAACCCGGCGAGACCCCTCCGCCGCCGTTACCTCACGGCCCCCGGGCTCGGAGATCTCCGAGCCGGCGCCGGCGGGAGCCCCGCGTGGAGGGCGAAGTCGAGTCCCAACACCTCTCCCTGTGCGTGGAAAGGGCTTTTAACGCCGCTTGCGTTTCCCTTCAGCCCCACCTGCGGGGAGGACGATGCTGAAGGGACCGCCGGGAGAGGAGCGGGGCCCCGTGAGGCGGCTGTGCCCTGAGGAAGCATGGCAGGTAGGAGCTCGGCCCGGCTCCCTCGGGCCTAAGGCGGGGGGCTTAAACGGAGGAGGAACGTGCGGGAGAAACCCTAATAAACATAGATGCTGTCAGGCAAAGGCGCTTCCCGGGTTGCTCGCTCCCTTTGCACAGTGAACGGCCGCTCGTTTTCCCCTCCGCTTTCGCTTCCTTTCCCTCCGCGTTTTGCATCCAGGTTTCACCAGATGATCCCCACCTGCCCCCATCCCGCTGGCACTCCGGTCGCTATGCAATGATTAACCCTCCTCCACGCTGCCCGGCCTTTGCTGCGGTGCATGTGGCTGCAGTCGGTTACAGGCAGCACGCTTTGTGATCTTGCAGGGTCAGGGCTCTCACGATGGAAGGTCTGCACTCAGTGCTGCTAGATGGAAATAGCGACCGAGCAGAGTTATGCAGTTATTTCTCTTATTATTCTTTGTATCTCGCTTTGCTTAATGTAACACAAAACCAGGAACTTATGGGAGTGGTGTGCCGTGTCAAAATCTCCACAGCTAAAGACTTCTCCAAAGGCAACAGACCTGGAAATAAAAGTATTTAGCAGGAGAGACTTAAGGGAACATTGGCAGCTTTATGAAGGACATTTTAAGCCCTAAACGTTATGTTTAGGCATCAGAGGAATCGTAAGACACTGTTTTTGCCACAGAGAAGTATAGGACTTCATCAAACCCTCAAAACCAAATCCCACTTTAGTTTCCTAAAATTCTGAGCAAGGTTCCTTTGTGGCACTAACCTATCAAATAAACAAAAAAGTGAAGTTGACCAAGTAATTTCAGCAGCTCAGAACGTCGCTGTGGAAGAAATAAACAAGATGTATAAATATTTCAAGCTAATCATAAATTAAGGTGTTGGTAGTAACACAAACACTTTCTAGCATGAATTCACAATGCCTCTTTAAAGCCCAGAAAAACCCCACAAGTCTCAATGTGTTAAATATTCTGACTCAGGAAAGGATTTCCCTCAGAACTGGCTGTTTTCTGCTGTCCACTGATTCTCACATTCAGTATCAATTCACCCAGTATCAGCATGCATCTTCATCCCAAAAGACTTAACTCATATGCTGCATTTTTATGGAATATAAGAAAATTTTTTAGAAAGACCCCTTCTGACCTGAGAAAGCCACTTCAGAAATTTCTAAGCCACCCACTCTGCATTACATTTCAAAAATGAGACACATCTCCCTTTGATAGCAGCATGCCTGCCGTCCTTTTGTCCTCATCATCAGGCTGGAGCCCTCGAGCAGGTTTGTTTTAGCACAGCAAGGACAAAACAGCAAGGAGCAGCAAGGAGGTTTGACTGGAATAACTAAATACATTGGCGTAGCATTGAGATTTGAACAGGATCTGAAGGGCTGTGAGATTTGCATACAGGTCACTCATTTGAACTGGGCCTACGATTATTCTCTGGGGAAGTTTCTAGGTGTCAACGTTTCTGGTGCTCTCAGACTACAGTGAACCTATTTACAGACAGCACCTTCACTTGCTTTTGCTGCTGAAAGAGGACGGATGTGGAGCCAACTCTATTTGCCCACCTCTCCTAAAGGGAGCTTAATTACTGGAGATGTTGGGAGAGCAGTGCACAATAGCCTGCAGGGATCGGGCTGCTCCTCCCTCCCCCATGGAATACACACAGATACTCACCATTTAGCACTAACAGGCGGCGGCAGCCCTGCAGCACTCAGAGGGATGTACTGTTCTGCTCTGACAAGCCATGCATCAGGACGATAAATTATCTGCTGGGCTCAAAAAGCGTGGCCAGGCAATGGGCACCAGCAATGTGGTCAAACAGACCACAGCAATTCTTCAAAAGCACAAAGTGCTGCATGCTGAGTTTATTTCTTTAATATCATACTGTGCAATAGCAGGAGCACATTTATACAGACCATCAGCTAGCTGCAGCACAGCAAGGACAACCAGCTTACGGGGTCAAGGAAAAGAAAACATAAAATAACATTACTGAAAATGCATTTGTAGCTCTTCCCTGGCTGCAGTACATTGGTTTGGGCAAATCAGCCCCTGAGATGTGGGCTGGGACTCATGATCACAAGTGGCAGAGATCTGGGAGGGAGTTAGCACCTTCCAAGTTGCTTGTCTGAATACGCAAGGGAAATGTGAGGAACTCCTGCCAGATGAAAGCACTATACAGAAATCACTGTTCTGAGTTTCCATACTTTCTTTTATCCTCAAAAGCACTAATGGTCTTTACAGTAAGCTCTTCTCTGCCATACCACCAAAACAGCCATTTCTGAGAGAGAAACACTAGCTGAACAGTGCCCAGGCTGACCCAACAAGAAGCAGAGAGAAGAAGACTGCTTTCCTAATGCTCATGTACAATAAAGATGATGCTTATTTTCTTCCTGTTCATAAGATCTTTTCTTTTTTGCATCTCTCCCCAGGCAATTAGTATGCACATGGAAGTTAAATTACTGATCAGGGAAAATAATCAAGGAATTAGCTGAGTCAAGGTGAACACGAAGAAGTGGCTGCAAGGAACCAGGATCTGAGGGCACAACTTGCACACCACCTAGCCAGCATTCCTGCCTGGGTAAGCAGAACACACAGCCCTGAGAACAATTTTCCGAAGGATGTTAAAAGCCCCACTTATCTAAACCTACACCCAAGTGACAGGATCCTGTCACCCATCTTACTCCACACAGCTCTAACCCAGGCACAGCCTACTTCACTCCAAGTGCCTCAGTTTTCTCCTTCCCTCCAGCATACCTAGGAAGTCAATCAGAAAGACCCTTTTCTCAGAGGACTGGCATGCTTCCCAGTCCTTATCACCACTGTCCTCCTACTGGGGATTTCAAACAATATTAATGGTGGCATAAGGTGAGCTATCACAGCTTTTAAAGGAGAAAGTGTCAGAGGGGCTCTGTGGGAGAAGCACTGTGTCAGCTAGATATGCTTGAAACTATTCTTACAGTATCAGTGAAAAATAATGTCCTTCTGGAAGCACATGTGGGTGGTACACTTAATAAGAAACCTGGGTGAAACTGGAGTGAAGTACAGGAAATTCAGTATGTGCCACTATCACATAGTGTTTGAAAACTTCAGGTATTATGGTATATATTTTTCTTAAGAGTAACTAGGTGGATGTCTGAACAGGTACAAAGCAGTCAGAGAGCTCAAGCCTATAGTCTAGATTTGTCCTTCAACAAAAAGTAATGTGTTCCCTATTAATAACAACACAAACCCGCATCTGCAATTCTAAAAATTAGCTAATTAAAGCTCTAGTCATCAAAGGAGCAAGGGTGACCAAGTGCTACTTTGTGACCTTTCAGAAAGGAGCTGCCCTGAAGGGAAAGGCAGCAGCTGTTTCCAAGCACATAGGAGATGTCAGTAAACAGCAGAGCAAAGCCCAGGAAATGCTGCTTTCAAACAAAACTGGGAGGAGTGCTATGGGATTGCTAGGGAATGCAGCTGGAAATGGGCCAGCACTTAGAATGCATGAAGGCTGGTACTGTATAAATGACAGAAATAGGAGCAGCTGCTTAGATAGGAAAATACTGTTTGGTATGTGTGAATTCCTCACATGGTATGACTCAAAACCTACCCACTATTAGGTCACAAAACAATTCTGACTGAGAAAGCGTATTTTGGTGTAAACTTGCAGGCTTTCTTCAAAAGTTCTCATTTTCCTTTTGCACTACCAATGAGAAGGTGAGTTTAAATCAGGCTCTGTTTTGGGCCAAATATCACAGAACTGGACTCTGAAAGGATGGCAGGAACTAACCTATGTCAGGAGCAGGGCCAGAGGGCAAAGCAATGGCTTTGGTTTGGAAACTGGATGACAAGGAAGCGGTCAATCACAACCAAATTTGGCCTTGCAGGCAAAATCACTTCCCCCAACTTGGATAAATCACCACTTCTAACACAAAACACATTGTGGATCCATGGGGCATACTGACCCTGTACAGTGCCTTGCAAGAAGAGGCAAAGAACAATGCTCTTTCCACAGAAAGAGCTGCAGAAGGTGCCACTTTCAGCAAGTCAACACGGGACAAAGACAGTGCTGACCTCAGGAAGAAGAGTTGTTTCCCCCATGAAGCCTCATAACAGACAGATCTTGGCTGTGATAGAAGCTTTGCCAGCCACAAGTATGCTCCCCTCCTTCCTGAGGGCACGTTAGCCTGGATGAGGCAGAATTATCAGCTACAGTTTTACATCACCCTCTGCCCTAACCTTTACCTCAGCGACTTTTGAAAGGCTTTGTTTACGCAGATGGATGTAACATGACCTTCACTTCCAGCAAGAATCAACTAGAGGAAGCATATGAATGAAAGAGCAGGTACAGGATATTAAGTTCTTCCCAAAAGACAGAGCCAAAAGGTACAACAAAAGGAACCACAACTCATGTTTTCAGTCATACTAAAGAGGTAACATTTTGTTCCAGTCTTTTGCAGACCTGAACAGTTGCACTGATGCAAATAGTCATGACTGCAACACTCTCTCTTAATTATGCAAAGCAATCCTTTCAGCAGGAATAAAGTTCTAAAATGCATTTTCTACAAGTGGGAGACAAACTCATGAGCTGCAGTAATCACTGGGTATCAGCCACAGTTTGAGAGCTACGCAGGATGCTTTGGTCTTCATGCTAACTTGCTGCAATGAAATCTGACAGTATATTCTCTACTCCTTACTAATCACATTCTGATTTTCACTGTTTTATAATCATCATGGAAATAAAATTTAAATCCACATCTATTTGCCTCTTGCTTGTTGGAAGACTGAATTGACTTATAAAAAGGCTCACGAGCAAGCTTACAAATATATTACCAATAGTGTGAATCCCTCTTACCCACTGGGCAAATAAATACACTTGAGAAACTCCAGAGCGCCAACACTGTGCAACATAAATTTTGCCATTTACTGAGACAGCCCCAGCCCTGCTGTCAGCACGTATCCAGGGCAAGGGCCATACAAAACATGCTGCTCCATCTGTCCCCCTCCCCACCCCTTCCTTACTTCCTCAAATCAGAAGTGGAAGGGAAACGAGCACCCTGTTCAAAGACACAAGTAATTCATTTTCCCATTTCCAAGAGCCATTGAGACCTGAGAACTCTATGCAGCTCTTGCACCTATTTGAAGTTGATGCCTGCTGCACTCAGGCCTGAATGGACAGGCGAATGGGTTAGCTGCTGTGAAGAATCACTGTCAGATAATGCTTGGCACAGCTCATGGGTAAACAGGCCGAGTGGAAAAGCAAAACCTTACTGGAATAACGAGAAGCCCTGAGACCATGTTCTCAGCAGATCTTTGTCCCAGGCATGCAGCCGAGCACAATTCTGCACTGTAATGATGTGGTGTATTTTCTTCTTCTCCCTCTCTAAAGGTCACACAAGGACAACCCTTTCTGTTCCCACTAAAAGCAGTCTTGCATGCAGGATTCTTCACATGGCAAGGAAGAACATGACGTGCTCCCACCCTGCGCTTTTCCCTTTCAAAGGGTGAAGCTACTATAAGGCTGAAATTTCAATAAAAAGGAGGTTGAGATGGAGGCAGATGAGATATCCTTCTTATAATGCTCAGAGGAAAATGATCCTGCAAAGCACAGCTCTTACTAAGAACTGAAATTAAAATTTCCTTAAATAAATATAAGGAAAGAATCCATGAGGGACAGCAGCTGGCAGGAACAAGGAGATGTGTTCAGGTCAGCCCCTGTTGTCCATCGCCTTGCAGGTCCTTCCAGACAGACTGAGCTGATGGGCAGGCCAGCTTAGGACAGGACAGGTGGCTTCACGTTGCTGGTCCTATCTACGCCATCTGTGGACAGAAAGAGGGGTGTTGAGACGCTGTGTTCTGGCACCAGCACTGCCACATGGCCCAGCACTGCACAAAAATGGCACAGCAGGGACCGGGTTCCTGTCAGTTGTGGTCAAATGACAATCAGCTCACAGGAATCTGTCTGTCTGCATAACTGTGAGACAGAACCAGATCAGAAAGGATGGCTTTGACCAGGTGGTACAACAGTTCCTTCACTTCTCTAGGCCTCTGCAAGACCCAGAATATCTCAGTTAAAGTTCACTGCTGACTGCTTAGTTGGAGGACTCTGCTTTCTAGTCAACTCCTAGAGGACAGCAGCAGCTCCTGCACAGAGGGAGGTCAGGTCTCTGGGCTGGAACGTAGCCCATGCTGTGCTCTCTGCAAGGAGAGATCATATCCTAAATCCATGCAGGGCTCTGCAACATAACTGCAGCTTTGAAGGACATGTGGAGTGGCTGTGGCTTCCTCTATGGAGGGACCACAGGTTACTTACATCCGTAAGCACTTATCCTTCCCTCCACTCGCCACCCTCTGTCCGTCTGGACTCCAATCTGTTGCAAAAACCTAGTGTAAGGAGAGACCCAGTTAGTCCTGCAGTCCAGGAAAGAGCAGTCACCCCAACTTCCAACATCCCTGCTTAACCGGATGCTCACCTCATCTGCATGGCCAGGAAGATCAATGGCCAGTTTCTTTGTCTCTGCATCCCAGACCTTCAGTGTGCTGTCACTGCTCCCACTCACCAGCAAGCGGCTGTCAGCTGACCAGGCGATCTGATACACAGCTGAGACGTGCCCTCTCAGTGATGTCAGGTACCTGCAGCAGAGGTGGCACGACCAAGCTGACAGGGGAGCAGGCAGACAGGTTTGTCTCAAACCCACTCTTGCACTGCCTTCATGCTTTTTCATCACAGAATTATTATTTTCTAGCTGCAATCAAGCCCTGCCACGGGATGCCCAGCACACTCCAGTCCTGCACACACAGCGCAGCCAACTGCTATACAGAATCCACTCAGTATGTCCAAAATCCCTCCCAGATAGGCTCAGAACCTTCTAGAGGACAGGCTCTTCACCTTAATTCCTTTACCACCAGCAGGCAACACTGCAGCCTCAGGTGTGTCCTTCCTCTCTCTAACTTAACAGAAACATGACTATGCTTAGAAAGACCACTAAATTGCTGACACAAAACCAGAGGAGATCATAGGTACAAAGACAGAACAAGGGAAGGACTGCTGCTCCAGGAAGTTCATCAATACTCTGTCAGGAGGTTAAAAGCTGGATTGCAGGAGCATCCAAACACCAACAGCATCACTCATAGCTACACAGATTTCTGCCATCCAGAACAAGCTGTTCCCTGGCACAGGCACTGTTTAAACTGGGTCACTACAGTGTGCAACACATACGTGTCTTCAGGAGAGCAGTCAAGTGGAACATCCCACCCCACTACAGCCACGCCTGCCCCAGAGAACCATCCTTGCACCAGACCACTTGGGTGCAGTACTGCAGCTGGGCAAGAGCAGAGCCACACACACCCAGCCAAGCACAGACCACGCAACACGTGAGGAGCCAGACAAGGAACCTATCAAGGATAGAGAGTGACAGCAGCAGAGCAAAGAGGCAGCAGATTGTCTTTGAGATGCTGAGCACACCAGGGAGTTGCTGACAATGACAACGGGGTGCTGCTGATCTCTGCATAACCTCTGCATTACTCACAAACCCAAACACCATCTCTGTAGTAGAACAATAAAAACTCACTTTCCTGTCCTGCCCTCCCAGAGCTTTATTGATTTGTCAAAGGAAGCACTGGCTATTATCCGGGTGTCTGGTGAGAAGAGGACTTGGTTAATCAATGCCTGGTGACCTGTCATTCTCTCCAGTGGCTTCTTGTCTTCTGCTGGCCTCCAAAGAAACAGTGTGAAATCATCTGAACCTGAGACAAGCCTTTCTGGCCCCTGGCCCTGAGAAAGGGATGAAAGAACTCAAATTTTGTACATTTACTGCTTCCACCAGCACTAGTATTATAAACCACAGCAAGGATAAACTTTATAATGGGACTTACCCTGACTTTATCATACCTCTGCTGTGCCTTGTCCTTCAGTTCTGCCACTGGAAGAGAGAAAGGGAGAAGGGTAAGAAGAGAGACTGGAAATCGTTGGGGGAAAAGCAACTTTATAACCTTGCGATGCCATATTCAGTCCTGGCTTTGTGGGCCGAGCAGACACATTTGTGACTGCTCAGCCTATTCCTCTGTGCCATTTTGAACCCAAAATGGCCTTTCCAGCTCCCAGGCTGCTCAACTCCATGCACACAGCAGGAAGATCGTGACCGCCAGCATGAACAACATCAGCACAGAGCACGCATGGCAGCATTAAGAAGAGCTGTCAGGTTTCCCTGTCATCTCCTCCACACTCCAACACAACACTGCACTTACAGGAGCCGCTCATATCCTGTGGGTTGATGGTGGCTTCAGCAGGCTCAAAGGCACCAGTGCGGAGAACATAATCAGTGCTAAGGGCCATGGTGTTCACCCAGTGAGCGTGGCCTTGCAAGGTGCGGCAGAGGATGCCCTGGAAACAAAACCACTCACTTAGAGAGGGACAGGCAAGACAGACAGGCAGATAACTATAACCTGTGCCAGGAAGAGCAGGCAAAGTTGCATTCAGCCCCCTCTGCTGACAGGCTGCAGGGCTACCCGCCCCACTTACATCCTGGCTTCTCCACACTTTGATAGTTCTGTCTTGCGAGGAGGAGTAGAGCAAGCCATCGCCGCCCCACTTCACACAAGTCACCGACTGCGTGTGGCCTGTGAGGATTTTGTCACACCTGCCCATCAGCGTGTCCCAGATGCGGATGCTGCCATCCTTGGAAGCACTCGCCAGGTAGCGGCACTCTGGGTTTCTGAGTAAAAAGAAGACAAAATCCATTTGCACAGTGCACACATCTCCTCCACAAAGATCTCCCAACATCAGCCCCAGAGGATTTAAGGACTCAGAAATCAATAAAAGACAAAGTTGTCTTTTGGGTTAAGACCAGAGAGGCCAGGCGGCGGGCTACAGAGAGCCAGACTCTGCAGACAGAGAAACAGCATGCAGATGCATCCTTCCAAACCGACTGCTGGGCTGCACCCTGGAAGCATCGATCCAGTATAAACCTGGCTCCTGAGCCTTCAGTAATTACTCTGTTATTACAGGAGGCAGTTTTAACCTGCTGAGTTATGAGGAGACCACAAATTGGAACCTTCCCTGGGCAAGAAGACCTCCTTAAGCAGCACAGACCACCAGAAACAAAACCATGTATAATGTCCCCTGTCTACACCATACTTAGTCTGGCAGAAGATGTGCTGGCCTGCAGTCCAAGTGACACAGAGCTGAAAAGTCCATCCTCACAGCTCAGGAAGAGCAAGCTGGACACAGCTGGAAGCTGCTGGCCAGCACCCAGTGAGGACAGTGGAACAAAAGGCGCCAAGTCCTTTGCGCAGCATTTATATCAACACCTTTTTAATAACTCACTCCAAAAGCAGCAGCAGTTCCCACACCTCCTTGGGGTAGTGACTCCTATAACCACTGGCACTTTGGCCCCAGTAGGAAAAGGACACTCACTGCCTGGCCACATCGATGGCACGAGGGCAGTGTGGGGCTGAGCAAGGGCACAACCCATCCTTTTGGGCAGGAACTGAGCACAGAGTGCAGCCAGCTGGAAACAGGGAAGTCAAGCCCTGGCTGGGGCATCTCTCTCCTCTCCATTTCCTGATCCTCCTTTATAATCAGTTTTTGCAAATCCAATTAATTGTTTGCTGGAGTTTCCTACTGGCAAATTCAATTTACAGGGCTCTGCTCTGACAGGACCCTTTTTTTTTCTTCCCTTCATTGCTATAATGTCTTGGGATTATTGGCTACAACTGCCTCTCTCCACTCATCTCTCCCAGCCAGAGCTTTAGCTGATTGGCATAAGGAGCTTGCACAGTTAATCAGTGCCCATGACAAACAGATGCAATCAGAATGCAGGAGGTCAGAAAGGGAATGCTTTGCAGAGGCTGAGCTCAGGCTCCATATCCACAGGCTTTCCTGCTTCCAGCTCAGCACAGTGGGCAGTTGGTGCAGCACTATGAAAACATGAAGCAGTTTCCATCAACAGGTCTCACATTTTTAGGAGGGTGAGGGAATCCAAGGCACAGCTCAACAGCAAGCAGCAGCTGGGACTCCTCAGCTGGATGCATTTTTCCTGCCCCACCTTGTGAGCCAATTCTTCTGAATACACTCTCTCTGCACACCATAACAGGACAAAAGGCAAACAAGAGGAACGCCCTTCAGGTCAAGCTCATCTTTGCCTTAAAAATAAAGGGGAAGGAAGGCTGGGCTGGCCCCTCACTTACATGTGGAGCGGCTCCCAGCACAGACACGTGATCCATTTGGAATGGCCAGTGAGAACACGGCCGATCTGACTGCCAGTGGCTGGGTCCCAGAGAAATATCTGCCCGAGAGAGGAAGCAAGAGGGTTGTGTCAGGCCACATGTCATGTGAATCTCAGGGGTGGTTTGGGCTCCATTTAGAAATGATAAGTGTCCTCAGTCTTGTGGGGATTTACAGAGCAGGAAGGGAGGGAAGCAGGAGAGCTGGATGCCTTTGCTGATCCCAGCCACAATCAGCTGACATCTCAAAGCATGAGTCCTGATCGCCTTCCTCTATGCTTCAGATGTTGCTGCTTCAAAAATATCTGCCCCAGCCCAAAAGCAATCCAGCTCTCCAGAAAGCCAGCCCGAGCCTTTACAACCTGTGCCAGAGGGCTGGTGGATGTTTGCAGAGCATGAAGAAAGCCAGAGCGGGCTAAATGCTACTTATTATCGGATTCTGTGGGTGGGACACATGCTGGTTTTCTGTTGCTTTTTCTCTCTCTCTATAAATGCTCAGCAAATGAGCCAAGGCATTAGTCATATACTGCAAGAAACTCAGAGAAACAATGAAAACAGAGCAAGCAGCTCCCTGGGTTAGATTAAAGCCAGAACCTGCTTGTTTCTTTGGGCTCATATCACGGTGGCCTCACAGGGCAGCTGCTCAGACCCTGTGCCCAGGGCAGCAGCACTCAGCAGCTCTGCGGCGGCTGTCCTCACTCCCAGGCTGTTCAAAAGTCAAAGCAAGCCAACATCCTGCTGCAGCCTAGCAAGCTACTGACTTGTTTTCAATTGTGCCCACCTGCTCCTGCTTCCCCAGGCATTTCTGGAAGCATGTTTAGCACACAAGTTTTGCCCCATAACTGGTGTAGGTCTCCCCCCAGCATTCCTGTAAGAGGGAATTTAGCTGTGTCTGAGCAGGAGCACAGTGAAACAGGCTGCTGCTGTGTGTCTGGGTCACACACACAACCACCCCAGCTTGGCTGAGTGATACCCCTTCAGGCTCCAGACATCTCCCTCGTGATGGAACTGTCTGCCAAAGACCATGTACAGATCCTGGACTCTTTTCTGTACAGAGGGAAAAGTGTCTGCCACGAGACAGCAGGGCTCTTGTGGTGAGACTTCTGCAAAGGCAACAGCATGCTGCCTGGCACAGCTGAGACACAGGCCAGTTCACAGACACTACATGCTACCACTGTGATGTGCCAACACTTAAAGCTTCCCCGGGACACTGGGAATCCTGCCCTGAACAACTAGACACCTGCTTGCCCCAGCTGCTAGAGGAAAGAAGCCCTCATCGCTAATACCCCGGAGCCCATTTACCAGGCTGTATTTCTGTTCAGAACAGAGCTGCAGAGGGTCTCCTGGGCAAGACCCCTCCATGCTCCCCTAGATCACTCCAGACCCTCTTCCAGGGTACCAAGGGACCTACCTGGCTGTTTTTGCAGCCCGAGGCCAGCTTCTTGCCATCAGGTGACCAAGCGATGCTGAGCACCCAGTGCCTGTGACCTGGCAGAGAGAGCACAAGCAAGCGTGAGCAGAGAGCTGCACCCACCAGTCCCTGGTGTCCCAGCAGCCACAACTGCAGGACAAGAGTAAGGCAAACCCGTCACACTGTTCCTGGCCAGACCTTCTTCCTCTCAGCTCAGAGGAAAAGAGCTGTCCCCTTCCCCAGAGGACAGTCCCAACCCACGCAGCTCACACAGCACCCAAGGTCTGCCCTGTTTGTCCCAATGAATGGGATGGAGCCCTCCCAGGACACCCTGCACCCACCTTTGGCTGTGAACTGTGGTGTCTCCGTACTGAGGTCCCAGAAGCGGACGGTGGTATCTCCGGAGCCGCTCGCCAGGTACCTGGGACAGGAGGAAGAGGCAGCATGAGCATGGTGGCTGCTGCCTGGTGACGTACCCCACCTGCAGCTTGCCCCTCGTACTTTCCCGTGGGGCTGAAGGCGACGGAGATGACGGCCTCGGTGTGTCCCTCCAGGGAGCTGGTGCAGCGTGTCACCGCCCGCACCCTGAACACGGCCTGCGGCTGGTAGATGATGTCGAGAACCTTCTCCGTTTCCACCGCCTGCCCTGCCAAGGTCTTCTCCAGCGAAACCACGATCTCAGCGTCGTGGAAGAAGAAGGCCAAAGGCACCGGCTCATCCTGGAGAGGAAATTGCAGGAGGGATGGCGGAGGGCGGCCCCGGGCGCCAGAAACTGCAGCTGCCCGGGCCCGGCAGCCTCACCTGCTGCAGGAGCGCGTTGCACACCAGCTGCAGCTTGTCCGGCGTGATGCTGACGGGCACGTCGAAGGGGGAGCCCAGCGGCTCACCGGCCTCATCGCGGAACTGGATCAGCAGTCGCTCCACATCCTCCGTAGGCTCCATACTCTGCGGGACAACGGGCTCAGGGCCTGCGCGGCGTGGGAGCAGCTCCACGGCGCCCAACTCCAGGCAGGGACAGCCCTTGATGGGGAAACCCCGCGGCGGGGACGCCGGCAGGGATCCACCCGGGAGGCCAAAGGAGCCCGTACGGCCTCGCCCCCTCCAGCCTCTACGTGCGGACGCAGCCCCTCCGACCCACCCGGCCCCAATCCTCCCCCGTCCGACCCCACCGGGTCCCGCTCACCGCGGCCATGTGCCCCTCCGCCCCACGTGGGCCGGAAGCGGCCGCTCTGCGCTCGGTGCGGGGAGGGGAGGCTTTGGGCGCGGCGCTGCTGCCCCCTCGTGGTCGGCGGTGGGAATCGCTCCGCGGGGCCGCGGGTTCGAGGCTGTACGAGTCCGTTCCACTTCAGCAATGCTTCCCTGGGCTGGAAAAAGATTCAACCCTGCCATGCAAACTTGTCACGAAACAAGCAATAAATTCCGTGTTGCCCGCCTCGTCTGCAGCGCAGCTGCTGAAAGAAAGCACGATTGGAGCCCAAACCTGGGGCCTATAACCTGTAAATGTGATCTGCTAGGAGAGCAAAGTAGCTGCTGACTTCTGAATGTGGTCCAGGTGGGAAAAAGAAGCAACAGTGGTGTATGCAAAATGGGTTGTGGTTCAGGTTTCTGCATAAGAAGACTCAGCTGTGTGCGTGTAGTTCATAGGACATGCCATCTGCACACTTCCCCACCACACTTGTGGTCACACGGCCCAGCCCAGGCTTGTGAGCAGCCACAGTCCCTGCTGTGCAAACCTCAGGTCACATCCCTACCCGACCTAAGGAAGGAATCCTTCAGCTCTTCACACTACAGCAGATCCAGAGCTACCAGTGCTCCCTTAACACGCAGGCACACAGTAAACAGAGCCACAGAGCAATGAGAACTCTACCTTGCCAGAGACCTGGGTTTTCTCCATCAGCTGTCCACACACCAAAGGTATCAGTACACAGGCACAGCAACAGTGAGACACTGAATACAGCCCCCCATTCAAAAACCTGCTTTATATTCATAGACATGACTCCTAATTCGATGTCATCCTTTACAAGATTAAGAAATGCTTGCAAATGTAAAAGGCAAACATCACAACTTCCTTTATGAGCCTCCAAGACCTACATTAAAAAAAAATACTGTAAATTCAAACCCCATCAAAACAAAGTTGACACAAATTTTAATATTTATATATTTTAAATCAAAACACAATTAAATATAGTATGCTTTAAGTACATGAATACTCGGGCATGAGAGAAATAAGAGGTGGTACATAGTACCAAAAACCTATACACAGCCTTTTTTGCCTTTTGTTTTTTTTATATAGACAATACAGTGTCTCTCTATACAATCAAATATTGCAACAGAATAACACTTGCTAGTCAATCAAAATATTTGGAACACTGGAGATGATGAGTTCTTTCGCAAAGTGATTTTTTTGCACAAGTTCAAGGAAAAAAAAAAAGCAATCATGACTAAAATAAAAAACCCAAAGTAGAAGTGTTGTATACTAAAAATGCAGCGATATCATAATAGAGTTACACACAGTGCCTTTGATACTCTGTGAAAATCAATTCACTGGGGGAAAATGGAGGTGCTGTGTCACGCTGTGGCTTTACTTAAAGGTTTTGTGTGTTGCAAGTACTGACAATGCGGTGGGAGGTCATTAAAAGTTATTTTCCTTTGTAAACCAAACATCTGGAATTAGGTACTATGTTGGTTTGAGGACAACAAGCTATGCAGAATGGCAGTAACACATGGCAGCAATTACTTTTTTCCTTGCTTAGGGGATGGAAAGGAAAAAAAATGGAGCAATCTACTGGGTAGAATCTCCTCCAAACATGGTGTGCATTCAGAGCCGAGGCTCAGGAGCAGAGGGCTGCAACAAGCATAAGATTTAGAGTCTGCTCGAGTCTGCTGCGTGTTAGAAGCAGGAGATGGCTGCATGTGTGCAAGTGGCAGAGCTTGACAAGGAAGAGTTATACCGCCCGGGCTTTGTTCCTCATCACCCTACACTGCCTTCAAAGTTAATGTAGTTATGAAGTAAAATACATTTATCTTACAGTTGAATACTCATCTATTTCAAGTAAAGAAAATTAAAAACTTGGAACTTTTTAGGTCATTCACTGCCAAATGAATTCAACATTTCAGGTTTGCTCCTCCAGTGGCTGATGTCAGGGCCACATTCTATGGCCTCTACCAGTTACATGTTTCAAAATCACTGGGTTGCAGAACTAGAAACTACAGCAAAACTCTCCCCTCCTTGTTGTGGCTTGTGCCCCGTTCCAGGCAGTTTGCTTAGAAGTCTTTTTGAGACAGGGTCAAGTATTTGTGAAGCTGATCACAGTTTCTCAGTGACACATTCAGCAACACGGTCTCTTCATCTCTAAAAACCATCATGGTAAATGCCACATACAACAGGAAAAAGTGTTTCTTCACGCTCTACAATGGAGGTACAGGATTGCTTCTTTTTAATTCTTCCTTATAAATGAGGGAGTTATCAGCAGTTGGAGTAACAGTGCTTTGTTTTTATTGGCTGTGTTAAAGAATCCACCAGAAGGGAAAGTTCACTCAGTCTCAATGCAGAAAAAACAGTTTTCCTGTTCTGGCATTCCTAAAATCATAGCTGGAAAAGAAAGAGCAGGGTTAGAGTTCATCATAGCCTAAAACACACGCAACAGTCACTCAATAGAGACATTTTGTGTTTACAAACATTGAAGCCAGGTATGCTTACAAGTTTGGGAAAGAAAAAAGCTACTCTCAATCTTCAGCTTACAGTGACTTCCTTAATTGAATCCAGAACATCTGCAGCCTCTTGACATTTCCCAATATTGTGCTGAATGACCTTTTCATCAAGTCAGACTGGAATTATGTGATAAGTAGCCAAGCTATTAGGTGAAATTATTACACAAGTCTGTTAAACATAACTGCTCCAGAAAAATCAAAAGTCATAGTGAAACTATGGACCGTTGACTCAAGCCTAATCCATAGGCATCAATATGCATCAAACACCACTGTGTACCACTGAACTACTGCTCACCAACATGGCTGCTGAACCCTTTTCAGACTTGCACAGAACCACTGAAGATATCTGCTACAGAACTCCTACAACACTGTATGTAGGCTGAAAGGAGTCCAACCTTTGTTCCTTGGTATCGTGCAAGTCTGAACTCCTGGCAGCGTGCATTTCAGAGGCACCAGGAAAGCAAGCAAGAGCTCTGCTCCTCCCACACCTTGGCTCAGGCCAGACAGGGCCGTGCAGCCTTCCACCTCTCACCTTTGTGACCTTCTCCGAATGCTGCTCGCACTGTGCCTGCTGCATGACATCATTGACTATCATCTTTGCTATCCGCCAAGCCATCTCTTCTTGAGCCTGCCATAGAAAAAACATCCCAAACAAACAGCTGGAATTGTTAAATAAGAATATAGTACTCTCAGCATAATTCACACTGTCAACTTCAGACACACAGGTAACATTCACAACACAGCAACCTGTATTTGCAGATTTTCCCTTGATGCAAACGCACCTGGCTTCCATGTACTGCATCCAATCCAATTAATAGGAATATTTACTGCCTGACTACAATTTGGTGAAATGTTTAGATTCATCTGCTCTAGAGGGGAGAAATGCAGCCTGTAAGCCATGTACAGAGGTCAGTTCACAGTAAAAAGCAAAAAAAAAACAACAAAAAACACGAGCACTGCCACTCTTAATAAAGACACTATAATAAGACCCCTTTGACTGTAAGCACTCAGTTAATTTTACCAGTTAAACCATCAGACATAGTTGGGGGAACAGGGACAAAAAAAAGCCTCATACTACTTCACAGGTGCAGTTTTATCATATTTGGTACAGTCTGAGAGTTCTGATTGGTATACCAGAGACAGTCAGAGAAACAGCCAGGATTAAAATCTTGAACACTTAATTTCCCTAATCTAAACTGTAAAGTATATCACAAGAACAAGATAAAAGAGGACACACCTCATCCGTGTTTCCTTGAACCCATTTCTTCATTGCTTGTGAAAACATGGACCCTAGTTGAGACAAAATAAAAAAGCAAGTTATATTAGCAAGCTCTGTGGCACATCCCTATAAAAGCTACTTCCCTCTACACTTCTGAAGGGCCTGCACTGCTGGTGTTAGAGAACACAAGGGAGGCATGAAAGACAAGGGAATAGAGCGGGAGCCATGGTTCTCTAGGCAGCAAGTCCCCATCAATCCTTTTTACCAGAGAACAGAGTTGAAAAGCAGCACTAGCAGGAGATCCCAAAGCGGGTGGGAAATGTGGTGAACTGAAGTTCTTTTTCATCTTGAGACCAAAGCTTTTTGAAGCTTGGATCTGCTCAGCTGTGAAAGGTTTTCATTCCTGCCAGGTTCCATGCTCCCACAGGCTGCTTGAACTCCCAGCAGTGCAGCTGGACCAGAAAAGCAGCACTTGGCCAGGGAATGGGGCTGGAGGTGGGCTTTGCCTCAGTGCAGGACGATTCCCTAAGCATCTCTATTTGGCTTTAAACAGAGCTGGAAAGAGTCAAGAACCTTACTTATTTTGATGAAGTAAGGAGAAGTTCTGTGGACGTTTACTGACATTGAAAACAAACCTTTTGATTTTTTGACATCGGGCTCCGGTTCAGATTCTCTGATAAACTGCCCCAGGTCACTGACTCGTCCAAATGTCATCTTCCTGAAGAGAGAAGGAAGAATGGAACCACACAGGTTATCAAGAAAACTTCATCACAGGACAAATTTTCCATTAGAAAAACAAAAGAGGTCAGTACTACACAGACTCTTGTGTCAGAAAATCAGCATTTTACCAGTTACCACCCTCACCACCTATAATTGATACAATGGAAAAAAAATCTCCCTTTCTTCCTGTGTATCTGAAGTTAAGGGTCTATGTTTAAAATTCTTCTAGAAATTAAAAGTAGGCAATTGTTTCTGTGATTCAATCCTATCAGCAGGCAGTGCCAGCAAGTGCTCTACATTATTATAAAATGTTATTAAAGAGAAAATAGTTGACGGTACTTAAAAGGGACAGAAGAATAGTAAAGAACAGAAAAGCAAAGTAGCTATAGAAACAGATTTTTGTATTAGATCCACAGAGCAGAAGAGATTTATAACAAAGAACAATTTACACAGGAAAACTGCAGTGCAACCTACTGACAAAGTACAAGCCCTTCTCTGCTGTGGAAGCAGGGAGAGATCAAAACTGTGCATTACAGCATCAGATGCATCATTTTCTATCGAAATCTGAATAGGAATTACTTTGCTATATTTTGACTCCAAGAGGAGTAACAGCTGGAAGAAAATCCTAATGGAAATACCTCTGACTGCCAGAGGGTCAGAGAAACATCCACTGTGACATTGGTGTTAAAACAATACCAAAATAAATTTACTTTCAAACACTAAGATATGCTAAGAATGCAACAATTTGTGTCTGTGCATTCTCAACACAGAAGGACACAGCAAAACTGAGAAAGAAATGAAACACATGCTAGCAAGAATGAGACACTGAATGAACCTTACCCTGCATATGTTCGTTGATATAATGATTCTGGATCCAGACTTGCAGCATCTACAATTATTGCTTCATCAAAATTTTTCAGGATTTTAACATTAGCCTTTTTGACATTGGACTACAAACAAAAATTCTAAGTATTAGTGCCCAATGCAAACATCTGCTAGCTTCTTCACAGAGCTATTACTTCAGAGCTTTCACACTTCAGTAAACCTCCAAACATCTCTATACAAACATAAGAGAATCAGAGAGCATCTACACAAGGGTGAGTTCCCAATGTAGCACAACACTGTTTTTAAACAGATGACAGTTACACAAACAGAGCCAACAGGTCAGCACACACATCAGGATTGCTGTCTACACATTATCAACCAAACTCATCTGTGTGTGCATGCGCAGGATTTGCTTGTGGGTATTAACACTGGACTGCCTCAAAAGCTCCAGCAGTTTCACTCATCTCGTGGCCTTGGTGAGCAACTCCCAAACACACTATGCTTTCCTCATAAACATTTATCTCTTGGCCTGGAGCATTTATATAGATCATGCAAAAAAAAAATAAAATAAAATAAAAGGAAAGGAAACATTTGAGCACCAGCAGAGAAAACATAAATGCACAGCAACCTACTAGCACCTTAACTCAGAACAAACATTACAGCAGCTGCCTTGCAAGCTCCCTTCCTGCTGGTCCGTATAAGTGCTGTTTTTTAATGCAGAAATATGCAGAGCACTGGAGATTCTCCTACTCAAATTAAGCAGGAATGCACAGCACAAAACACAGCGCTCCCTAATCCCCCCAAGCAAGGCAACTGACAGCAGTTTCTCCTCCTACTACTATCAGACAGAATAATTCAAGCTGGTCAGAACACAGATTTCGCCCCCATCCTTCCATTTCACTGAGAAGTGTAAAATTATTAAAAGCAGACAGTACTGCTTCCAGGTTACTGGAAACACAGCACCTCAGGATTGCTGGTCTGCATACCACATTAAACCCCCTGGTAGCACTGCAGCATCCAGTAAAAGCAATTCAGCAGAAGCAGATCTTGCTCAGCTTTTCTGCTCTCAGCTGGGCCTGCACTTGCAAGCTGACCTGGTTACAGATAAGCTAGAATCTGCTCATCTCCCCCCTTATCCACATTTGAATTAAGCAAAGCTAGAATTTTTGGAACGGACAACCCTTGGTTGAGAACATTTCCCTGATGTTATTTGTGTGGTTTTCAAATGGGATGTGCTCCACTGCCTGTGCCTTAAGCTAGGCCCAGGGAAGAACACGGTTCTTGGGAAGAACCACCACAAAAGCTAATACAAAAAGATGCTGGTCCACAACCAGGACACCACGCAGGGCAGATACTCAGTGAAACGGAAAAGCCAAAAGAAGCCAAGTCATGTTCTTGTTTCTACACAGTACTGCAAAGTAACAAGCACACAGCTTCAGTTATGATAAAAGAACTATCAGAGTGCCCTGCCCAGCACTGGACTTAATTTTATTGCCAGCTTTGAACCAAACCAGACTCATTCAGAACCAAAGTCAGGTATCAGCTCCCAGGATCACTGCATCTCAGAGGAAATACAGTGAAGTGTTAGAGCCCTCTTTTGGAAAGGTCAAGAGTCTGGCCATCTTCTACCAGAGCAATGCAGCCAGCTACCAACAGGACTGCAGTATGGGAAAGTGCTGAGACAAACTACTGACCACCACCCGGTCTGACATAAGACATCACTGCTCTACGTGTGTACAAACAGCTTAAACCCCAGACCTGAGTCTTCAGTACGGACTGGTATGTCCTTATAGGGCATGGACTCTGATATCTGAGAGGGACTGCAGTATTTACCAGAACAGAATCAAAAGAACTCCTACCTGGGAGGCAGAGCCATCCGGGCCCCCTATGGAATCGCTATCCGGAGAGCCACCAGGCCCTTGGATACTCAGTGCAATGTTTCCTCCTGGAAATTCATCTCCTCGAACTGAATGGATAAGATCATTCAAGTATTTGTAATAAAGGTTGCTGGACAAGAAACCAGGCAAAAAAACCTGAGAGACAGAAGAAGTCCTCTTTAATCAAGGTTGTCCTGCACAACTCCCATAGGTCTCTTGTAGAACAGAAGGGACACACGCACACCTCAGCCCTGGTGTAGATGATACACAAGTGTCCACACAAGGAATTATGCTGGATTAGCTACTGTCTTACTTTCAGTCCTACTGAAAAATGAATCAAACTGCAAGACAGTAACTAAACCCACACCAACAGGAACTGAAGTTCAGACTTTTTTTTTCCCCTAGAAAGGCCTGAGCACCCTGCAGGCTCACAGTTATTCTGCTACAATGCTCCAAACCACACCTCGCTATATTTTCAAGTCAGGCTGAAGAAAACATGCTAGCAAACTTGACTAATACTGCTGTATTACCTACGCAAACAGGAAGTTATTTTAATAACAGGACAAGCAGAGATGCTGAAGGGAATGTCTGACACTGCAGAATCTCCCCCCATCACCTCTACTAACTGCCAGAACCAGTCTGAAGGAGGTGTCTCACCGTCTCCATGGTAGTCCACGCCTGCCGTAAGGGAGTAGTGAAACAGTTAGGGAGAGGACCACCTTCCCTGCAGATGTTGGACTCGATCTCTAACCTCACAGAGTCATCAAACCCAAGAGGATGTGTGGCTTGAAGGGAGAAGTACCTGCAGCACCAGACAGGAGAAGACAACACAAAAGGTTCTGCAAAGTTTTGCCAGTGCTGAATACCTACCCCTTTTCCACTGGAGGCCATTAACGCCACTGCAGCCACTAGATGGTGCTGCCTTCAAAAATATATGTACAACTCATTATAACTAAGAGCAGGGAGAAAAAAGGCCCCATCTGACAGAAACAGTTTTGATAAAGCCCTTCCCTGAAGATACAGATAAAAGAAAAAGCATAATGTGATTACTTTGTAACAGAGAAACAGGAGTGAAGCAGAAAATAACCACAGCTGTGAAGCAGCATTTGCTCATTAAAAACTGAGTTTGTTAATGAAGGGGAGGGGATGAGGGGGTGGAACTGACACAAGTTGAGTCCTTTCCTTCTTCAGTTTTTCTTCCTATTCGCCTAGGATCTCAACATGCTCCTGGAAGCCCAGCTGCAAGGCTTGTTATCAGAAATGGTTCTTATGCCCACCCTCCAGCAGCACTACTGCTAAGCTGAAGCCCAAAGCACAGAAAAAAGTAAAACTACTGGAAGTCTGATCATTTCCTCAAAGACAAAAACCAGTCTTTTGAAACATTAAAAACAAACTCTGTGTGGCTTTTACTATGCATGGTAAAAGCACTCGCAGCTTACACCTAATGGCTAAGAGGACTGGAAACTTAAGATTTTTCTACACTTACACATCTGTTTCAGCAATCATGTCTGAAAACAAAGCCTTTTAAGAATTTTCTCCTTATGTATGAGGAAAACTCTGGGTTCTTAAGTGCACTGAGGCCACCTAAGTAATGCACATTTCAGCAAAGCAGTGCAAAACGGCAGAGCACCATCTGAAAATTGAAAGCTCCTCTTTCACTGTGCAACACAGAATTATAAAGACAAAATTAGAGCTTCAGAAAGATAACTGTTGAACTCCCTCACTTGTCATATAAAATCATGGCATCATTCTGTGCTTCTTGCCCATCATACTGGCCTTCTTTGGCAGCGAGTTGAGACTGAAAGTTATCTGCTGCCAACCAGAACTGCAATACGTTGACTGCATCTTCCTTCTCCATGTACTAGAAGGGAAATGAAAAAAGTTTCAGCAAGCAACACAAGAAACACAGACAAACCCATCCCATCCAACTGCTTGTTTGCAGGTATCAGAAGACAGGATCACAGAATCGTAGGGGTTGGAAGGGACCTCTAGAGATCATCGAGTCCAACCCCCTGCCACAGCAGGTTCCCTACACCAGGTCACACAGGAGGAGTCCCACAACCCCCCTGGGCAGTGTGTCACGTGTGTGTCCTTATGCAGAGGTTACTTACATACAAGAAGTTGCTCTCGTGCTATGCTGGGCGGGTACAGGACTGCACAACTGTACAATCATTCACTTTATCACTTCAGTCTGGTACCCTCTTGAAGTGAGGAAAACTAGAATTTTTCTTTATCTACATTTAATGCTCTCCAAGTCACTGCTTCATACAGCAAGACTAATGATACACCTCATCTCTTTGGTTATATTTAAGGTGTCTTTATTGGAGCTTTCAAGGAATGAGTTATTTTCTATTAAATGGAAAGAGACAGAAAAAAATACGGGCCCAAAACCTAACACTCACCTCAGAGAAGTAGAACAGAGCTGATTCACAGAAAAGTATGTCAGCCAGATAAACAGTCCCACTGGTCAGCACCTCGATCTGGTATTTACAGAAATGATGACTTCGCAGAAACTCACTAAAGTGCCTGCAAGCAGAGCAACAATTTCTTACCAAGAGTCAAACAGCACTAAATGCACTTCATGAACCAACCTGCTCTTGCCCCAGAAGCCTTCAGTTAGATAAAAGTAAAACTGTCCATAAACATCACAGGATATTCAGTAATATCACGCAAACATGCAAATACAACTTCAGCAAGCAGTTTTAAGAACAGGTTTGGATAGAGAGATCTGAATGCAGTTTCAAATGCAGAAGACAACCAGGCAATGTTTTCTGTGCAATATCCCCATAAGCATTTTTAATGGGACCACCACTTGCAAAAGGACAACGCACACCACTTACTCTTGTTCCATTGCATTAAACACTATGGTCTGTGCTGTAACAAAGCAGTTGGGATCCACTTGTCCATCTTCCCCACAAATCTTTGCTGTAAAGGAAGAACAGGTTAGTTGTAACACACAGCTGGTCTGCAGGCTTGAAAAACAGTGTGGTGAGGAGTTCATGAAACGCTGCACTTCAAACCTGCTAGGATCAGCTGGTCCTGAACGTGCAAAAAAGGCCTTTCAAGAGACACAGGCACTACTTTCTAAGGATACCAGAAATAGCTCATTATGGGGAAGCTCTGAAATTAATAGGCAGAATGCAGTCTTACCAACTATGTCATTTCTCATCGCTTCGGTAATAGGTATTGGTTTAGCAGCATCTGGAGAAATATATTTGGTAAAAGTACTAACAGCATCCCGCTCTATACCTGCAAGAAAGAAACACAGAATCAAACTCTGCATTGCTGGTACAAGTTTAAAAAGCAATGAACAACAAAAACACCTGCTCTTCAGAAAAGTGAGTATCTAACCAGCAGTGACAGCCTCCTCCCCATGAAGCTTTCAGTTTCTTACTCCACACTTTACTAGCAGCAAGCTGCTGTGGCTGTGCTGCCTCCAGCCAGGCCACAACAAAGCCAGCACAGACCATCTAGTGAGATGGAATACAGCAGTGTAGCTCCAAATTTCCTACCACCAAACAGGAGAGTGCCCTCCTCCTCAGCTGCACACCTCAGTCCCAGCAGCAACACCTCTGCTTTCTGAGTATCATTGTTTGCTTAAGATACTTTGGGGCTGAGGTTATATATTCTGGAGGGAGGATATGACAACTATATGAGAAAAGGAAACAGAAAGGGATGCAACACAAGGAAGCAGTTGAACAAACAAAAGGAACCACTATGAAGAAAGGAGTGTTTCCTTTTTGACTGCGGACTTGCATAAAATGAGGGAGGACTGCACAGATGCAGAGTAGAGAAACAGGTTACTGTGCGTGTAGCTTACTAGGAAAAATAAGTATTTTAAGGGCATCCTTACTTCCAGCAGCCTCTGAAGGGGTGGACTCCAAATGAGAATAATCAGTTACAAGGGAAGGAACTCTATCAAATAAATCCAAGAATAAGAACAATATGTTCCATACAACAACTCTACAAGTCTTTTCTAACGAATATTTAGGTGCTAATACTTTTGTAGCCAATGTTTCACATCATACATGATGTTTACCTTCTATTGATAGTTTATCATCAGTTCCCAGTCCCATTACCCAGATTTCCTACAACTCTCTTAAGTCAAGGAGTGGGATGAGTGGGGGAAACATAAGACAGTGCAATGTTGATCTTTGTTTCTTAAGGTTACAGGCGTAGGATCAGAGCATGTAATGATTTTTCAGCAGCACATTTATTTTTAAGCAACCAGTCAATATATACATGCCACTAACTTCAACTGTCAGCTTCCACAGTGGCTTACTGACACAGAAAATGATTCCCCTCCTCACAGCATCACACCACACTTACTAAGAAGACACGAGAACGCAGACAGCTCACCTCACAAGGCAAGCAGCAGCTCACAGGTTCCCCAACTCCCCACCTTTTTCAAGAAAGGGAACACACACCACTTACTTTTCATTAGTTTTCCTGACAAGTCTTTTAGTGCAGACGATGGACTGTTTCTATTTGATACTGAAAGCTTGGAAGATTCTTGATGATCATCTGGAACAGAATGTGTCCCTGCCTCAGATCTCCTTAGACAAAGAACACTGGTATCATCCCTCTCTTGACCTGAGAGTACGTGGTTCCGGCTGTTGCTAGTTCGGTTGTTCTTGTCTGGAGTCACTGATCTGGTCCTGAGCAGATGGACAGTGCTTGTATCCTCCAGTCTCTCCTCAAGCAATCCAGGGGGAGAAGAAGATGCAATTTCCTGCTGCTTCGAGGGCGACACCGGCTCCGCCAACGAGCTCTGCTTAACTGTGTTGAGGCTGTGTGCTCTTATTCGGGACCATGTCGTGGAGTGAAAGCTCTCAGCCTCTAACCAGAACTTAACCAAGTGTTCCATTCTGCGCAGTTCCATAAACTGGATAAAATAAGGGAGGGCTACACTGTCCTGCAGAACTTGTTCGAGGGTCTTTGAAAGGCTTGATTTGGTCTCTTGAGCCTGATAATTCAGACACGATCTGCCTAAAGAAAAAACATCAGGGGAATGACTCCGTACTGTGCTACAGACATTTGTACTCAATACAAAGACATGGGCAGTGAGGAGATGATTCTAACTGATGGTCATGTGGCAAACCAACCCAATGAATTCACTGCCTGTTCAAAACCCTTCTAGGCTAACAGAGATGCTACTGAAATAGCAGAGAAATGTTTTAGCTACCTAAGCTACTTAACTGAAAATCAGCAAATCAGGATCAGACCAGTAATATGCATATGGGAAAAGAAAAAGAGAAAAGGAATTGCTGAGTCTTAAAGAGCAGATGAAGCCTTACCTAAGTCTCCAAAATGAGCAGCTTCCATGTGACTTGGCTGCTTCTTAAGGGCAGCTGTCCGACTGCTAGAAAAAGAGTCCATGTTGGCAGAAATGGCATTAATTGCCACATGGCTTGGTCCTGCAGCCTCCAGCAAGGCATGATTTCTAGTGCTTCTTTGAGGGGAATGTACAGGTACTGGAGCTGGAATCAAGACAGCAGTGATTAAAAGAAGAGGGCCCTAGCACCATTTCTATGCATTATCCAAAGCAAAGCACTCCCAGAATAAGCCAAAGAGGCTGCAAGTATAATCCCCCTCAGTCCTTTTAGAACACATCTGGCCACCTGAGCCAAAAGACCACTAAGAATTTCCACAGACAAAACTCAAACATACTAAAAACATCAGCTAATTATTACTTGGTGACAAAGCTGGAAAAAATAAAAGCAACATGGCAGAGCAACACATTTCAAAAGCTCTTGGGAAACTGCATTTCATTAGGATGTCAGGCAAGGACATCTCACACCTCTACTGTTAAAAATAAAGCCAGTCAGATGACGTTATCTCAGCACTACTTCATTATGATGCACTTCATCAAGGTGTCAAGGAAGTTGGTGCTCCTCACTTTCATGCTGCATCACTTTATTTTTATTCACCATTTGGTGATGCGAGATGACAGGAGCTGACGGTCTCACGCTTACACAGCATGGTGAGATAAGTTGAAGCAGCAGCACAGGAGGGATAAAGCATCCATTACAAACACTTGAGACAAAGCTGTTCTACTTAATCTAAGCATCAAATTGCAAAGGACACAACAAACCAGAAACTTCACAAGGAATTCACTGAAGAGAAGGAGTAGCCACTCCCTGCAAGGTGACTGAGTTGTGTGGTTACTCTGCATTAAAGCTCACATCTGACATAGCTTCATAAGTACAAACCCAGGAAATTGGCAGGGAAAGAGCAGTGCAATCAGCACTGGGGAACAGAACCAAGCTGGGGTCTGCTCTGTGTTTAAGGCTTAGGACACATTTTGCTCAATTGTAATGAAGTCACCCCACCAGTCAAAATAAAAGTGGCAGATGACAGCAGATAGATGATTCTGTAAACTACAAACATATCGATCTTACTTTTAATTGCTTTCACATCTGTGATCTTTTCTTGTTCTTTGCCCTTCACTGCAAAACATAAAGGGAAGTGTTACTGTTACTCTGAGTGATAAATGACATTCACTAAAGAATGAACGTGAAATTTCCAACTTCAGCAAGTATCAAAGGAAGATGCAAACCATCATCTTGTTAAAACAATCTTAAATCTGCACATCTCAGACCTGATGGACTACCAAAGCTTTTCTGCTGCTTTACTTCCCAAAGCAAACCCTTCTCATTCACAAATTAAGCTTAATGAAACACAGCACGTTAGAATGATGACTCAGAAAGATGCTTGCATCCTAAAGCAGGGTCACATTAACAAACAGCAGTGATGGGAAAGGATGGGATAGATGTGATTTAAGAGCAGGGCACCAGGAGGTTCTCTCCAGCCCACAAATCACATCTGGAAACAACAGGAGAGCGGTGGTGCACGCAGAGCCAGGGCCAGCCCGAGTTCACACACACACAGCTCATCCCTGAGCACTGCTTCTGGACTCCTTCCAAACAGAACAAAAAAAAGCAACCAACTCGAATCAAACCTTACAAAACACGAGCAGATTTAAAAAGAAAAGGAAAAAAAAAAAACAGCTCCAACTCTGACCTAAGTGTTTTAAATAATTTAAAGGGAACCATCAGCCTCTGGTTACATAATGGGCTGCACGGCAGCGGCTGCAGCACTGCCACACTGCCAGCCTGCCTGGGGGAGCAGGCACTGCTGACCTGAAGGGATCACTCACTGAGTGAGCTTTAAGTTTGTGGCTTCCACATTCTTGGAAACAGAGAGGTTTTGGCCGCAGCCACAAGGGTTGGATTCTTGTGAACCGACCTCCTGCAGACAGATCCAACCTGGACAAGAGGGGTGAGAACAACCAGCTTTTACATAACCCAGCATGTGCTGATGTGTGGGAGAGACATCACTACAGCAATCCTCATGTCTGAAATAACGCTGAGCCACAACAGAGACAAAGCAACCTGTATGCAGTACCACCAACTTCCTCTCTTTAATGACCCAGAGTTCATTCATCAAACTGAACCTCACTTCCGACAGTAATTCCCACATTTCAGCAGAAGAGTCCTCCACGTGCCCACCTTCCATTCACATGCTCCTTCCCACCTCCCCCTGGGCTCCTCCCTACCCCTCCACACCGCTGGTAATATGAACTCCTGGGTCACGTTGCTGGCCTCGCTGTGCTCAGGCTGCTACCATTTCATTCAGAAAAAAGAGGTTTAATTTCTACCCAACACTAAACAAGAGGAGCCCGATGCAGAGATGCTGGCACTCTTGTCCAGTTTTGGCCTGCATGTGTCTGCAGTTTTATCATAAGCATTTGTTTGTTGCTGCTCTCCAGCTGCAGTTTAAGATCCTATCTAAAGTTGGTATCTGTAACGCAGATAAACAAAGCAGTATTATTCCATGTACAATCTGGATGAAAGCTCACTCGTGTCCTTCCCTTAACAGTGCCTCTCTCAGGCATCCAGCTCCGGCCGTGCTTCTGAGCCAGAGATACTTCCACCAAAGTAACACTTCGGACGCACAGTTGCACATTTCCTCACTTCTTCTTCTGTGAGAAAGTTCTCATGGAAGCAGAAGCTGCTCCTGCGGTTCAGCACAGGAGGGAACATCAGCACCACACTTCCCCTGACCGAGGGAGCAGCAGAAGCAGCTTTGAGCAGTTTGCTCACAAGCAGCAAAGACGTTTCATTCCGCAGCTCTGCTCCACAACAGTCAGCCTCTAAAGGATTATGGCGCTCCTAAAACCCTCAGCGGTTCCAGAACTGTTAGAACGACCCCAAGTTGAAGCTTTTTCCCAGAGGTACTGCAATCACCTCCAGCAGGAAGGCCGTCCTCAGCAGCGCTTCGGCTCGGAACGCTCAGGGCAGAGCTCCAGATCCCACCATCCCCGCACCGCCACCCTGCGCTGCACCGCGTGGACAAAACGCTCCGGGGCAGCGCTGGAGCGGACGCCGCGGTTACGACAGCGGTCACAGCGCCCCGCACTCAGCACCGGCTCCCGCAAACGCCGCTTCCCGCGGCCCCGCAACCCGCGAACCGTCCGGGAGCGCGGAGCGTGTCACCGCCCTCCTCTCCAAACCTCGACCCGCGCCGCGTTACCGTCCGCACGACGACCCACGGAAACCTCCGCCGCCGATTTCCGCCCCGTTCACGCCGAGCCCACCGCGGGTCCTCTTCCCCGTACACCGCCC
>VXAB01004309.1:0-150457 GCA_013399175.1 Odontophorus gujanensis | reverse complement strand
GTCCTTCCCCGGCTCCCCGACGTGCTCCCGCCCAGCCCCGGGCTCTCCGGCATCCTTCCTGCATCCCCCCTGACCTGCCCCAGGCTCTCCGGTACCTCTCTGTCATTCTCCTCGCCGCTCTGACCTCCCCCCGTCACCACCTGACCATCCTCTGTTCTGATCCAGGCTCCCCGGCGATCCCTCCGTCCTGTCCCCCGGACCTACCCTAGCATCCCTGTCCTGCCCCGGGCATCCCGCCGTCTCCTGCGGACCCTTTCCTTCCCCTGAGCATCCCCCGCATCCCCCCGTCCCGCTCCCGAGCGGGTGGTCTCCATGGTGGGGATGCCGAGCACCTTCGTGCACGTGGGGGACAGTGTCACCCATCCCGGCCGTGGCCCCGGCGCGTCCCGGCTGCCGCACCGCACATCTCCCCGACCTGCCCGGGTGAACTGCTGCGTCTCGTGCGGGAGGGAATCGGGGCACCAATAGTTCGGGTTTGGTGCCTCCTGCTGGGGCTCCGGGCATCGCTCACCCGCCCGAAGTCGCTAACCGCAACACGCGGATCCACAAACCAATTCTGGATGTGGGGACTGCTGCTGTTCCCTGCCTGCCCGGACCCCTGTGGGAGAAGGAGGCCGCGGTCCCTCCGTTTGCACCCACTGGTTGTAGGGCTGTGTGGTGTCCTGGTGTGCACAGGGACCATCAGCACACGAAGCTCGGCCCCGGCTGCTCCCCCCCCTGCCCCTCCATCCTCCTCTCTTCCCTTTTCCTTTCCTTTTCCTCTGAGCTTCTTCCTCAGAGGTTTTTGCTGCTGCTGCCCCGAGCACACGAGCTTTGGTTCAGCTCGGGGTGCAGTGCTGTGGAAATCCCACTGCGGGGCTGAAATCCCCGCGGGGTCGCGGTGTGTTGGTGGCTGAATTCCTCAGCTGTCGTGGAGCTGTTCTCCTCCGAGGACACCGGGTCTGCACGCCATCGCTAAAACGCTGTCACAGTTCTTAAAATTGTCATTAAAAACAAACGCTGTGAATCACGGAGAGAAGAACCGGCTGCTTCAGCCCCTCCAGTTTACACGAAAACACGAAGATGCCGTCGTTTCCATCCTTTGGCCTTTGTTCAGATGTTTTTGCAGACGTCATTCAGATAAACACTTCCGAGCAATAACAAACTTTGAAGATAAGGACGATGCTCAGCAGTGACTCACTGCAATGAGCTTCAGCTCTGTGCCATCGCACGGCTCCCAGAGCCCGAGCACCACGGCGCCCTGAGCTCCCCGGGTCGGGACCGAGTGGAACTGAAGGGGACTTTGGCCGTGTGTTTTTGTCACCTTTTATTAATGCCACCCGAATCTCGATGACCAACAAGCGGGGCAGTCTGATGCAGGGAGCAGTGCTCTCCTCCCAGCTCCGTGGTGCGGTGGGGATGAGAGCAGCTGGAGTGGTGGCAGCTTGGTGGTGTAACAGGACATCCCTGCAGCTCGGCTCGGGGAGCCCATGGTGTTGGCTCCCTCGTGTGAGTGCCCGCAGAGCTGCAGGATGAAGCAGGAGGTTTTTCTTCGGGGAATCTGTGTCTTTTTCATGGCTTTCAGAACTCGTGACATCCACTTCCATCCTTTTAAGCAATCCTGTGAGCAGCTCCTTTAAATGAAAGCCAAGATCCTCATGCGGAGGAGAATCTAGGAGCTTTCGATAGCAACCACCAGCCCTTTGATGGAGTGGCAGAGCCTGGCAAGGAGGGTTTGAAGCTGCAGCTATGGGGAGTGAAGCAAGCAAAGCCAGCATTGCATTCAGGAGCTTCCAGCGTAGGGCTGGGGCACACCTGGGAGCACGTGCACCTGCAGCTGGGATGTGATGCTCTGTGATGTCCATCTCTGGGCGATGGGATTCTTTTTGTCTCCTGTGTCACATCATCCCCCGCTCAAATGTGCTGATATGAGGAAGGGGTGGGGGAGCGCTGAGCGCGGCGAGTGATGGTTAACGGCAGTTGTGTGTTTGCACTTGGGGGATTATGGTAATCACGCTACAAATGATGCTTTGAATCATGTCTAGAGGTTAATTAACATGCCTTTTTTCTCTTAAGAGGGCCTTCATGCCTGCTTAGGGTTGCTGCCTTTTTTTCTGCTGCCTTTTATAATTACTTCGCAGCTTTCCGATGTCGCGGGCACCTTTAATTAACCCTCTCGGTGCTCAGGCGCTGCACCCACCCCAACACCCGGAGATGCTGTGGCCAACACCGGGGCAGCTCATGCAGGATGAGACCTTTCAGGGGCTGATGGAAACCTGACAGGGCTGGAGGGAGCTGGGCGAGGAAAGGGGACGGAGGACCCATTGTGGGAGGACTCAGATCTGTGGGACGCCGTGAAGGTTTGGGCACCGATTGCTCTTTGCAGCCCAACTGGTAGAGCCAGGGAGAGCAGGCAAGCTTTGGAGCTCTGAGCTGCTTCCCCACGTCTCTCTGTGTTTCTTTTTTCTGTGCCAGATCCAAGTCTGCACACATGAGCCCACAGAGCAGTGCTTTAGGCGGAGATCATTTATTTTTTCTTTCCGTGGGAGCGTTTGGCTCATGTGTCCCTTTGTCAGGGCTGCACTTCAGAAGCCAGTGCTGCTTCCTTTCAAATTTCTCTTCTTATTTTTCCAGATAGTCTCCAACTATTTTCAGGCTTTGCCAAGCAGATAATCTAAAATAACAGGAGCTGATCAGCCCATGATACTCGGGTTGAAAACGCATTGAGCATTTGTTTATGAAGCCAGTGAGCGCCCTGCTGGAGGGCAGCACAGAATAACCCACTTAGGGTGAGGTGAAGGCTTTGCACGGCCCCATGAGTGCTCAGGGTGGGTGTTTCCTGGGTTTTCATCCATAGCAGGGCTTGAAAAGATTCAGGGAAGCTTAGAGAAAATGCATAGAGCAGCTGCTTTCCCTTCTGTTAGAAGATGCTGAAAGGTTGAATGTCCCTTCATTGCCTGTTTCTTATTCAGCTCAGGCACTGGATTCCAGATGTGCCCTTAGGTTTGTCCATTGGGATCAGCCCAGAAGTGGCCACTCATGAGGACGAGAAGCAGCTCACGCTGCCTCACCTGCCTACAGCCCCTGGGACAAACAAACCCAGGGGCTCTGGGCTTTGTGCCTGGGAAGGGCATCACTTGATCACACCGGGGATGTTTGGGGCTGAATGTCACTCTTGGCCTTTGTGGGATCCATAGCAGAGTCAGGTACAGGAGAGCAGTGAGATGGCAGGACACTTTGATGGCATGACATTCCCTCCATCTCCCTTGGGGCTGCAGTCCTGCTGCCTCTGGGCTCCTTCTCACCAACGTTATATGGAGCAGCAGATGGGGGAGCTGGAAAAATGAGCTTGGCTTTGCTGCCCGTGCTGGAAAAGAGCTTATCCCAAGGAAAGATAATGACAGAGTGAGGGTGAGAAGGTCTGATCCAGTACCCAGTGACAGTGCACTGCTTGCTGCCTAATTAAAATTTCATTAAGTTGGTTCACATCCCTTGATGGAGGTCACAGGCACACCATTGATGTGCTAATGTCTTACTTTTCCCCTTTTTTTCCCTCTTTCACTACTATCCATCATCCTCTTAGATAAAGCAGTGCCATTAGGAGCTGCTTTCCAGCGTCCCCAGATGCAACGGCACTGGAAGAGAGACAGCTTCAATTCATCAGACTTATTATCTGCCTCTTTCTCTCTCTCTAATTAAAATAATGCTTTTTTTAAAAAAAAATATTATTTTGGCAATTCAGTCAGCTCCAGCATTAAACTTTCTGGTGTTTGCGTTGAAAACCGTGATTCGTTTACAAGTGGGAAGGTTACCTGAAAGGCCAGGACGGGCTGAGCTGCGGCTGTCGGGGGTTTTGCAGAATTTTACACGCGAGCAGCTGAGCCGGGGCTGGGGAGCAGAACCCCGTGTGCGGACAGCTCCCCATCCAGCGACGCCTTCAGTCAAAGAGGAGGAAAAGAGGGCTGGAGACTCATTGCTACCTCCCCATCGCTGTGCCCCAGCTCACGCCCCATAGCAGACCGCTCTCGTGCCACCGCCCGCAGCGTTCAGCCCCGAGCCCCGTGGGATTGCAGGGCCGGTTTGGGGAGCTCGGACCCGATCCCACGTCCCCATTGGATGACACCAGGCACTTCCAGTGCTGCTGGGCAGGGAACAGCATCTGCATGGGAGCGGGATGGAGACGGAATATCAAATAGTACAGAGAAAGCTCTCAGATGGTGCCAAAAGAAAGGTAATTGCTGGGGAGGAGAAGATGAGGATGTGTGGGATCCTCTTCCCGGCCGCTGCTTTAATGCTGACCAGATGGTGGATGTTTGTCTCTGTGAGCCTCGATCCACCCACCCCTGGGCATGCAGTCCCCTGATGTCTCTTGCCAGGTGGATATCCGTGGTTCCCTACCAAGATCTCCTCTCACGCCTTTGCCCGAGGAGAAGGAGCTGTTACTTCGGGACAGGGCAGCCTCACCTGCTTTGGTTTGGATGGAGAGTGGGGATTTCACAGTCCAGAGCGAAACTCACGGAAACTTCTGGGAGGAGTGACAAACCTCGTGGCCACATGGTGCTGGCAGCAGTGACTCTTACAGAGCATGAGATGGAGAGAAGGGTGCTTTGCTGCTCCAGTGCTGCTGCTGCCCTGCAGAGAGACACCACTGAGCATTTGCAGCAGATCTTCCCAACCCTCTTCCTTCACTCTCCCATAGCAGTGGTGCTGCCTCTTTCCCCACCCAGAAGCACCTCAGGCCCCGCAGCAGAGCTGGGCCCAGCTGCCAACATCTGCAACCACTGCCCAGCATCGTTCTTTCCTTTCCTCAGTTACCCCTGGCTTCCTTTCCTAATTATTATCTGTATTTACGTTCCATCCTCCTTTCAAAGATGCTTGAGTGTTTCAGCAGGGCTGTGACCTTGCCTTCATCCTGCTGCCATGTACCACGGCCCCATTGGGAATGGCAGCTCTCAGGATGGTCGAGCTGCAATTAATAAATTGCAATAATGAACAAATGCATGGCGTGGCTCTGCCCCCTTCCCTCAGTGGGAAGGATCCCAACGCAAAGGACAGAGCCGTTCATCTCTGTCAAACCAAGGACCAGATCCCATTTCTCAGCACCAAAACATTGGAATTTGTTCTCTCCTTTTGCCCTTTTCACTTTAAGCTGCAAAGATCACAGCTGCCGGGTTCAGAAGATGGGCTAACTGCGTTTTAAACTTTTCATTAAGGACATTAAGTGATTCTCCCGGGGCGGCTGTTGTGTGACATTTTAATTTCGACTTTCTGGTGAATGAAATGGCGTCTTCAGCAGATTTATGGTTCAGTGAATGGCACAGCTACAGCACGTGTCAGGCCTGGAGAATATTAAAATAATGGGCAGGGGATTGTTGTTAATCAGAATTTACAACACTGCATAAAGACATATTTACAGTCCCACCAGGGGACTGTTCATTTGTTTGGGGATAAACAATTAATCTCCCTGGGAGTGGGAGCAGAAGATGTGCCATGGCTTCATGCATCCTGCGTGGATGCCCTCAGCCCGGGGCGAGGCGGCTGCAGAGCACGAGGCCCCGCTCCTTCCCAGCAGCACTGCAGTGGGAGCTGTGCTTTCTGCTGTGATCAGTGGGCTCTTTCCTTCCTCTGCCTGCGCTGTTTGTTTTCCCCTCTTCCCATCTATTTTTGGTTTGCAGCCTTTGCATCCTGTTTCCTGCATCCTCTCCTTTCTGCTCAGGACGCAGCAGACACAGAGAGCAGAGAGGGAGCGCAGTGCAGTGGGGGAGAGGCGTTTTAGCTGCTATGCTTCAGTACCTTCGCTCCATGAACTCCTTCCAGCTTAGGGCTCATCTTCCTTAGGAAGCAGCTGTTGATCTGCAGGTGTGATTCCAGCACCGGGCAGGAACACTTGGGTTCCATTCCCAGACAAGCACCTGCAAAGGGAACAACAGAAGCAGAAATTCTGTTTTACACGAACGCATCTGGGGTTTGGGGTGATAACACCAACACGTTGGAAAAAGCAGCTCACAGCCTGTGCTTCAGCAGCTCTGGATATCCCATACCAGCAGCTTGCAGCAGGGCCACTCACAACCCACCCTGAAACACCTTCTGCCTTTTCCTTTTGCCACCCATTTCAGGGCAGCTGTGGTCGCTTGTACCGCGCTGCAAAACCAGTCTGTTCTTTTACACCCTCTGCCCCAGGAAGCTCAGCATCCCTTGCCCGTGGGGAGTCAGACTGCTCACCATTTACCCGTGCCTCCTGCCCTCTTGAGTTTTAACATGCTCATTCAAAGCATGACCTTAATCCCCTCTGCAAAGGGATCAGTTGGATCAGAACGTTTGTTGTCCCTCACTGGGTGCACCAGTGTACCCAGCCTGTACAAACCCCAGCAGCAGCACCTGAACCAGACCCAGCTCCTCCTCCTCCAGTACAGCACACACATACATGGACCCAACCTGTGCCTTTTCTACCTGCACTGAAACATACTTTGTTCCTTTGCACCTTTCTGTGCCGATTAGCAGCCAGAGCAGCTCGTAGGTTGCTTCCAGCAGGAGCTGTGAGTTTTTACGGGAGCTGTGCCAACGTAATTATGAACCTAGATCATTAAAAATAACACGCTTCGCATAGGAGAGGAGCAGACCTGCTTCACAAGACCCCTTTCTGCTGAAAAATTCATCACTCTAAATAATTAATGGTCCCTGCAAAGGAGGGTGGTTTGCATGTTGTTGGATGGAGGGTGAAATTCAGGCGCCGGTCGGAGCAGTGCTATTTTGATGAGTCCCCATTCTCTCACAGCTCTGTTGCTCTCTGGGTGCTCCTGGGGTGAGCACGGGGCCAGCAGGCAGCCACAGCCACACGTCCCTAAAGCAGCACTTTGTCTCTGTGGGTCTCCAAAGGCACCCGAGAGGAGCAGATTGAATTGCTGCTGCCTGAACACCCTCCCCGTTCCTTTTAGCAGCTGTATTTTGCACCGCTGTGTCATTTCCATCACATGTCAGGAATTAATTTATTGCCAGGACAGCATTTGCATTGCTCGTGCGGTGTAAAAATAGCCCATAAAGAAGATGCTGATTTTTAATTGCTGCACAGCACGGGGGAAGCGCTCTCAGCAGGGCGGTGCCTGGCAGCATCCCCACTGGAGCCACCGTGTCCCTGCAGCATAGCACAGCCCACGTAGGACAACCAAAACCAGCTCAGCAGGGGATGGCACAGGACAGCATCACACCTATGGGGCAGCACCACTCATCACAGAGGGTCCTGACAGTGGTTCCTACAGCACAGCATGCATTCAGTGGATTACAGAGCTAAGTTGTGGATGTTACTGCAAAGCGTCTCACTGAAGCCATAAAATACTGTGAAATAAGAGGACTTGGAGTCCCAGCAGCAGCACTAGGAGCCAGTACTGGCAGGAGTTGAGTGCAGGAGGCACTGCCGTGGATCCTCCCCAGCCCAACCATGCTGTGGTGGCACATATGTGTCCCTGCTGCTGTGGGGACCACCTCACCACCAGCACCATCCTGGTGACAGAGGTTCAAATGCCACCTGTAGTGCAGCTGTCAGGCACCTGCATGGAAGGGTGAGCAGTTTTTGCTGCAGTTTAGTGCTTTTCCCAGTTTTAGGCCCTGATGCCATTTGCTTGTAATGACCAGAATATGAAATGCAGAACTGGACAGCATCTGGGACAGGATGTGGGCTGTGCCACCTCCCCTTTGCCCACTCAGAGAACACTGCTAACCAGGCACTCCCTGTCCATCAGCAGCATCATCACACAGCACGAGTGGGGGTGAATACCAGCCCTAAAGAACCAAGTTCTGTTGCAGAAGCAGCTAAATCAAAGTCCAGGGAGTGTTTCAGTGGGGCTGGCTGCCATTAAGCCTCTGCAACAATGGGTTCCCCACCATGGAGCATCAACTGGCAAAACACTTCATAATTGCTGGGCTCGCAGGGGCAGGCATCATCCTGAGATTTGTTTCAGCTCTCAGTGGGGGCACTGACATGCACTGAGGGCATCTGATGGCACTTCTATTAGTGACATAGCCCTCCATGCATGTAACATTTGCCATTATCACCATCACCTGACTGCTAATAACCACTGGGACCCAGTGACGGGTGAACCGTGGGCTCACAACCCAATGGTGAATCTGAGCAGCAGGAAGAGGGAGAAGTGGGAGAAGCACCCACACAGAGCCTCGCTTCTTCCTCCAAGATGGGAGAAAGGGAATTCATGGGGAGGTGTTGTGGGGATGGTGGGGCCTTGCTGACTGCCCTGTGTGTCCTTCCAGACGAGCGCCGTGCTGTGTGCAGGTGGCTGTGCCCTGCTGGCCCTCAGCTCCCTGCTGGCCATCGTTGCCATCCTGCTGCCCGGTGGAGCCTGCGAGAGGAAAGTCTGCACCCTGGCTGGCTACATGCAGACAGCAGCAGGCAAGTGATGGGGGCTTTGCTCTTCGGGGTGGAGGGATGGGGTTTCTTCAGCAGAAAGAGGTGCCTGCAAACCTTAGCCAGTGCTGGGAGAGAAACAAACGGACCTTCACTTTACCAGCTGCCTCCTGCATGCACTTATAAAATCTATTAGAAATCGCCTCTGTGTAAAAGAGCCTGGGCTGCAGGTCCTACTCACTGCCCTCGAGCAGCAGAGTGCAGGCTGCCACCAAACCTCCTGGGGTACGATCGGTGTCCCCTGGGAAATTTGCCATCCCACTTGTGCAAGCCCTCGTGGTTAAACCTCTGGACAAAATTCCTTCCATAAGCTCTACACCAGAGCTGGGCCATCTCCTACACTACTTCTCACACCTGCTGAACTGGCTGTGACCTGTGCTGGTAATGCAAAGCACCTGCTTACATCCGTGCCCAGGAATAAACTCAATTCCTTGGAGAAACTCTGTGACTGCCAGGCTTTGTTATCAGCCCCACAACATTCAAGCTGCTTTTGGAGGAAATCCTGTTAGGCACCATCCCCACCACAGCTCATCCCCCAGCAGCCAATTTGGGAACAGATGGAGGGGCCCTGCAGTGATGTCTGCTGGAGCTCAGCCACACCACAGGCAGGCAGAGGCAGCTGCTCCTGCCCCTCCCCAGCATCCCATCACTTGGAGGCCACAGTGTAGGGGTTCCCATCACCTTCCCCTCTTCCCTGGGGTGCAGAATGGAGGTGGTTTCAGCCCCAGCCATGGTCACCCAGCAGCTGGCTCAGGGAGCCCTGCAGGTGATCTCAACATGGGACAGAAGTGGGATGGAAAAGGGGTCATCCTACACCCACTTTTGCCCAAAGGGATCCACAATGGGAGAGACAAGCAGGTGCAAAGCAAGGGGTCAGGAAGAATCCTTGAAAAGGAAGCTGACTGTGTCAGATAAATACAGATGAGGCACTCTGAGGGGGTTTGGTAGTATTGAACAGGCTGTAAATAAATTGTAGGCTCTAAGCATTATTGACAAATGAAAATTTACTGGGTACGTTCAAGCAAGCTAATGGGCTGCTTTAAGCCCTGCTGGTGCCTCGCTAAGCATTTTGTATTGTGCTTTTTAATTTTGGTTCACTGTGGATTAATTCCTATTCAGAGTGAGGCAGCCCTGAGTCAACAGAATTAAGTGGTTTAACGTATTTGGATTCAGAAATGCTGTCCCCTTCTCTGCTGTAATTTCTCTCTCTGTTCCCCCGCCTCTCTCCAGGAGGAAGCTCTTCATTAGAGATCAGCTGCAGCCCAGCAGGCAGCTGGGTGACAAGCAAGGGAAGCTCCTCCCCCAAAAATCACATTATCTCAGAACACAGCAGTTATTTTGGGGGATAGATGAATTTACATGGAAGAGAAGGAAAGCAGAATACGAGCAGCTCTCTGGCAGTGCTAGCTCTGCTGGGGTAAAACCCTATGAAACCCCTGAGAGAGGCCAACAGAGCAGTGAGACAGAGAGTGGGGCCATGTCTTGCCCAAGCCCCCAGGTTTCCCTTCAGCATAGTTGGTCCCACAGATACCATCCCTGTCTGCCTTGATTTATTCCCTCTGAAATCAGAATTTTGCTCCCATTTTCCCATCTCAGGGAATTTTGCAGAGCACTAAGTGCACAAGCTCTATCCAGTTTCCCATTAAAAGACCAGCTGCATTCAGCCAGGAACACAAAACCTGCCACCAAGCACATGAGCAGTGGCACCAGCAGAGCCAAATCAGTCCCTCAACTTCTCCACGCTGCAGCATGCAGCTCCCTGAGCCACAATCACACCCAGATGCAGGGAGCAGAGCAAACCACATCCTGAGAGCAGCCCACAGCACAGGGCAGTGGGGCTCAGGCTTCATCTTCAATGCTTTCCTGCTAGTTTTAGGGAGCCAAGTCATAACCTTGCCAGCCTCAGACAGAAGGAAGATGGAAACTTCATGCACACAGAGCAGAGCATTAACTGCAGACACAGACACGCCATCGAGGGTCAGAGCGAGGCTAATTGCCACCATTCATTGAACATGTGGCTCCTGATGCTTGGCACGCAATCCATTAAAAAAAAAAAAACACAACAAAAACACACATCCTCACAAATGAGGAAAGGATGATCCCTAATGAAAGGGCAAATGAGCAGCAGAGCAACAGGGAGAGGAATATTTGCTCAGCTCTCACGCCCTTTGTGAAAAGTCAAAGCTGCCTATGTGAGGTTAGAGACATGGCTTACTCACCAAGCATGGTGCCATCATGCTAAAATTAAATGTCTGTTGCAGTACCTCATCTCCAGCCCACAATGCAGCATCCTTAGGAGCTTGGGCAGCTAACCTGGCCCCATTTCTATATGAGGTCAGTAGGGTGGCTCCAGCTCCCCAGCTGCAGCCCATCACTGCTGGTTAGAGAGGGACAGGGAGAGCAAATGAGTGCACAGCTGAAATCCTGTCCTGGTCCATTATCAGCAAAAGCCTCTTTGCTGGCATTTTAAAAGTAGGAGTTAATTCCAGGAGGAAATGTCTCTTAAGGTGAGGCTGTAAGGGAAGGGCTGGGGACTGCCAGCTTCTCTCATCAGTGGTGAGCCCGCATAGTCCCCAGCAGCATTGCCTCATGAGGGGAGAAGATAAGAGCCATATGTCACTACAGATTGGCAGTGTTTCTCCATTTCTATCTGCACTGCAAGCAGGTTTTGCTCTGCTGAACGCAGCCCCCTGTCAGTGCCAAAAGCTCAGGTCCTTGAGCTGTAGAGCAGTGTAAGCTGTGGGGCAGGGACCCCCTTAGGGCAGTATTCCTACGTCGCTGCTGGGGGAAAATCCCAAAGCAAACCTCTCCAGTGCTGTGGGGAAGGAGGCTGGGCTACCAGCAGGAACAGGGATTGCAACCAAGGCCGAGTAAACCCCATGAAACAGCAAATCCACCAGCTTTCTGTGTTTGGGGCTTGTGGGACTAAGGGAAGGATTACGGGTCTGCTGTTGGATTAAATTCCTGGCAGACATGCTCTGGCACCAAAGCGGATTGCAACCGCTGCTCAGGAAAAGCAACAGGTCTTTGTGGGTGGGTGTGGGGACCAGTAGCCTCCACCCAGAGCTCATTCTGCTACCCTCAACCCTAACGGCTTGATGTGAGCCCGACTGCTGCTTTTTGGAAGCTTTTCATCCTTCACTTTCCAGGCATAGATCTCCTGCTTTGCCAGCGAGCAGGGGCTGATCCACTGGGGGTTGGTGCCCACCTCTCCCACTGCCTGCTGTCACAGGTCAGCCTGGTTTCTGTGACAAGGAGGCAAAGGGACCCACAGATCCCCCCCTGGAGGGGTGGGGTGTGGGGAAAAAGGGAAAAGGTACTGAGATGGGCCTCAAACGAGGAAAAGAGCGGCAATGAGTGAAAGGAAGAAAAACTTAGCTTAGTAAATATAGGAGCAGAATGTGAGATAATACATTATAATACAGTAAGATTGAAACTGAAGCAAATAAATGAAATAAGGAACAGTTTCCAAAACAGCAGCGTGGAGCAGAAGGTGTTCTCATGACTCTCACACCGTTTCATCTGTCCCTCCAAATGGAAAATGGAAATGGGAAAACAAAGTCTTCTGGGAGGGAGGCATAGTTCATTCTATTTAACTCCCAGGGCACTGTGTGGTGTTAGGATGTGGAATCCTGATGAAACCTGAAGCTGTGACACCTGCACAGCATGGCAGGAGGGGGCCGTGGAGCTCTGCACCTCAGTGAGGGTACAGGAATGGTCGAGCACGAGCAAAGCCTTTGGGGAGAGTTTTGCTTTCACCCCACGTTGCTCTCTGTCTAATCCCACCACCATCAGCTAACTGCTGAAGACAAGCCAGGCGCTGAGGGCAAATGATCCTGACCTGCCTGTGCCTTTTTAAGGCTCTTGTAGTTTCAAAGAGCCATTTCCCAGCATCGCTGCGACAGAATCAGGGCAGTCATGAGACTCGCAAGACAGGCAAAAGCCCCCAGTTATGCAATTCCCTTACTCAACCTCATTTAAATCCCAAGTTTCGTGGCAGTTCTGAGAGCTTCTTCCTGCAAAATCTGATTGCCTCTGCAGCTGAAGCCCCTCTTGCTGATGGAAGCAGAGCAGTGGCACCTCTGGGATCGATGGTGCCCTGTTTTTCCCCAGCTTGTGCAGAATGGCAAACAGCACCGTCCTCCACATCCCTATTGATTTCTCAGACTAGTATCGATCAGCCTGGTGACATATAGGTAATGTGTAATTAGTGACTTAGATAACAATAGCAGCAAGATGGTGTACGGGTGCTCCAACCTCTCCTAGCATCTCCAAGGTGGCAGCAAACAGAGGGGGCATGGCTGCCTGCTAATTGCTGACCTGCTATTAAAGACAAAGATCCTTCATTCCCTGCAGTACCATACAAAATGTTTCTGGAGTGGTTTTTGATGGGTCCAATGGACAGTGGGAATGTGCCCACTGCTCCCGGAGTGCCAGCAATGTCACAGCAGCACCTCTTTGAGGAGATATAAATGGAGCAAGCAGCTATTCGAGGCAGGGGACTGGTTGGGATTGGGGGGATCAAAGCTGCAAGCAACGCTAAAAATGCTCAGAGCTAAAAATATTCAAGAAGACAAGAGCTGCTGACCACACAGCCTTTCCCACCCTGCTCCCACAAAGCCCAGCCCAGGCCTGACGCCGCTGGTTTCCTGATGGATGTTTTGGCATCCGTGGCAGCCTGGGAGCCCCATCCTGTTGACACTGAGGGTTGTTTGTCAGCAGACAGCCCTGGGATTAGGAGGAGGAACTTGGTGGTGGCAGCGGAGGGGAGCAGCACCCTGCTGTCCTGGCATTGTCCAGGCAGCAGCTTCACAGCTGTGCCCAGAGATAGGTCCAGCTCCCGTGTCCCTAGGACAGCTCTTCTGCTTTTCCCTTGTCTTTCTCTGGAAAGAGCAGTGCTCCCATGACAGCTGGGAGTAATTAAAGGCAGGGTCATTGCTTCTGCTCTGGTCCCCATTGCCAGCTTCACTTTCACCCCTCCACATTTCACATTTCGTCCTGGCGATAGCGACAGTAACCCAAACCAGCTGATGTGCCAGACCCTTCCCCACACAAAGCTTTTCCCCCTGCTTTCTTTAATCACATCAGTGAAGCTGAAGAACCGCCTGTGGCACATTATTATTCAGCCAGTGAGCTCCTGCTGATTCCTGACACGACCGATAAATACCTGCGGGCACAGCCCCGTGCCGTGTGCCACTGCTGCAGCACAGCCACGTGCTGCTTCACTCTGCTTCTGGCTTCACTCACACCTGACGTACACCTGCTCACCTATTTTCACCCACACTCATGTGATTCTTCAGTTTGCTGCTTTTTTTTTTCTTTTCTTTTTTTGCCAAGTTGTTCCAGTCATCTGTAAAGCCCATGAGCCCTCTGCACGGCAGGGCAGCTGGAACAAGGTGATGTTTGAGCTCCCTTCCAAGCCAAGCCATTCTGTCAGCCTTAAACTCCACCCTCTCGCTCACGTTCCCACCATCGTGGACCTGAGGTTGGCATGTCCTGGAGCAAGGACAGCTCTGAGCCCTGCAGTGGGGCTGGGCACCAGTGCCAAAGCCCAGATGATGTAGATCCACCAATCTCCGTGCTTTTGAAAACAGGATGAACTGCCACATTAGAAACAATTGGCTTTTCTTCCATCTACATTCCAACTGGTGCCACCCAGGAGGATGACCTTGCCAGGTCTGCAGTTTGATGAGCAATGAAAGTGGGACCACAAACACTGACTTGCCTTTGGCTTTTCATTGAAGGAAATCTTTGTCTGCTGTAACAGTTCTTCCTCCATGCTCACTTTGGTGTGTGCATTCCAGTGACAGATCATTTTGGTTTGAGAGCTGTTCCGTGATGTTACTTTCGAAACCTGAAGTTTTCAGCACATAGCCAGGCCATTAAACTGAGCAGTAGAAGAGAGAGGGGCTGGCAGCTGTTCCTGATGGCCAGGCTGCCTGCCATAGGGTCGGGCTGGGTTGGCCTTTTTGCTCTATTCACACAAGGTGCTGAGCTGCTGAAGGAGAAGGGGCCAGATCCTGGCCACGCTGTAACAGCAGCTGAGCCCTAGCCCAGCCTTGGGGAGGAAAAACAGGGCTTCATTTCCATCTGACACCTGGGCAGCTTCTTTCCTCTGCTTAGATGCTGAACTCTGGTTTGGTTTTCTGCAGGTTAGTTTTGCCATTTGGCACCAAGAAGGCTGCACGGTGCCTTTGCCCTCCCTTTGGGCTCACAGCAGCAGCAGTGAGCCTGGTCTAGTGCTGGGAGCAGCCTATTTCTCAATAGCCTCATTTAGAGGATAAACCAGCCATGTCCTTTCATTGGTTTCTTGGAGAGGAGCTATACATTTCCAGTGGCATCAGTGACAGAAGCAATATCCTTTCATTGCTATCATTGGAAAAGAGCAGTTTTATGCTGTAAGAAGGACTAGTTCACTTGTACAAAACATATTTTCTATTCCCTTAAACCTGGGGAAATCCTTGTCATATTAATATGTGGTAGAATAGCTTCTCTTTCAATGGTTCTCCTAGGGATTTAAGCTTAGACCAGTTATTGCACTCAAATGCAGTATCTGTACTTAAAGGGTATGCTTTGTTAAAAATCACAGTGCTTTGTAATAAGCAGAAACAACAAATAACCAGCCCGACTGGGGCTCCAGCAGAACATCTCTGAGCAAAGTGCCAGATGTGTTTCAGGTGGGAAAATCCATGCTTCATTTTCCGAGGGAATGTGACTTTTGCTTTTTCCCTCAGGGCCACCCGAATATCCTTGCTGTATGAATGGAGGTCCTAGTGGGGTTTCCTGCATCCCAAACCATAGATTCATAGATCTATGTGATCTAAAGTGATTGTGTAGAGGCCGTTTTTATTGACCTGTCCACCAGGACTGAACATACAGTGTAAAGCAGGAAAAAAACATTCTCATCCTCTCTGATGCCAACACGATGCTTGAGGACACCTCCCTTTCTGCCAATGTTGGGTGTGTTTGGCCTTTTAGTACGGCATGTTAAACTGATATTAGCACCACAGAAGACAGTCTCTAGCCCCGGTGTCAGACATAAATGCTTGCTGGGCTGGTGGGATCCTGGCTGTAATTTAACAGGGAGGCAGGGACGTGTCAGTGTATGGAGGAGCAGTGTGTAGAAATGAGAGCAGCACTTACATGCATTTACCAGCAGCAACATGCTGTCCCAAAACATGAAGGTTGATATCAGATTAGGGTGAAGCCCCCAAATGCTTTGAAATCTGTTTTCCTGAGATTAGATGAAGCTCATGCTATCTGTAGATCCGTCTGGGAAGTCATTAGCCCTCGCAGCTCTTGCTGTACAGCAGAGAAGTGCTGGCTAGACTCGGTGAAAAAGGTGATAAATCTGAGTTGCAGCTGCTCTGTGTCCTTTGTGTCGCAAATTCCCAGGCAGTTAGAAATGGCTGCATTAATGCATCAGTCAGTCCTACATCCAGAGGAGGCGTGCACAGAGATAGGATTTCCCTAAGAAAGGAGCTAGGGAGGGCTGACAAATGGGTATTTCTGATAGCTACAGCCCGGCCTGGCCTGCAGCACAGCCCTGTGTGGGTCAGACCCCTTCCTTGGTGGGATGCAAGATGTTTCAGTGCTGCCTCACTTGCTGTAGATGAGCATTTGGCTGCAGCAACCTGAGCTCTGTCACCTGGGCTGCTGGGTGACCAGCTCGGAGAGCAAATGTGTGAGTGGTGGCTCTGGGCCAGGTCCAGCTTCCTTTTAGCACAGTCTGATAATGCAGGTAGGTCTGGCAGAGGTCTCCATCCATGTGTGGGCACGTTGCACAGCTCCCAAGTGAGTGCTGCTTGGAAGTGTTTTGCTCTGCCTTCCAGCCTGAGTTGTGGTTCTTTGCTGGTAAGAGATAGATGTGCTAGGAGGAGAAATTTATCCCACACAGAGCGTAAACACAGATGGAAACATGGTGAAGCCCTTTTCAAAGTCAAGTGAATGTATCTGCTTAAAATACTGGGGCAGTGAAAGAGCAGGTGGGGAGCTGGCCCAAGAACAGACAGCAGTGCTATGGGAAGGCTGTCTAGGGAGAGGGCACTAATTTAGGATAACAGAAGTGTTTATAGTGGGGGAACTACACAGAAGGCTCCAGCAAGATTACTCTTTTGTATCTTTTAAAGAATCCTTTATATTTTTCGAGTCCCAGGAGTTGTATACTGGGCACTTTAGACAGAGCGAGTTGGTGGATTTTTGCCCTCAACTAATCTCATCTGACCTTTCTAAGGCAGCATGTAAGGGATGCAACCCTGCATCTCCCCCAGCAGCTGGGATCAGCAGGATTTTGCTCCCAGTTGGGCAGCAATTGCTGAACTGCAGAAGTCATTATGTGCATTGCCCTGGATGGGCTGGATTGGCATGCCTATGCCACTGAGGATCAGCTTCACGTTGATGGTTTAGTTTTATTTCTTCTTTCATTTTCACCCCCCACCCTGATAATACCAACTGGAGAGCCAGGCTCTGTGCAGTGATTGTGGAAGGGAGGTCTGACCATACTGGTCAGCTCTTCTCATCCCAGCCAAAGCATTTGTGATGCCCTGCAAGAAGAGAGCTCCTTGACCACGACCCAGCTCCAGCAAGGCTTTGTTTGTTTGCCTAACCAGAAAGCTAAAACATGAATAAGCCTTGGGGGTTTGGGAACTGCAGTTGGCCAGGGGCTGCACAGGAGACAGCAGCAGGAGCTGGCCTGCATTGGTGGCTGAGGATATGGGACATCGTGTTCCCACCCAGCCATGACCTTGGCAGAGCCCGTAAAATGAACAGCCCCTGTTGCCTCCTGATAGAGGCATAAAAATATAATTACTTGAAGAGTGACTTACATTTCAGTGAAACAAGGACCTTCTCCTTTTTGATTGAATTATGCAGCAGTATTCCTAGAAGACTGGGAGCAGATGGCAAGCTCTGGCCAGGCATTTAACAGCCTGAGTTAACTGCTGTGTGGAGGGGTTGGAGCTGAGCACGGCTGCACTGTGCTACTCTTGCCCTTCTGCTTGCCCTGGGCCACTGTCACAGTGTACTCCATGTGAAGAGAGAGGTTGGAGGATGGGGCAGCATGGTTTGCAGCAGTGGATGGAGATGTGGAGTGGGTCTTGTAGCAGTAGGACTCGTTTTGCAGCAGCAGCATACAGCTCAGGTAGCAGCAAAGAGGCAAGAACTGTGTTTCTGTAAACTCAGGCTGAGTGCTGCTTTTGTCTCAGGTAGGCACATTTTGAGCAGGGCAGTAAAATCAGACCAACTATCAGCAGCTTGTTGTGTTATCAGCTGTGTGTGCTGTGCACTGTACAAGGGAACCTCCTCATCCCACTGCTGGGGTTGCAGCCATCATTGCATCCCTGCACAGCTGGAGCAAAACACAGCCTTTATGAGCTCCCCTAAATCAAAGGCCCTTTCTGTTCAGAGATAAATTATCCATTCTCTCCCTTCCTTCTTCTTTTTTTTTAAGTGGAGTAGCAGCCAGCTAACTGCTAGGTGAGACACAAACCTTGTTGTTGAGTCCCGCCTATCACATTGTCTTTTTTTTATTATTTTTATCGAATAAGCAAATGTTCTTTTGGAGCTCTGAAGTCCTTATGAGGGAGACTCATTTTCTGCTGCTGTGATCTCTTTGTTGCAGGTGGGTGATGTATGAAAAGGAATTGCAAATAGCTGTTTACAGCAAGCAAAGTCAAGGAACAGCCCACTTTAATTTCTGCTATCTGTCGGAAACCATTGTTGGCGGTGGTCAAAATTAATTAAGCAGGAAGGAAGAGAGCTGGGAGGCACTGTGCATCCAGTTCTGACATTGAAATATTAATGGTGAGCTAATCAAGAAAGACTATGAATAGCTAATCAGCTTACAGTTTGCATTTTTAGCGATGCAGTGAACTTCTGGGCAGCAAACAGCCCTTTACAGGAGCGCTGGAGCAGAGGCAGGCTGCCTGCTGCCTGACTGCTCAATTTGGAAATGAACAAAGAGCTCATGCCTTTTGCATCTTGCTGCCCTGCTGCTGCTGCAGAGTGCCTAAATTCCTCCCACTGTTGGGTCAGGGGGTCCAGCCACAGTGTTCCCAGTGCTGCATTCCTTCCTCCCAAGTGCCAGGGGGCTCAGCTCCTCCTGGACAGAGTGGCAGTGTCTGTCCACCAACAGGTCTTGTGCAAAATACCACAGCCTCAAATGTGGGAGCTCACCTTGTCGCCCCGTGCCCGGTGCTGGGTGCCTGTGGGAGCAGCATCCTGTGTTCCCACATCTCCTGCCCGTGTGGCTGGCATTTCTAAGTTGTTTCCAGGCTGGCTGGGGGATACAGAAGGTGACAATTGCAAAGAAAACAGTGAGAAAACAATCCCACGACAAATCTGAGCTGGTTCTGACCAAAGTCAGAACAGTAAATGCAACCCTTGTGTGCCAGAAGGAGTCAAGCAGCAATTCTCCCTTCAACATCAGCATAACGAGGGCCGTGGCTTTGGAGATCTGTATTGCTGTGTTTCTGCAAACACTTCCCTCCTCTATCCTCTTGGAAATTGGATTTTGTGGGCTGAGCAGTTTGTGTGCAGAAGATAGCAGCAGGACTGATAAGCAGGAACCTGTTTACATGCTCACAGCTAACGCTGCAATCGGGCAGGGGACTGCCAGGATTATTTCTTTAACACTCTCTCAAAGGTAATCCTTGGGGCTGAAGGTCTCATTGCTGCTTAACAGGGAGAAATCTGAACTGGGCAGTTTTAATGGGTAACAAATATGGGATTGGCTTCACGTGAAGCAGAAGGACTAAGGCAATACGTAAATGGCAGATGATAAGGTGTTAGAGTCAAGCAGCAAGTGATAAGGAACAACATACCTACATTCTCTTGTGAGGTGGTACTTCACATGTTGCCAAATTAATAGGAACGACCCCAAGTATTGAAAGGAGTCTTGGCATGTCTCCCTCACAACAGAGGGGACATTCTGGGAAAGAAAACAGAGAGCAGATGGTGTCAGTTAAGCACAGCATGAAGGTCCTAGCAATGCCCAGGGATCTGCTGGAGCCCAGTGCTGCCTGACCCCCTCCCACGGGACATGGGGAACCCCCTTGCTGCAGTGGATGGATGCCACGATGCTCAGATGCAGCTCCTGGGGACTGGGGACTGGCAGCTGAATGAGCAGACAGGAGCTCTCTGGAATGTGCTTTTCTGTCACTCCAATGTAGCCCAAACCTGTCAGCCTTTAGGGCTTGCTGTGAAGGTCATCTGCAAGCAAGGTTAATTATCCCAAGCAAAGCAGCAGACCTATGCCTTGAACCCTGTCCAGGAATGGAGCTCTTCTCTGTGCCTTGGCTGCATAGCTGCACATGAGCTTCAGGGAATTATGGAGGCATGAAGGTGTACATTAAATCTGTAGATATAAACAGATCCTACTGGCATGTACCTGAAGCATGGAGAGGGAAGCACATTTTTCACAGATGATTCATTCAGTTGTCATCATCATTCAGATGATTTATTCAGTGTATGAAAATACACTTCAGCCAAAAGGTGGTGGTATCTCTTCTTTCCACTGTTTAATTTTCTTTAATCTGCCCTTGACATTTATTGAAAAGAGTATTTTGCACTCACCAAAGCCAAAGGTTCCAAGATCTGCTGTGCTGGGAGGCATTGCTGCTGGTTCCAGTGCTGTGGTGAGGCCGAGCAGCTTCTCATGTGGCCCAATGAATCTGAGCACCTGACGAGCCAAACAAGCTGCTGAAAGCAAATCCAGGAGAGGAGATGACCCTGTGAGACGCCTCCTGGTGTGCAGAGCAACCCTAATGCCAAAAGTGAACAAGTGTAAGAGATCCCATGAAAACTTATGGGCTCATTTTACACAGACAGAAGTAACAAGCTGACACAGGTTAATTTATAGCTCAGTTGTATGCTGATTGCAAAGTATACATTTCCAGCTAGGAGTCATTAGTAAATCACTTTCCCATCAGTTCTCTTGGCATACAAAAGAAATTTCTCTCTCCCTGACATTTAAAAAAAAATAAAATCCCAGTAAGTTATACTCTCTGTGACTTCACAGCATTAAAAGAAGACTAAAATCTATAACCTCAACCTTTAACAAACGTACAGTAATGCGATAACAAATTTGCTTTCAACAGCTGCTATCTTGGTACCAAGCAGCACGAAGGAGGGAAGTAATTGGCTTGTTTTCAGATAATTACCATAATTGCAGTGACACCATTTGGATCACATCTAACTGTGTTCCTGCTGCAAGTTATAATTTAATAACTGGCAGAATTTAGACTGACAGTAAAGGTAAAGTCAGCATATGGTGAGGAAATGGGCACACACCTCCCAGCATTGCTGTGCTGCTCTTGCTGTGATCTCACATCTTTGTTCTGTTTCTGGTGCTTGACCCAATGAGACCATGTTGTGGCCCTTTTGCACCTTTTGACTGGAGATAAATCACTTGGGTTTGGTCCTACCCAAATGACTGTTTTCTTCAGGCTCTAAGTATTTTTAGCTGTCCTAGTTCTGCTGGGAGCCTATCAGAGCTCTGCTCTGAAAGTGGATTAAACCACGGTCAGGTGCTCAGAAGCAGCAGCCAAATGCCTTTCCCAAGGCTGAACCCAGACCCTGCAGAGCAGGGCTTGCTCTCTCAGTCCAGGCAGCAGTGGCAGTGGGGCAGCAGAGATGCTGAGCTCAGCATGATGTGATGGATAGAACTTGTCCCCTCTGTGAATTCCTGTTCTTGCTGCCTGTGGCCAGAGTGAAGGGGACTCAGCATCTCCTGCATTTCCAGTCCTGACAGCTGCCCAGCCAGTCCCAGGAGCAGGGGGCTGCAAGGTAAGGCTGAGAGGTTGCTGAGACAACCACAGAAAGACAAGAAGAGAGATGAGCTGGGCATTTTTTTTGCCAGGTAGTTGCAAAATAGAGTAGAGCACTGAGCTAGTGCCTTGCAGGGTTTGTATGGGTACTTCGAGCTTTCAGCAGGACCTGCCTTGCTTTGAGTACATCCATGGCCTTGCCCACCTCTGTTTCCACTTTGTACAGCAGAGATTACGACACCTGAAAGCAGTACTGACAGGACCCAAAGAGTGGTGTCACTGGAGTTTTTCCAGTCCCAAATGAGAGAAACCCTTCAAGCACATTCACTTATTTTGCTTCATGCTCTTTCTGCTCCTTGTGGCTCTTCTGCTTTCCTTAGGCTGAACCCAGAACACTCTATCAGGCAACACAGAGGTCAGGGAGGTTGTGCAGACCTGTAGGGTGAGCAGGGTTAATGCCCATCACCAGGGTAAAGCAGCATTCCCATCTTTCCACCCGCTCCAGGGCTGTGCTCTGCCATAGCTTGGGCTGAACCAGGACCTCCATCTTACAGGTTTTTTTGACAGGTCCCAATGGGTGAGGTGATTGCTGATGCACTAGCTGTAGGTCTGTGATGCCTGGGGGATGCCCAGCTCATCGCACACTGGAGAGAACTTTGGCACAAAGCAGGCAAAGTGCTCATCATCTCTAATAAACCCATCTGCCAAGCTGAGGTTGTCCCAGCCTCTGCTGTCTTGGCACACATGCAACACACACACAGAGGGAAAGGAAGGTGGGTAACTAAAAAGCAAATCCCCTCTCTGTTTTCCTGGCTCAGAGAAGTGGTCTCTGGGGTGGTTGTTTGGAAGGAGCAGGAGCATGCACTGGATTGGATTTGTGACATGGGAACAATTGTTTGGTCCCACACATCCCATCTCCCTGCCCCTCGCACAGAAACTGCAGGGTAACTGTTTCCTCGCTGCATTCCCTCCCCCTCTGTGATTAATTGCTGCCAGGAGACTCTGCATGTGGAGGTGGCATAAATCTCACCAAAAAAGAGAGAAGGAAATTTGCATTCACTCCCTTGCTGGTGTATTGAGTGCAGCTTTCCAGTTCGCTGCTGAAGCCCTGAGGAGCTTCGGGGCAGGAGGCTCAGGCACTTCCTTTGGTATTAAGCATGGCCAGCACAGGGCTTGCTGCCCCCCCCAGGGGAAGCTCCCATGGCTAGCAGCTCCCCACACTCAACACTTACACCTGTGTTAACTGAAATCCACTGCTATTTTCAAAAAAACAGAGCACGAACAAAGAGGACATTGGCAATTATTGTCTCTGGGATTACCTTTTCACTGGAAGTCCATCAGTGATTTCATTAGTCAAGAGCGAACTGGCCACAAAGCAAACCAATAAATGTAAAAGAAAAAGAAGGAAGAACAGTGGACATAACACATTAATCAGCAGCAAAAGTTGGAGGGAATCTGCACACCTCTGCTTCTGCATGGGCTGATGGCTGCAAATAGCACACTGAAGCAATGGAGGAAGTAAAGAATTAATTACAGTTCCGAGACCCAATCTCACTTCCAGCCACAGACAGCATTTATTAAGATCTCACTGAGGCAGGAAAGATTGAACAAGGGACTCAGGGGACTGTGAAGGGGAAAAGAATTAATCAGTTTGTCTCAGGAGACTGGAGAAGTCAGATTAAATAAAAACTGGAAGAGAAATGAAGGGTGGAAAAAGATGGTTGGAAACCTGGACCTATTTGAAGAAGAAATTCTGGAGGCACAGCTGGGAGGACCCTAGGGCTCTGTTCCCCCACTACAGAAGCTGGGGAGTTTTGAGGAGAAAGGCTGACAGTTTGTCTCAAATCCTTGAATAAGTGCAGACATCTCATATTTAGGGCTCTTGCTTTTTCTGCCTGGCAGATGGAGGCCATGTCACACAGCCCCTGTTTTCCCTCTGATCCTTGCTCCAGTGCATCACAAAGATGCCCGTGTCCCCCACACCCTAATGCCACTGCCCCGGGACCTGGGAGTCATTCCCCATCCTGATTGAAGTTCCTTGGTGGCGAGGTGGGGTCAGGAAGGGGAACTGAACCCGGATATTTTTCCAAACCCCAAGCATACCAAGCCTACACTCTAAAAGGAAAATCTTTGTCTCTGCTTATTGTCAGCCCAATGTTTTCCATCATGATAACATTCAATTATTGCTCTTCTAAAGCATACAACTTTTATTCCCCTCTTTTTTGTCATTGCTTTTCTGCTGTCCTCCTGGGAAAGGTTCCCAGGCTTCTACATTCCTGCTGTGTAATGAGCTGTGACAAACACTGCTGATGGTGACCAGTGCTGAGGTCTGAGAGTTTTAGTGGGTGTTGAACATCAACATCCCAGGGAGGGAGCCCATTCCTGATGGAAAACGAGTATCCACAGCTGAGCTCCATCCCCTCATCTCAGCGACAGAAACTTCATGGGAGCCAGAGGAGATGCCTTTGGCTTATTCTTCCCCCTTGAAAATCCCAAGCCTGATATAGAGCCATAAATAAAAGCCTCTTGTGCAATGAAACAGTGAACAGGGAAACACACTTCCTGAAGTTTTTGCCTACAGGAAAGCATTCCTAGTTCCCTGGCATATCCAGAAATACACTCTTTTGAGAAAATCCTTATGGAAATGCAAAGTGCATTACACAGGGGACGGTTTCTTTGCATCTCAGAAGCACTGATTCAGAAGAGAGACACCAAAGTCCTCTTTGGTTATTGGCTGCAACCAGAACACTTTCCTGATACGACTGCTGTTCAGAAAGTTTCTGACTTACACCCATTTCTTTAGCAGAAGGCTGCTGGAAGCATGGCTCTGTGCCCATTACTTTTTAGCAAGCCTCCACGTTACAGGAATTTACTGGTTATAGTAAAGCACAGAACTTTTGAGCCTCTTCTCCTTACAACCTGCTAGCTACACAGCTGAACTGACCCTTAAAACACGAGACAGCTTCAGAGCAGAGTGTTTTGTTTTTGTGTTATGCCGAAGAGTGGTCAGAAGAGGTACGTTATGCTGAGTCTGTAGTGGTATTTCCTAGCAAAACCACTAAATACTGTTTGGTTTGTTAGCAGGAGCTTAGTATGTGAGAATGGTAACGGCAAGGGATGCATGCTGTAAGTTTTTATCCTGGGACTTCAAATCCAGAAATACCTATAAAAATACATCTCATCCACCAAGCAGGAAACATTACGTTTTTCAGTATTCTTTTCATTTGTTTGTCCAGTCTAATTTTAAGGCTGTCAGTATGCCAAGGTTAACGTGGCACATACACCATCTTAAAGCTTGTGGGAAATGTGGGACAGTAAAGACTTCGTCAGGAAAAACCCCACGAACTGCTGCATTATGGTGTTCATCATGAAAATCGCCAAAAATAATAAATGGCATGGTGTTTCTCATGTTTTGGGCGTTTCAAGCAAGAAAGATAGGGAAGAGCAGCCATCAATTAAAAAAAAATGAGACTGTACGAACAGGAACAACTTTAACAAATTGTTTAAGGTCACTGACTCATCTCACGGATGCGAAATAATGAAAGCATCCAAAAGATGTTTTGACAAGATGTGAATCACCATATTATAGCTAATGGGTTTTGAAACCTGGCACTCATGCACTGCATATGCATCTTAGTGCAAATAATACATCTGTGCCATCCCAGCTCCCTGGTGCCCAGCAGTGGCACAGCAGTGACTCTGAGCAGAGGTGCTCAGCTAAGCAGCATTAGCCCCAGTCTCTCCCAGCAGAACTGACCTCAGTTTTCAGGTGAAAAAACAGCAGGCCAGAGCTGCAGGCAAGGCTTCGAGGGGGAGGGAAAAAAGAGCCTGTTTCCCAAAGCACACATTATTTTTCAAACAGGAATGAGAACTGAAATTGGAAACCAGATATTCTCCTTCAGAAAACTAATGAAAAGGATGCTCACGCATAAGCCAAGGCATTGCTTATATTTTCTTTACTTTGAGATTTGAAAGCCAGGGCTGGTGAGCCTCCCTCAACCACCTCTGCCTCCAAGAGAGGCCCCAGTTCCAATCACACAGAGCCAATTGCACCCATTTGGTTTTGAATACAGTCAGTACTTTCCAGTGGTGCCTCCCATGAACCAAGATGTCCACAACCATTAACTAGTCCAGAAAAGACAAAAGTCTTCCCATTGCTTTCCAGTTGGGTTTTTCAGTCATGGTGGTGAAAGACCCAGTGCGTCTATCTCGATTCCCCTTGAGTTTATTGATGGATCCCCAGTTTAGATCAACAGATTCGGGCAGGCTCAGAAGTCTAACTAGGCTCGTTACTTTAAAGAAATGCTAATTGCTGCTTCTGCAGTCTAAAAACAGTGCCTTTGCTCTGCAGCAGCTTCAGTTAAGCAGTGCTAATTGCTAAAGCTAATTAAGTTGCTGTTGCTCCTAGATACTGGTTCACAGTAGGCTGCAAAGGCGAAGAGAGCAGCCAAGCTGCCACAGCCCAGCTGGCGTGACCCACAGGGGCACGGGGCAGCCTCCAGAATTTCCTCTTCAAATAGGCCAACTTGAGAGGACAGGGAGGTGGCAGATTTCTAGACAAGAGATGACACAGCAAGTCTCCTTGCTAAAGTTTTTAGGATTCCCATTTTGAGGAAGAAAATACTGAGAAAGCCTTGCATTTCCTCAGTTCCGTAAGCATGGGTTTCATTCGTATCTTTGAAGAGCTATCCTAAAAAGGCCTGAAAATTCTGCCATGCAGTTGATACAAAACAAGCAAACAGAAGACGTGGCTTTTGCCCCCGCCCAGAGAAAGAAACTTCAAATGCCTTTTTGACTGTACATCCCATGTCTGTTTTTATCTCCAAAATTCCCTGCTGAAAAGTGGCACCACGTTAATTAAACCACCAGAACTTTCTAGTATCTCTCAGAAAAACAAGGTCGCTGTTAGGATGAAGCGCTCAGCAGTTAGAGCAGCCCCAGCAGCCTGGTGTAATTGCTCCAAAGGGGTTACACATTGCCACGCTCCTTGGGAACCACTGCTTTGGGACTGGAGGCAGGAACAGCCCTGCTGCAAAGAACAGCCCAAAAACAGCACCAAAGCACTGGCGGCCCAAAGAGGCATCCCAGGAGAGCTGTGAGGGAAGAAACTGGTCTTCAGCTTGGCCGTGCTGCACTCTTCCTTGAGGTAGGAGAGGAGCAAAACAAAGAGGGCCATGCTATAGGTTACTGCTCTGGAGACGACCTTCCAGGATTCTGCTTAGGGAACATGTGGTGAAATAGATTTTATCTCGAATCCAATTAACATCTGAGTTAAGGGACTGGAGTGAAATAAAGGGCAGTGAGTCTCCGAGACTCTATTTACGTGATTTATTAGAATATAGCTGTCTGCAGGAGCAGGAGACAGCCGTTATGTTTAATTTATGAGGGCACAAAGGAGGAAAGGGCTCAGCTACCAAACTGCTGGGGGTTCCTACCCCAGCACTGCAAAAACTACTGCTCATGGGACTAAGCAGCAGTGTTGGGTTTGGCAGATCTGTGAATGGAAAAGCACTGTTCATTTCCTCTGACTGGTCTCAAGGTTTGTGCAGAGGGAAGAGCCAAAGCTTGGAGATCAAAAAGGGAAAAAGAGATGAATTCTCAGTCTTTCAGCAGAACAACCACCAAGGGGCAATGCACGCATTGGAAGTTTTCACAGCAAGAGTGAAGGTGGTGAAATGTGAGTCCTCTCATCTCTTTCTCACTGAAACTCCTCATTTTGAGCACCTTCCAGGCCAGAAAAGCTATGTGAGCTGACAGCCTTGGAAGAGCTCCACCATTTGATGTTTGTGTGTTGGTAGAGAAAGCACAGAAGAATTTTCAGTGACAGATGACATCTGCAGTCCTTCTAACACACTAGTTAAAGTGATTTTGCCTCTTGAAAGCCAAACTATAAGGTTTCTATCAAAGAGATGTTTGATACCAGGAAACTGAGGATTGTGAGAAAAATAGGGCGTCCGTAGTTTTCTCACATTGCAATCAGTATTCATATGGAATAGCTGCCTTCCCTGTCCTGCATAGCAATGCACAGTGATCAGACCAGCTGCTGTTTAATACAATAGCAGGGAAACAGAACCACAAATAACGTAACTGCCTACAACCGGCAGTGCTCAAGAAGAGCGTGGGGTTATTTTGCTTCTGTTTTGTGTTGCTGCTTTTTGTTTTTTTACACTTCGGTGCTGTTCTCAATATCTGTTACGAGAGGTGCCAATGTCCTGTTGTATCACTACTGCAAAATTGGATGCTCCAGAGGGAAGGAGCCTAATTAGGTTTATTATTTATTGCAAGAGCAACCTCGGATTTGGCAAATCCCCTCCCAGCAAGACTGTGTTCAGTTCTAGCATATGTTGTTTGGATCCATAATGTGAACTCTAAAGCTAGAAGTACTTTTTTCTAATGGGTAGATGTGAGCCTTCTTCCAAATCTCAACAGGAGGTTGAAGGCTCTCCCAGGGGGTCGTCTTTTTCTGTTAAGCATTTCTCTAATGGGTTCAGTGAGAAGCAATATTGATACAGTGCGAAAGGATCAGAAATCAGCCCCACAGTCACAGTTCACAGCCTCTGCTCCCAAACACTTCTGTAGCCACTCTGTGTGCCTTATTCATACAGTCTGATCTCCCAAAAACAACAGGGGCACCCCTTGCTTCTTTCCAAAAAATGACTTAGATGACTTTTTTTAGTGCTCCCAAGTACAGTTCACATTTAATTTGCAGAGTAAGAGCCATCCCTTCCAAATGAAGAAATTAGGTTGCTCCATTTCATTTCTTCCTGCCAATTAGAGAGCCAGCGGCACTGACAGACTGCTTGCAAAGTGAACTTCAAGTGGGACCAATTTTAAAAGAGTCATTTGTGCACCTTTCTGCCTAAAACACAGCCAGATGGGCACATCCAAGCTCTGCTGTTCCCGAGTGATTGTTTCAGGTCCCTCTGGGCCACGTTAACATAACGCAATAAGAAAACAGAGCTGTATGAGGAGCGCTCAGCAATTGCTCTTGCTGTCAAAAATGCTGTGATTTCTCATGTCCCAGTTTAGCGAGCACAAGAGAAATGGCAGAAAACGTGGTTTTAAATGAAAGGCAAGAAAAATGCTGCATAAATGCATCAGTAGTTAAGTCTCTGCCACAGAAAGCTGATGTGTTATTTTCCTAGCCATATTTCATCCAGTACCTAGGTTTATTGTCTTCAACTACCATTCTTATTATGCGTGCTCATTTTAATGAGGGACCTGTGCCTTCCTTGATGGAGCTTTGGCATAGACTCCACTTACAGCTCCACAATCTGAAGTATCACACCTTTTTTGCTTTTGAGAAAATGGCAGCACACAGTGCTACCCCTTAAACAGAGCAGAGATGGGCATGGTCAGCTCTTGCAGGAGTGGTAATGCTGTGGAATAGAGAATTCAGCCTCTCAGGAACATAGAGCTGTACTTGGAATTAATCCCATATCTCCTGAACCACAGACAGTGCTATGCTGACCACTCCTTATTAGAAAGGGTCATTTTTCTCATTTCCTTCATTCATGTTCACAGTGGCAAGGGAGATGATGCCCGAAAATGTACCTAAGAGCTTTCAATGACATTCCCATGAGCACGAATTCAGCGGCTGTTGCAAACAGGTGCCAAAAAAAAGAAAAAGCAACCCACAAAAAAAAAAAAAAAAAACATTTTGAAATACAGAATATAGGACAGAAAGCAATTCATTTTAATTCCTCCACAGCTCTCTCTCCTTTACTGACCCTCTCAGAGGTGTTCCTGTAGGCTTTGGTGGACCCACGCAGGGTGCTGCCCTCTAAGTGTGGCTCTAGGGGTACAGGGTAGCAGTGCTCCTGTCCTATATGAGGAGCTGACCAACCACCCTACATGAGTTAGGCACCAGCAAGGAAGCATCAGGGGCAAGATGGCTCCATTGGCTCCCTTCCAAAGGCTTAATTTGGGTATGGATACCATTTTCATCATTCCAATTTAGGATGAAGTCAGTTAGTCAATCCAGACTGAGTTCTAGAAGAGTCAGTGCAGCTTTTCAGGTTCAGAGCAGCTCTAGCTAACAGAGACATGAAGAAGTTCTTGTGCCAAGCAGCACCAAGAGTTGGGACTGCTGGATGACTTACGATCATTTCTCCATACCTACACAGCCATGCATAGTATATTGGAAACTTGTAAGACCTCCTCTCCCTGCCTCCACACTCCCAGCACTCACAGCTTGCTCCTGGGGGGCTCCAGGGGGTGCCTGCACAGCCCCTGGCTCTCACCCTCTATCAAGCTCCCCCTCACCCCACCATCAAACTCATTTTTAAAAAACTGTGTCAGCTGCAAGGATGCAGATGGTCGCATTTGCATCAAACAACTTTTAAATTATCATTCAAATTAAATTAAATCGAAAATGCAATGAGCTGTTCCTGTAGATCTAGGCACACAAAGATGAGTTAATGAAGGTCACATTTGTAACCAGTGAAGAACATTTAAACTGTATCATGCCTAGTGTGGTATGCCATTAGAGTAACATGCTTTTCTAAATAAGGACGAATTATTTTTGAAGGCCTTGTGCAGGATGGCTCCCTGCCACCAGAAAGGTTTGGTCTTTGGGACCTTTGTGGTTAAGACAGGGAGGAGTGGTGCCTGGCTCTGCAGAGCACTGGCAAAACATGTTGGCCAAGTGGTACAAGGCCTCCAGCATCAATCTGGGTCATGCAGGTCCCTCCTCCTTGTCTGAATGCAAAGCCAGACATGCCTGGAAAGCTCTGCATAACACAGCTGAGAGGTACATCTTCAAACAAGAGAGCTGTAGTTTTGCAGCCATACACCCTGCATGCCTCTGGTTGTAATTGCCTCATTTACACACACACAACTGCATTCCCATTGCCTTGTGCTGTGTTTGTAGTCATCTTTGACAAACTGCCCTGTAATGGCTTCTGTGACATCCGTCATCTTCACAGCTCTCTGTTGTCACAACCATGTCATACAAATTAACCATACCATTTCCACAGGCTGAGATGAAAAATGAAACCAGTTTGCCTTGGAAGCAGCAGAGCCCAGGCAGCCTCCCTGCTGAGGTTTCCCCCATCCTGTTGCCACTCTGGCACTGGTTTTGGCCTCGATAAGACACCATGCAAGCACAGAAACTGAGCACCAGGCCAAGTGACCCAAGTCCAGGCAGCCATAACCCAATTAAGTCAATACCAAACAGAAAGTTTCAGGCACTGCCCTTCCCCTCTCCTTTGCATGACCTCTGCACATCACCTACAACTGCCACAGGCCACATCACACTTTTCTTTTTTCCATAGAAATGAACTATTAGTTAGTAAAAGGGGGAAAAAAAAATATCAAAATTACATACCAAATGCTCCTTAGCAACAAAGCTCTTGTACTCACACATTCTCTGTTCCACACTCAGGTGTGAAGTCAGATGCTGAGAGATCAGAGAAACCTGTGAAGTGGAGAGTAATAACTGGCAAGGTTTTTGGCATGTGGAGACAGCTTTTGCAAGCAGAGGCTTAAAAGCTGCAGGTTTGCATCAGTGGTAGCCTGCTCCCTCACAAGAAAAAAAAAAAATAGCTAACACCTGCCATCAAAAGGGACTAATGTACTTGCTTTAATTAGTTGCTGAGGTTTTAGTATATCCAACACAGCTGCTTGAAAATGGCTGAGTGCATCCGAAAGCTTGGAAAGAGAATGTTACAAAATCCACCCAGCTCAAAAGAGGCTGTGTTTCTGACATACTGCAGCTAAAGCAGCCCAACCACAGCTGAATGCACTTGATGATCCCTTGCAACAAGAAGCACCAGGTTCAATTGCTGAGCTGAGGCTGCAGGATAAGTGGGTTAACCCCATCCACTAAGTGCAATGCTGGGAGACAGTAATGTGCTTTTGCATACACAGTGTAAAGTATTGCTCAGATGTTTTCTTAAACACTCATAGCAGTTGTAAATCTGAGGAAAGCCCTTTTGAGCTCAGTGGGTGATGGTTGAATTTGTATCAGCACAACTGAGAATGAAATCTATACCTGAATATTCTACTTGGAGACAATATCTCTGAGAGCAACATCATCCAAGAAATTGCAACAACTAGTCTTAAAATGTTTCACACAATCCATTCCTGAGATACAGATAGTAGTAGGAAAGTAAAATGTCAAGCCAAACTGATTAAAAAGCAAGCTTGAGAGCTGCCTTACAAATGATAGGCTCACTGGTGAATGGTGATTTACTCTCTGATTTATAAACCAATTTATTTTTCAACAGTTGGAATTAAAAGATTTTGCAGAAAGTTATGCATATATGACTAGAAGGAAAATATTAACGCTGCTGCCTGGATTCAACAAAGGAATTTTGGCCTTTGTCTTGTTTTGATCACTGCAGAACAACTCCCCATCTAAAACCACAGTTGCCCTCTCAGAACAGCAGCAGCCTTGGTTTCTGCAATCCCTCCTCACTGGACACAGGGGGCTGAGTCAAATGGCCCTGATCAAGGAGGTCAGGGCTTCACGGGGTTTTCTGGTGCTGTGGTACGTGACGAGGCCCATAGCATGGACATGGCCCAGTTACTAACCCCTGAAAATTCAATGACTTCACCAAAGACTTTAGGTCTTGTCATTGAGTTCTCTTGCACAGCAACAAAGTGCCTTTACGCTGTCAGTTCACTTTCTCCCAGGAATCTCTATGGGGAAGACATTTTTTCTCTTTAGATGTTCCATTAGAAACTGCTGATGCAGAATCCATCAAATCCATTAAAAGTCCATTAAGTCTGTAATGCTGCTTTTTGTTTCCCTGTGCTATCTGAGGAATTTGGAAGGCCACAAGCTGTACGTTGCCTTGGCAGATTAACCTGTGCTGGTTGGATACGCCTTATGGCTGCAATATCCTATATGCAGTATGAATGTATGACTTTAAAAACAGAGAATACAAGGCGATATTACTACACCTGGATTGTTAAGGCCAGTGACTTTGGCTTATGTTACGCAAAAATGATAGCTGTGCAAGACAGACAACAATTGAAGACCAAAACACACCGCACCATTGTGCATCTGAACAGTTTTGAGTCTGAAACATTTGCTCTTTAGTGAGTTGTGAACTATTAATTCTTCCATTTCCTGTTTTCGACAAAGGACATTTAATATATAATCATATATATATAATAAAATAAGTTGAGGATTAATGAGGACGCCAACAACTACCTTGTACATTAGCCTGAATAAAAAATCACATAGGATTAATGTCCCGTTCCACTTTACGAACTTGTGTTAACACATCAGTGTCAGAGATAAGCAAAAGATAATTTCAGCTAAAACCATGAAATACCTATTTTCTAAAATAAAACAAGGCACAGTGATCCTGTGCAACCTAGAATGACCAGGGCTTTAAGCAGGGCAAATTTTGGTCAGGACATGGGAACAATGTTTGTAAAAAAAATGTAGTATCAAACCAAATGAAGGGTTTAAACCAAGGCTGTCCCAACAAGCAACAGACAGTGATGGCATTTTGATGAAACCTTATGGCAGCTTGCTGGGAACTGGTGGTGGTGTATAAACACGCAGCATCTCAGAAGCTTGCAGTAGCAGATACACCTGCTACGATGCAGAGGTCAGAGGCTGATCGGGTGAGACACTTGTCTGACTTGTTACAGCCTCCTGGGAAATTTGTTTGGGTTTAGTTAACTTGACTTTTAAATGCAGAAATCCTATGGAAAGAAACTTCTGTGAATGACAAGTCTGATGTAGTTAAACAAAACCATTTTTGAAATGCAGAACTCCAAACATGATTCAAATGCAGGTTTTCCAATGTATATTTCATCAAGGCTAGCCATATGCAATCCTTTTAAAACGTTTCCTTTGATGGCTGGCAGTTTATCTGGATTCAATGAATAGAGGTTTGGTGAAAGAGGGTGTCAAACAGGTCAAGAGGCGAGACGGTCACTGTGCCCTGGAAATCCAAGCCTTTATTATCTGGTCTCCCTGGGATTTCCTTTCCTACATAGAAAAATGTGTGGTAATGCCATAGCAACAACAAAGGAACAAACATAGCGGGACACATCTCTGCTGTTTAAGGCTTAGCAGGTTGGATTTTGTAAATGACTGCATTTCCACAACAGTTATTTTGCTGAGAGTGGTATAAACAATGAAAATCTGAACTAAAGGCTCAAGAAATAAGGACAGGCAGCTTTCCATCTTCCTCTTTTTGTCTGTGAAGCAAAAGAAGCCCTATAAATATTAAAGACAAGCTGGAAAATTTGTGTTTTAATTTTAAACTGATTCCTCACTCTCATCTCACGCCAAACTTATGAAAGAAGCATCCTTAATGCCCACGATAAACCCCTCACCCTGCATGGGTAAGCAAAGCTGCCTGCAGCCACATTTGTTCTCTACTAGCCAGTTCCCATAGACAGAATTGCTTACTATGCAAAGGGACATTGCTTAAGGGCTCAGGAGGACATCAGGAGTGCCAGTGGAGGCTCACAAAACTGGAAGAGGCTCCACCTCTAAGGAAATGGAGGAAAACCTCCCAGTGCAAAACTTGCAAGTTGGGCAGCTACTGGGAGCAAAGTCTCTCTCTCAGATGGTTGTACAGACACCAGCAGGACATACAGGAATCATAAGCTGCTTTTTTATTCCTATGGATTTGATCTCTTATTTCACAAGAATGCGTGACTCGTGCTCTTGAAGCCTCTGCCAATGGTATATCAGCATGATTAATCAAAGTCAGGTTAGAATTATGACACAGGTCTGTCAGTTATCAGCCCCAGAGGAAATTTTTTGCAGCCCTCCTATAACCTCTAAGATCCCTGACATGAAACACAAAGCTTCTGGAGCTGTTTCATGACCGTATTTGTAACCTTCCTTTCACAAGTCATTATTCTTCACACAGTGAGCCCAGATAGCAGGGCCCATCAGCACCTGTCACACAAAAGGTCTTGGCTTAAAACTTCCAGTTTAGCTGTCTTATTTCAAGACAGTTCTTTATCAGGGGAGACCAAAGTCATGCCAAGATAAGGCATAAGATGAGTGTGTGTAAGAAGGAAAAAAATCTCTTCAATTTTCAGGAAAAAATGGTGAACTATATTTCATAGTTACCCGGTTTTTGCTGGAATAAATTCAAGACTACATGCTTTCATTTGCAAACCTGTTTTACATACTTGTCATGAACTCTGCAAAACAGTACCTCTGACCTCAACCTCTGCCCATTGGTCTGCCCAAGAACCTCAGTCAGACATCAGATATAGTGTCGTAATAACTGCTTTGTAGTTTTAACTGTTTCGCTTGGCTCGCTCCTCAAGGGAAGGCAGTGAGCATCTACAATTCTTTGTTGTGCAGAGGGAACAAGTGCTCGGTGTCTTCCCTAGACCAGGCCCTTCAATCATCTCCTTTGATGCCTAAATCTCAGTTCATTTGGGCTCTCATCATGGAAGAATGCCAGTGCTTAATCTGTACTTACCTAGTATTACACTGCCACTGACTTCACTGTATGTTCCCTTGAAAAGGGTAGCTGAAGTTGGACAGTATCCAAAGCCCATCAGAATGCTAATGGCAAGAGGTCCTAACATACCTCGATAATTAATGTGAACAAGTGACTGACAAACTCACAGAGAGGGCTTCCTTCAAAAGTCTCCTTCATAAAGAGTAATAACTGCAGTAATCATATGAATTCTCTAATAGCTCTGTACATGATATAATTTTTTCAATGGGCATAAAGAGAAATATCATGAGATTAACACTTAACAGATTGAAAACATCTGGGTTTAGAAAATGGATTGGTGAGACAGCCAGCTTTTGCAGGGCTCTGTAGGGTTATTTGCCCCTTCAGAGTAACCTACTCAACTACAGAATAAGTATTTTTCTGACCTGCCAGCAGGGACAATATTAACAGTTTCTAATTCTTTAGTCAGCAGAACAATAAGGTGAATGTATCCCGGGATTGGGTAGAAGGGAGCCTTTATGATCCTCCAGCATCCCTTTAAATTCTCCTTCTGTCACTTGTAACAAAACAGGCACTTTTTGGTATGGAAAACACATGGCACGCAAAGAAAAAGGAAAAAATAAGCCTGCCACCTTTAAATGCAAAGCTGCATTCAGATTTACAGGGTTATGGCTAAGAAACAGAATAACAGTGGATATCTTTTTATGGGTGATTGGGAAAAAGTAAATGCATTTCATGCTATAATACAGTGGTTAGTGATCGCAAAGAGATAATAGATGGACTTCTTTTTTTCCTTTAAATGTCATTCTCAAATGGAATACGTGGGAGGAGCCATTGACTTGATGGTGGTAAATGATCTGATCACAGATGAATAATAATAATTGTGCATTGGCAGTGATCAGTGCCAACTTGATAGATGGCTCAGATTTGACCTGTAATATTTGGCATCAGACCTCATTTCTATGCATCCAGCTTTGTGCCTTCTATCTTTATTACCCAGTGCATTTTCTTTTCTGCGAGCAGTCTGATTGCTACTAATCTTCCAGCCTGTAACCTAATGCTCTCTCCCTAAATGAAGTCCCCATATTGTTGATAAAGAGTCATTGTGTTCGCTTATCTCCCTCCTCTCCAGAAGTGATAGCAGGAAATCTGACTTCTCAATTAACCTGTGCTGAATTAGAATCTTTATGATTGAATTGGTTGACGTGATTTTTTTTAATCTGGGCTGCTTGAAACTCGGTGAGAATTAGGGCTTGTGAATCTCACCAGAGCCTCTCTCTGTGTCAGACTGCTGTGGGGTACACAAATGAGAAGCCATTTTTCTGTCATTCTTACAAATTGCTTCTCCTTCGGAAATTTTATAAGGAGGAATGAACATAGCGCTGTGTTGCAGGTAAAGTGACAGAAACAAGATCATCCATGCCATGGAAAAATAGTGGCTGTTTTACAGATAAAGCAAAGGCGAATATAGCGTAGATCTATCTATGAGACAGACCCTCCACAAATGAATTAAAATGATTATTTGAAATGTATTTTTCTGGGATGAAATAGTATGCGCTGGTGTGTGAGAATGAAGACATTCAAAACTCAGCTTGGAGAAGGGAAGGCTCCAGGGAGACCTCACTGCAGCCTTCCAGTACTTGAAGGGACCTTACAAGCAGGAGGGGGACCAACTTTTTACACTGTCTAACAGTGATAGGACAAGGAGGAAAGGCTTTAAACGAAAAGAGGGGAGTTCAGGTTAGACGTTAGGAAGAAACTGTTTACTCAAAGGGTGGTGAGGCACTGGCACAGGCTGCCCAGAGAGGCTGTGAGTGCCCCATCTCTGGAGGTACTTCAGGCTGAGTTGGATGGGACCCTGGGCAGCCTGATCTGGTGGCTGACAGCCCTGCCCATGGCAGAGGAGCTGGAACTGGTACAAATATGGGAGCTCTCCTGAGCTCTGCCCCACTGCAGCCACGTGGGCTCTCTGGTGTACAGGCATCCTTTTGCTCCCAGGACTGCTTTATCAGGTGAGATCTGCTGTTAAACACCATCTTCCTGGTGTGTCTTTGAGTTCAAGTAGGGCTTAAGCTGGAGGCATAAGGCTTGCTCTAATTCCTCGTCAAGAAGTTTAATTACAGAACGTGTAATTAGAAACTGTATTTAAGATCATCAAAATGTCTCCTACATTAAAAACTGTATAAATTTCATTAAAATATGGATACCTAAGAAAAAAAGATTTGGAAGCTAAATGGAACCTCTCATTACGACTTCATTTCCTTGATGCTGTTTGAGTTTTGATGGGAAGAGTACCAGCAGCGGATAAATGCATTTCCGTTTAAGATTCCACCTGTAATCATCTGCTGCAGGAAGATTAGGGCTGAATAATGGCATTGCTTTGTGATGTTTTGTAGGCAGTTCTGATTGTAGGCAAAAATTCAAACTAATCTTTACACGTAGCACATACATCGCTCCATCAGGAATTCATTCACCCTGAATCCCACGTGGGAGATATCCTGTAAAACACCAGCTCAGAAGGGCTTATTTTCATAAAAATATTGCTTTGCTGAAGATTTCAGAATTTTTCAGCAAATGTTTTCTTTTCCATCCAGTACTTGTGCTTTCCTTGTTAGATTCTGTTTAAATTCACATTATTTCAGGACCATCTTGTAATGTTTGCACAGTATTTCAAAGCCTCTCCCAGTAAAAAGGCATTAAGGTAATCTATGGCACTATAAATACAGGGCTTTTTTGAGAAAGTCCGTGAGTCATTCTGCTGTAATGACAGCAGGCCTCATTAACCAGCTGCATCATTGGGGACACCTGAAATGCTGGCGTGCCTGCATGTTGGAACAGCCCCAAATGTCACCTCTGGGAACACGGCAGCAACAGAGATCTGGGATTCAAATCTGAATTTGCACGAAGGAGCAAGGAGTGGTTTGTGTGCTCAGCCATCCAGCTGTGAAGCTGTCCAAAAGAAGTAGCAAGGGCAGTTCATGTGCTGATGGTGGATTTATTGATAATTGTGTATATCAGGGACTCAGCAAAATAGAAAGAAAGTTGTAGGAATGTAAGAATAGGAGACAACAATGCTGAAGTGGAGTTTGTTGTATACACAGTCAGGAAATCAAGCATGGGAGGATCATACACGAGGCTGACAGAGCCCAGTTGAGCCTCATTCAATCAAGATGCTGAAAGTTCAGCTCTTCAGTTGTACAGAGGCAACACATTGGAGTCAGGGCCTCCAGGTGGGAGGTTAACTTTGTAATTTGGCACTGAGCAATCTGAACTATGAATTCGTCTGCAACGCATGGCACAAGGGCTGAGGGCTTTGATCCTCCATGGGTCACTGAACGCAGGTAAGTCATTTTGTAAAATATCATTCCTGCAGCCCTTCACTAAGTGTGTACAGAACACCAGGCTTCCAGACCGCTGAATTAAAGCTGTAAATTTGAACTGTCAAAGCCGAAAGATGTTGGACCAGGCAGCATGTACCTTTATGACATTTTCTTATTACAAGCACTGGGATGCAATTGCTCACACGGGGCCTTAAATCAAATCGTGGGTGGAAGTTGTGACAGAAACACCCCAGCTCCCTGCCTTCCCGCAGGCACCGGCAAAATATGTGCAATTAACTGCACGGCCAAGGAGCTAGAAAGTGGTGATGCTTTTCTTTTGGATGGATTTTTACCATCCCAAGTTTAACAATGCACTTGTGTCTGACCAGTTGCAATATGGCCATTGATTTGTATTTTCCATAATCCACAGTAGTCCTCGATAGCTGCACATAGCAGAGCACTGCTGTTATCAATTTAACCATTTGCACGGAGTTAAATGTTTTCCATGGGCACATCTGCTGGGACAGCAGAGAGAGATAGTGTGCTATCAGCATCATTCAGCCAGGCCTTGGGTTCCCAATCAAAGGAGTTTTCTTGGGTTCTGTTGTTAATTGCTCCACTCTTTCCTTCTTTATAGTCAATCAAATGTACTTCTGTCTGTAGATCCAGTAATTATATCTTCTTGTTTTTATGCAGGGCTAATAGACCACCTAAGGCTTTGTGTAAATTAGTTAATGTTTTTTCCTGAGAAGCTGCTGCTTTTCCTGTATGATGGTGACAGGTGCAAAATGCTCCTTGCAAAAGCATATGGCAAATCCTTGAAGTACAGCAAGTGCTTATGGGTTTTTGAAAGATGGGATTAAAGAAGCATGTTCTAAATGGTATCTATGGGCACAGTGATGATTCTGTAGTTCTTCAGGAGCCTTAAAGTTGCTGCTGCAAAAACAAATACCTCAGTGGGAAAAAATGTTATAGGGAACATAGAGGGAAAATAATAATTTTGAAAGGTGCTTAAGCCAAAGTGGGAGTGGCCACATTAGGCAAACAGGCTGAAAAGCAGCACAGATCCACGTCTGTCTTGCATTAAAAAGCAAAATTGTGGAGCAGAGTTTGTAGGCCAGCCAAAGAAAAACAAAGGACTGTGAAGGGAAAGATAAGCTGTTAGTACTGTGTCTCTGTGGCTTCTAAAATGCCTCTGCTGTTGTTGAATGTTAATCTGCTTGTCACATTGCGAGAGAATCGAGGCTCTCTCTGTAGATGTCTGGGGGCTAAACTGGCCCAGTGAGGTCAGTGGCAACACTTCTGTCAGCTGGGTATGGCTGGGGTTTCATTCCAACAATTAAATTGTTTTTATTTCCTGTAAATAATCCCTGCTAGAGCTGAAAAACATTTTCAAGTGAGGTTTTATTCCTGAGTGCATGGCTATAAAGCATTAATAAATCGGTAGCCAAACTAAATAACTGCTGTTTTCCACTTAGGTTTCAGCCTTCCCATTTATTTCTGTTTTTCCACTTTCTCACGCTGTTTTGAAAACAACTCAAAAATCCACTTTTTCTGGCAATTCTGAGATGCCCTCAGGAGGGGGAACACGTACTCCTTTCCCCACCGAAGGATCCCTGCTGTGTTCTCAGGCAGTGCTGAAGCCACAAGCACAGCGTTTCTTTTTTTCGTTCAGCTTTGGTTCCCTTCACTTTCTGCTGATCCCACTAAATTGAAAGAGCGAGTGGAAAAAAGCTGAAAGATCCCATCCCACTTTCTCCAATTTAAAGTACTAACTATCATCTTATGTAAAAGCCTGAGGTAAGCCTCAAAGTTGGATCTCTTGCATGGCAATTTCCTTGAAGTTATTGGATCACATTATCGCAGAGGCTTCTTCTATGTACAAGTATTTCATTGCATCTATTTATCCCCGTGACCTGGAATTCATCTGTCTGACAAAGATATTTCCATGATTGAGCTTCCAAATGTACAGAGAAAAGTATGACACATCTGCTTTTAGTTTGTTCTTTCTGTAGTTGATTTGCAAATGAACACAAGAGAAATACAGAGAGGTGCACAGAGGTGGCATGGCATTACCAGCAAACACCGGGTGGCAAACTTCTAGGGGGCAAAACCTGTGCCAAACCACAGCAATAAGACTACAAATGAGCATAGAAAGGGCTGCAGTCAGTGGGCAGGAAGGGTTTCCTGAGTACTAAAAATCTGATGAAAAATCCGTCAAATCTTCTAACTTGTTCACAAGTCCATTTATCTCATAAGCTGAGAGAATTTCGATACAATTCTGTGATTCTCTTCTAACTTGTTCCCAAGTCCCTCACACTATAATCAGATTCTGCAGCAGGGACCTTATGTCGCCCCCTGAACAGTGTCTCTAAGCAAGCATCAGTGATTTCTTACTTTGGAAGCTGACTCTCATGCATTTATACTTTCTGAAATGAATGTGGGGTCTCTTTATGCCTTAATGAGACAAAACCCTAAAGCAATTTGGATGGAGAACAAGTGCCGTTATGTCCTCGAACTGCACTGAAACTTCTCTTCTTTGAGGGGAAAACAGTTAAATGAATGGAAACTTTTGGCCCCTGATGGCTGCTGTATGCACTTAGGATTCATCATCTGCCCTTCCTTGATGTACATCACTCCTGGCAGAGCTGATGAGTATTGCCCTGATTAATCAGCAGTCCTCAGGGAACTGCTCTTTCTGCACATACATTATGATCATTAAGAAGCCATACTGTCCTGTGCTTGCTGCAGCATGTGGAAAATGCAAAGTAAATTGTGCAAAATTTACTATATTTATTAGAAACATTTCTCTGTTTCTCATTCAGTTACAGTGTAATTTGGTATCCTGAGATGACAAATGATATAGTTATTTTTTCTGTGCTTCCCATAAATGCTATTAACTCAAACATTTACATGCAGGAAAATGGGGACACAGTGGAGTTATTTTTGTCATCCCTGAAGGAAGTGCCTGCCTGGGGCATTTCTCCCTGCAGTGTAGGGTGGCTGGCAGTGTCACCGTGGGTGCCTGCAGCAAAGTGGGGTCCCAGCTCTCAGTAGGTGGCAGGGAGCTAAGCAGGAACAGCTGCCTAAGGCCAAGATCTGGTCACCAACTAGCATCAGGAAAATCCAGCTGCATCTCAGGCAGTCCTCCCAGCAGCATCCTTACGCCCCCACCGACACACTGTAACCTGCCAAACTCCAGCACAGCCCCACGGGGAGGGTTTGCCAGTCTCCCACTGTTCTCCTGGCTGAGCTAGCTCTGTCCACACCTGAAATCTCACTCAGGATGGTTGAGGTTGGCAGCATCCTTCACAAGACAAGCATATCTTGAGCTCAGCCCAAGCACAAGGGCAGGACAAAGGACAGAGCCCTGTACTATATTGGAAAGAACAGCTTTCACTTTGCAAGCAAGTTACTGTTTGAATCGCATTCGACAGACTGCAGAGTAATTGCTGTGTGAGCAGCACTTGGGTTTAGGAGGCATGTCTGAGTGCTTGGCTAACACTTAGATGGCTCACCCCATCCGAGGAAGCATCTCACCATTGCATGGTATTGGGCACATAATTAAACAGCAAATGGAATAGATCCACCTTGCAGTAGCATAACTGCCCAATTCTGGTAGTGCAAAGTAGCTTGTGTTACTGCAAGATAGACTACTTGTTTTTGCAAACAGGATGTATCGCCCCTCTGTCAAGAACCTCTTCCTGCTGAAGAGGAGCCGTTGTGCCACAGAGGGCATAGAGCAGTTCTTTCTTTCCCTTCTTCCATTTTCAAGCTCTGGTCTCTGTGGAAAGGACTCAGGCCTGCAGGATGGACAGCCACATTTCAGCAGGCTCTGATGGGGAAAGCCAGTACAGGGCTGTCTTCTATGTCCTGGGCTGAGACAAGTGGAGAGAAAGGGGGCAGAGGGCTGGCAGAACAGCATGGCCTTTGCTTTGCTGTGTCTGATGTACATGAGCATCACCATTTCCTGCTGCCAACAGTTATTGCTCACTGAGACAGAGCTGGGAGGGGGCTGCACAGGAAAGCAGCCATTAAATGCTGCCTGCATCTCCTCTGCAATCACAGTGCTTGAGTGGCCCAGCCACCCCGAGCTCTGTGGGGCACTTGGAGCCAAAATGAAAGGAAATGGGAAACCGCGGCTCCATTATTTTGAAGCAGATTGCACAGAAGTTCATCTGCTGCTAGAGGAAGAGCTCTGCTCCTTCCCAGCTGACCTGAGACCTCTGCTCATCTGCAATCATTTTCTGTTTCAGGAAAATGAACAGAACCAAATCCGCTGACTGAGAGAAACTTCCACAAATTTCATCTCATGGAACTCTTTCCACTAATGTCTTTCTCACTTGAAAGAGAACTCGGCTGTCAGATATTGTTCCCTGCTGGGCTGATATCGATTTCTTTTTTTTAAAGATAAAAATTCGTGATGCAGGGCTATTGAAAAATTAGAAAAACAAATCAACCTGGAACTCAACATAATAGGCCATTTTATAAATGCTAACTAAAGGCAGTGTATAAGGGATGAGAAATAAGACTTTCTTATTACAAGCTAAAAGTTGAGCTTACAAACTGGCTTCACTTCCCTGACCTCCCAGCCCGGAGGGTACTGCATCTCTGGCACTCTCACATGTTAACAGGGTCATCTGCTCTCCCAGGAGAAACTCAGAATTCATACCTGGAGTTGCAGCAGATAAAAAAGAAGAAAAAGAGACTGACTTGCAGCTTCTTTACATATAAATGTATTCAGACAGATTTCCAATGCACACGTCCCTCTCTGTGATCAGGGTCTTAAGTAGTTTGTTTATTAAGAAAGATCAACACTTGTTTTATTTAAGAATTTCATCTCTCTTTAAAAACAAAGTCTAGAAAACAAATACATTTCAGTGTCAGAAGATCCATGGCAGTGCTATTCCCTGTATTAATAAAACAAAGGTAATAATACAGATGTCCTTGAGAGTAACTGTTTCTTTCTAAGAGAGATAAGATGGTGATTAATGGGAAATTTGTTCTTGCCAGAGGTGGCTATCAAGAATAAGTAAATAAATGGGATGGTTCCATTCTTGCAGTCTACCCACCATAAATATTATTATACTCTGGTAATAGGAAGCTGCAATACTGCTGGCCATTCAGAGGTCCAAGATTCTGAAAACATCCTTGCCCCTTAGGTTATTCCCTTGATGCCATCATTTACTATGATGCCACAGGAAAATCAAATGGCATGGCAACCAATTTAATTTAGTTTTCAAACAATTTCCAGAATATGATGTTATTTTCTGATGGTGTCACTGCACCTTATAAACGTTGTCTAAGGATCATAACCTTAAGAAATGGAACAGCCTTTATGAAGATAAATTTTAAACACGATAAAGTGTTAAAAATAAATAAATATGGGTTACATCCCCTCTGATTTTAAGAGATCCACATGTAGGCAGTGGTTCAAGTTCTGCAGCAGCTCACCTCCTTCCTAAGCACTCGGTGGGATGCAGAGTGCTGCCAGCAGCCCTCCTAAGCACGTGCCCAAAATTACTTGCACAAGAGAGAGAATTTTCAATGCCATCTCAAGTGGAGATAGAAAAAAAATTCCCCCACAAAGATGTTTATTTATGGATTTTTGCATTTCATAGACCAAATACATTAACGAAGTTATTCTGTCAAGAAATGTAAATGGTGATCATTTGTTAAATTCACCACTTAAATAACTGCAGCAGAGTGTAATAAAGTTATTGAAGGGATTTATTAACCCCATGAAGTAACTCATTAAATCCTTCAAACACATTAATGAATGGGGAAGCGTGGGTCCCTTTGTTATAAGTGAAGATGGGAAATTGTGGAACAGAGCCTCCCTGATAAAGATGATCAGATATCCCGAATCAGCTTTATTTAGCTAGTCATTTTTCAGCATTTCTATCACTACTTTGGATTTTTCCATGAATTTTCTAACCTAAAAGTCCATTGACTGAAGGGAGGACAGGTCAGAGGGCAGCACGATGCCAGGCTTGTCTGAGGATCAGGCTGGGATGAGCGGGCAGCTTTCAGTGAATTAACAGTTGCATTCTCATTTCCTATCTACAGAGTACCTAAAGTTAAGCCACAGCTAATTATTTTACAACATTTTTAAAGTTCAGAAAAACCACTGCCTGGGTACAAGCGGCACTTCTCCAGTTTGCAGTATTAAAAACCTTCCAAGCACACAGGTAGTGTTCAAAGTTGGAGGTGCACCTATTACCAACTTGAGTAGGATGGATCCAACCATATGGCTACAACTGTGTGACACCTGGGCTGTAAAAAGAGGAGAGCTCTGGAAGAGACAGTTATTCCCAGCATTACTTGTGGTGTTGCTGATTGGTGGTGCGTTGGATTCAGCAGTGAAATGGGGGCAGTACGTGTGTATCTGCTGAGTGATGGCATTCACAGGATTAGAGTGCCTGAGAAATAGAGAACTCTGTCAAAGATTTTTTATTAGGAGATATGAAAACATGTAATTTGTGTCTTCCTGGTAATTCTTGTGTCCTAGGGAAATGGAAGCTGGTCATTCTTGCTTAAATCAATTAGAAGAAGCATGCAGGTTGCCTTTTTTGTTTTAAGCATGCATTTTTCATGGCTGCATCCCAGATAAAATACTGTTCTGTCAGGGATTCTAATCACCTTTCAGCCGTTTATGTAAAATACCTGTCTCTGAAAGAGGTAATGAATGCAGTATCCCTGAGGCTTGACGACTGCTGGGATGCAAAGTGTGAGTGTAACGATGTGAGACATGGGCACTGCTCTCTGGCATCAGGCCCCCACAGCCACTGACTCAGCTCCACACTGCATCTCAGCGACGCAGGAGACAAGATACAGAATGTGGAGAGTTAAAATAAATTCACTGTAAAACGCCTTTACAATAAGGTCACCTCTGATGTAAGGCTAGTATTTAATGGCTAGCAGCTTCGTTAGAGATCTGTTTTCGTGAGTGTCTGTGAGTCCTGGAAGGGGTGAAAAATGTGATTTAAAACAGACCTTTGAGGAGAGCAGGTTGGGAAGAGAATGGAGCACATGTCATGTCAAATCATGACGTTTCAGGTGATCTACACATCACTGCCTGTCTTTTGGACCTCACCTCCTGCTCTAAATAGCTATTTAAGAGCTTAGAATTGACAGCCAGAGCAAGAGCAAAGACCTGCTGTAGACTGGGCAGAATCTTCCCTTTCCAAGTGGGCTGCCTCCTCAGAAGAGACAATATGCTGCAAGGAAACACATCAGCTCCTTCACTGCTAAGACTCAAGCTAGTACTGCTCTTGCTTGGGAACATATTGCATGGTGCATTGAAGCTGCATTTGTTCTTAGCCAAAGGATCACACCAAGAAGCATTAATTAAATTTTCAGTTATCAGTTTCGTTCCCTGTCTGTGCTAGAGAGCATGCTAGTTCTGGCAGGAATAGGTAAATTAAGAAAAGAAGCAAGGCATTTGCCATCTTTATTTCTATTAGTAGAAAAGGAGTTGAGCAGCTAACCACTATGCATTGCTTAGAAAATGTGTACCATATTACATTTACCTAAAATAGAACAACTGAAATGTGCACTTTTATTAGCACTTTTTAATTGCTGAATAAAATGGAACCGAGAGAAGGGAATACAGGCACACTGCAAATATAACACATTCTGAATGTGCTGCTGTCATCTAAAGGATCCAACACTTAAATGTGTCAATATTATGTTATTACTCTGCTCCTACGTTTGGTGTTCTGAAAGAGATGGAGTGAGCATCACTTACATGATTCATTTCCAATAAATTAAATAGAAAAAATATATAATTACCGAAGCAATAAAAAAGTGGGAAAACTGTAATGGCTTCCAAATTAGAGTGCATCTGGTAGCCCCCATTTCTTCAGTCCCTGAGTCTTTTAAAATTTTGTTTAACAGTCTGCTATCCTGAGAAACACTTGCTCTCGTCTCCCCCTGTTACAGTCTGCTAAATAGGCTGTATATCTTCTAACCTTGCAGGTGACAAAATGCACTCCTTCACTGCGGTCCACACAGTGCCAGATCATTTCAGCCTTTCTGAGTAAATGACACGCAACTCTATAACTGCATGATTAGGCCCATAGATTACCAGATTACAACTATAAATCTTCCCCATAGCTACCACTCGATGGCAGAAGTAGTGAAGCATCATCATTTGTTCTCATGTAGAAAACATGCTGTGAAATGCAATCTCAAAGGTCACCAGGATGGCATTTCCTTGTGTGGCCCTCAATAAACTTGTAGCTAATGCAGTAATTACCAAGCCCAATTACCCTTGTGCAGCCTTCAGAGAATTTCTTTTATGAAGTCTTGGTAGTTAGATTCCACTTTCTTCAGTTAAAATGTGGGGTAGATTTAGCTATCTGCACAATTGTGAGACATTTCTGGAGCAGGCTATTTGTGCTCTAAGGGCCTGTCTGAACGAGGAAGCTGTGCCAACAAAATGGGAGCAGGCTATTTAAGCAATACTAACAAGATGTGTGCAAAAAGGTGTGTGAGCACTCATTTCAGTGTTAGTTTTACTTAAAATAACCTCTTCCTTCCTATTTCACCTCAGCTAAAGCCAAGTAAAGTGTAGGAACATTGCCCAGCTTTTTGCACACACATATCTCCCAGTAGTTTTGTGTGTATAAACATGTATAGAAACACAAGTTACTATATCTAATGCAGTACTTTACCTGGTGGGTTATAGTCACATACTTAGCAGTTAATTAAGCAGTCTGAGACGTTATACGAACTAGTACATCTCCTTTGTTAGCTGAGACAGAGTTTTGACAAGCTACATAGCTTTCTTTATACCCACATTCATTTTATAGCTGCTGAGTGCTAACTTGTGAGTTGTACCATTTAGAAAAAAAAACAGAAAAGGAACTGATATAATCTTCTGCATATTTGGCAACAGCCCAGGACTGATGCATGCTCTTCACAACGTTTGACTGACATGAAGCCAATGGAATAATTCTTAAAAAAGGAGAAGAGCTAAACTGCAATATGTTAAAGTGGTTGTATCCTTATTACCACTTCCAGTGCTTTGTTCAGGGGAAGATAGCTTGATTTTCATACCACGTGGATGAATGCTATTATCCCTTCTCCCAGCTCTCCATTTTGCTCTCTTTGAAGGGAATAATTGCTAGGGCTGCTTTCAAGAGTTTGAATTATGGGTACCTCACCTGCACCTGCTAGTTCCATAAAGGAGAAGGGTATGTAATGATGGTCCCTGTTTGTCTCACTCCCCAAAACAATTCATTTCCATAACAGTAGGATTTTCTCTACTTCAGCTTTATTTTTGACATATCACTTCCCTCACCGTGTTATTTATACTTAAATGACATTTAAAATAGTGCCTGCTGTTTTTATATGTATTTCAGTTTGGTTTTTTTATCAGATTTACTCCTCCTTGTTCTGTTTGTACACTTAGGTGCAGCTATTATCACAGAGAACAATAGCTGTGACCTTGGAGCTTATTTAGCATTGTCTTCAGGCTTCCAGTTGTTGGAAGAGAGTTATACGTGTCTTCTTTTTATACAGGGATACTTGCAAAATATCCTATATGTAGTGACCTTTCAGGCATGCTACAAAAGCACTTGCTTTGGGAGAGTGCTGGAAATTATTAAGTGTAGTCTAGCCAATGCAGTAGGAAAAGAGATGATGTTTTTGAAGATTTCTGGCAGAGTTACTGGTTACAAGGTTTTCTCAGTGATGCTCAGATATTCGCTGTATATCTGGCTCTGTGCTTATGGTGTCTGTGGCTTTGGATCAGCATCTGCTTTCTCATTTAAAATCATATTAGAAAAATCAAATAAACGAAAAGAAAAGCTTAAGAGGAGCTAATAAAATGATTAGAGAACATTGTATAAGCTCAAGGAAATGTTATTCAAAGTCAATTGAGTGTGCATAAGAAGAACTGCCAGCTTTAGGGAGAGAGAAAATGGATTATATGTGAGAGGAAACTTCTTGATGAGATGAGTGAGAAACTGCTTTGGTAGATTAAACTTTGTCAATAAAAATGTTCCAAGAATAGATAAGACTGTAAAGTAATCTGTAATAGGTCTGGAAGTACACTCTTGCTGGCCTACAATTCAGCCTTAATTCTCATGATTGCCTGAGATGTCCTACACTCTTGCAATTAATCCATCATAGTCACAAGTGTCAGGAATATAATGTACTCTGAAAATAAGCAATTTAAATTTCTAAGACCAAATAATCTTCTTACAGCAGGTAATTTCAGCAGGATAATTCATGCACAGCATATTTTACTACTGGTAACCATTACTACTATTACACATCATTTAAGCACATTAACAAATACAATAAAATAAAACAATCTGCCCTCCATGGCTGGTTTTGATCTCTGTAATATTTGTAGACCATCTCTAGATTTTGATCCCTAGCTATTTTCAGAGTTTAAAAATAAGTATGACAGGATACACCTCAGTCTAACCAAATTTTCACACTCCTGCCTCACAATACAGAAAACTGTTCCAATTATTTGTTTTCTAAGTTGAAAATTCAGCAGTATTGGGGATAGAAGTGGAAATGGAAATAGCCATTTTCTGTGCGTGGTACTTGAGACAGTTGTACATTGGTGCCCTCTGCACATACTTGAGAGAACTGCACTACTTTGGTTTAGTTTAAAATGAACAGAAAAATGCACTGTGATTGGCGTAAATACTTGAACAGTATTTCAAGAGCTTAATGAAATAAATAAACCTGAGCAATGACAAAAAGTTGTAATTAATTATATTTTTAAATAGTAGCAACTGCTGCTTTCTTCTGAGGAACAGTGACATGATATTACCACCACCAATTTACAACTTTCTGTAATAAATACTCTGTTTTCCATAAAAAGGGGAAGCCTCCTTTCTAATAATAACTGCCAGTTGCCATCTGACTCTCGGACACCAGTGAAGTAAAGATGAGAGAAGAGGGTGCGACTGTAACTCTTTGTCAGGGCAGTAGATTAGAAAGTAGATACTAGAAGTGACTTACAGTTGAATTGATGCGCGTGGATTTGACTATAAACTGCCTTGCATTCAGCGGTGGCTGTGACTTAACTGGTGAGGACTCAGCTGATGATGTCCTGGCAATAACAAATACCATATATCAGATACTAAAACAACAACAACAACAAAAAAGTGCATGTTTTTTAGCAAGACCCAGTAGGTTATGGGAGATGAGTGTCAACAGTCTGATCAGTCGAGCCATGCTAAAAAAGTAATCCAACTACCCACTTTACCAGCAAGGCCACTCTAAACTCCATATGCTTCTTACTAGAAAGAAGGCCCCAATATGTTGTCTTCCTTTCTCATCATCTTTTATGACAGTGAGATTACACTACACATAATGGTAATATAAACTCACTGCTGAATTCTGACACCTTTTAAAGAGATGTTTGTTGCTGGAAAATTGTGCAGAGGTATAAGTGCTCTATGAGTAACCTAAACGGAGCCCCACTGTTTCTTTGTGTGTTCTCCCAGCTAACTGCACTGCTGATGGACAGCACTATTAAGCAGTCATTAGCACCACGTCTGAAAGCTTGGCTTCTGCTGATAATAACAGGCTATTCAATATCTGGAGCCTTTGTAAGAAAGAGGGCACCTAAATGAGAATAATGAGGTCATTCTGTGACATGCCTGAGGATATGAAACCATGGGTAACTTTTTAGCCCGTTTGATATGTGAACACATTACATTCAACTGTGACAGATTATTTCTAGCATTCAAAAAAAAAAAAAAAGAAAGAAAAGCTTCTTCCATTAAATCAGACTGTCAAACATTAGGACCAAGTGGTAATCAAAACACTGGCTTCACTGTAAAACATAACCTTCAGAATTATTATTATATTACTATTATATTATATTATTACACAGAATTATTATTCTGTGTAACCCAACCAAAAAGCAAACATATATATGGAGAGAAGTAAGAAGCAGAGCAAGGGGCTGAGGCACTGTCAGAAAAACAGCAAAGTTTAGCAGCAAAGTTTAAAGGGATTTTATGATAAAAGGATTGCTTACAATTGTACATAATGACCTGCAGCTGAACGAGACATGAGCACTATTTTGAATTTGAAAAGATGAATGAACTGAAAATTTTTAGATCCTCTTCTTTCTTAGAGCACAGAGCCTACAGACTGCATCAGTCTGTGGGCTGACCGTGGGTTACTCTGTAGCTCAAACTTTACAGTACCAGTAGGAAAAGTCTTCCTTTAATCTTTGTTCTCCAAGGTCACTTTTTCCATTTCTCTCCATAGAAGTGGTGCTCTCAGAATCTCCCTGGGTGTGTGAGAGTCACACAACTTTCAGGTTGTGCTACTGAGCAAAGGAAGCATGCTAGCACTTAGTGTTTTTTCTCCTTTTGGGAAAGCTCAGTGATCTTTGCTAGACCAGATGTTCCTGCATGGCTAGTTTAGCTTAATGTGTGTGCAGTTAGGGCAGACCTGGATAATACATATTTTTTGCATTTAGCTTCAGTTTCTGTATGCAGAGAAACACAGCTGCTGGGAATTGTGCAGTGCTTTGCATCTTGTGCTGCCTCATGCACTCAGGGCACTGTGTGTGCTGGGGAGGACACTGCATGTAGAACTGTCAACTTCCTACACCTTAAGCATGGAAAGATTTCTCAGTGTTCCTTCCAACAGGAGGTACACACATGTTCTAGGGTGCCATAACCCTTCATGTCAGCCTACCTCAGCCACTCTTGACTTCCAAGGTGGACAAAAACAGGCTCTGAGCATTGTACCTGGTGTATTTTAGTGTACCTGTATCATAGTCCCCATCTATACCGTGGGCAGTCTTATTTTCAAAGCAGGAAAAATAGTTCTGCTCTTCATTAATTGCACAATATACATTTAAACATAACACGTATTCATTAAAGACAAAAATCTGTGAAGTTCTATTAAAAGCTAACAGATAATCCAGACAGAGTGATTGCAGGAGGCAAGTCTGGCTTTCAAACGTCAAGAGGCAGCTTAAGCTTTTATTGTATTTCAGACATATTTCCTCATTATACACAGGATTAATCTGCTGGAGTTATTTGGCTTGAAGGAGTAGAGATTTCCTCTAACTCTGTGCCTTTACACTGAAACTTCAGATTCCTACAGTATATCTTTATTCCATGTCTTCAGCCCCTGAGCTGTCAAAACGAGATAATAAGGCAACCTTCAGTCCTAATTTCTAAACAAATGAGAAGCCAAATAAAACCAAATGAAAAGACAGCCTACATTGCATTATATTACGTTGTGTAATGAGTTCGCAATACTGAGAATAATAGCGAAGAGTTAAATTATCAGAATGTTATCTGCAGAATCCACAAAACTACATTTAATCTCTTCAACTGAATGTTGTTACTTGGCAGAACAAAGTCAGTGTTTGTCTCATGTCCAAAAAATGCTATTGAGAAGAACAGGAAGCAGCTTTGCAGTCTGCAGGTTTAGGAACTCTGCTCTGGATTTCCTTATATGTGAATCACCTCACTTTTTAAGTGGCTATATGATGTGCACAACATTGCGGATGTTATGTAATGAGCAACAGTTCTCATGCAAAAAAATCCCAGTGCTAACTTGCTGCTTGACACTACTGTTCATCAGAGATAGTTATGAAAAGAAAAATGTTCAGACAGATGGAGTATATTTAAGCTGTAACTTTTTCCACTGTTTTTAATGTTACACATCTTCCTTTCTATAATGAAGAATTCTTTCAAAGGAATTAAAAACTCAGTAATAACAGTGGTTTCTTTTCTCCTCTCCAGTGTTCATAATGGCTTCTGGGCTTTTGGTTTACCCTTTTGGTTTCAACTCTGCTACTGTGAAGAGATTCTGTGAGAATTCAGACATCTACTATGCAGGAGACTGCCAGATTGGATGGGGGTACATGCTGGCAATTGTGGGGGTCATGTTGTCTGTCTTTTTACCATTCTTTGCAAAATATGCACCAAAAGAGCACATATCGCCGACTCCAATACCTACTATTTTATAGTATTTTATTACTGTGTAAGAACAGAACATTCCTGTCTACAGGCAATGGCAGCAGTTATTATAGCACTTCCATTTAGCTGTACTGCTAAAGAGAAAAAGAAATTTAAAAAAAAAAAAAAAAAGAAGAAAAAAAGGAGATGGGGAGAGAAGGTCAGATTCACAAAGACCAAAAGTGCATTGATAGTCTTCCGTACACACGAGTAGCAAACGCTCTGGAATTAAAGTATGATCAATCAGCAGCCTTTACACTGCTCCGAACACACAGCGGCGTCATGCCTTAGACAAAAATAAATATCTGTTTATCCTCAAAACATCTGTCTACCTCCCAGACTGTTTCTTTTGTGTCTCAAAACCTTAAGACTTTTAAAAGCTTCAATTCACTTTTTATATATTATTAAATGTGAAAACTTTTGTGAACCCAATAATTTTAAAACCGATAACAATATTTTGTTATAATTATTTTGGTTAATTAAAAAAAAAATAAAAAGCCTACTAGTAGCCATGGCCTACAGTTCAGCATGATAACTAAAAGAATTGTATACCAGAAACAAATTTTTTTTAATCTATGTGTATTAGTAGTACCTCCATACTGTCAGTTGTCAGGACGCTTTTTAATACTCATCTAATCCTCAAGATTTACAGTCATGTTTATGAAGATAACGCAGAGAGAGAGAAAGAGAGAGATGTAACTACTTCCAAAGGCTCATGATGGTTTAACAGGTTAAAAACAGAAAATACTGTTTTTTTTTCCCCCATGTTTCTTCAACTCTCATTTCAAGTGGAATTTTGCCAAGTGATCTGAATGATGACAACTGTAGATTTTTTGCTGCTGCTCTTTCAGGCAGTAGAGAACAATCGCTGTTTACAGAAGGTGCCCCATGGCCTTTATGTGTGGCAGCAATATACAACCCAGAATTAATCAGATTCCAGTATGTCCAATTCTATTAAGATCCTGCTACTGTAATACATGTGTGCAAAATGTTACTGAATAGTACTAACAAGAATCCGATTCCACATCAGAACTAGCACACAGCCATAGCTCGTGGGCTCCTGTGTGAAATTTATCTGATTTCATCAGTAGCATTGGATTCATTACCATCAAAGATTGAAATAATTGCACTTGATTCTTTAAGGAAGGGAAACATTGGGTTCTAATCCCCCCCCCCCCTCCCCCCCCACTGTTACGTGTTTCATTTAAAATAATTTGAATCCTAATCTTATATTTTATTTTCTATTATTTATTAACAAGCACATAGATGATATTTAATTCAGAGCTGTACTTCTCAGATTTGCATTTTGGCACAACCTAAGTGACCAAGTTGCTTATTCTTCACTTATCTGAGCCCAAATAATTCCAGAAGTTAGTGTTGCTTTTACATTGGAATTTTTAATGGAAAGAGTACATGAAGGAACAGACAGAGACATGTTGAGGATGTGTAAGAAAATGCAAACAGATAGAACAATCACTGTGTAATTTTAATATGTCAAAGACTTCTGCAGCCTGGTTTACATTCCTCACGCTTCTGAACTTCAAATGAATGTTGCACTGTTTCCCAAAATAATGGATTGTTGTTATGTTTTCATGCACTCCAAAAGTAAACTCTGCACACAAACTGAGTTTCATCACTCATCTTTGGAAATACAGATTTCATAGTAGAATTAAGTACACTGAGAACAAGAGAGAAAGAGAGCATGGTGTGTTTTTGCTCTCAGTGAGGAAGGGATGACATCTTCAAGTATTTAACAAAGTAGGTTGAAGGAACATTGAAAAGAAGTAGAACTGATTTCCATCATTTCTGTACAGTGACGTGCTTTTCAGTAACTTCTTTTAAATGAATAGTTGAAATTGATAGTTTTTGTATAAAGGTCAGAAAAGTGAGGAATAACACTCAACGAGTAAAATGAAAATCATCACCACAAAGTAGAGAGAGACAGAGATGCAGGCTTTTCTTTCCTAACCAACCTGTGCCTTTACTCTAGAACCATTAGACAAGACAGGATCAATATGGTTAAAAAGAATCAACAACTGAAACGTGTAATGTGTATAAACTGTATTATGTAGGGTTCTTCTGTTTTGTGTAATGTTTAAGACTGTCACTTAATGTTCCACTAGAAAAGTGATTTGTTAGTGTGAAAAAAACCGCAAGGATCTGAACACTGAAAGTAAAATTACTCTAAATTTTCCTTATCATCCATGACATACCTACTAGACACAAACAATCAATTCCTGTCACTGCTCGTTAACTTTCAGACGTGCAGATCTGGAACCATCATTCAACCCGGATCACTAGGACTACAGCACCTGCGTGACGTTGACACACACACACACGCTTGCAGTTCTGGTCCCATAGTTCAAACTTCCTTTGTAATTTTAACTTACTGTTTTAATGGAGTTCTACGATTTACAACACTTCAAACCAAATCTTCTTTAAACTCAGCCCCTTCTGTTGTGAGCACTGTCGAGCTCTATTTCTTTCTATGAATTAAACTAATGCCTCCATTTGGAAATTTTGTTAATATTTTATCATGTATTAAGGAAATACAGTGTATGTTTATGACCCCTACAACTGGATAGGCAAAACTATCCATGCTCAAAACCAGCTTAGCACAGAAGAGAGAGAAGGCAAGGGATCCTTACCACTGTTAGTAAAGCATATGCTTTAGCTCCTCAACTGACAGATTTAGTAGGGCGTTGCTAACAATGCATATACTAACACTGACAGATCACTTTTAAAAATGAAGACTGTCTGCAAGTTGAACTGTGTAAAGCATTTTCTTGTTAAAAGTCAAACAATTTATGGGATCAGGTTCAAGTTTTATTCTAAATATATAATTTTTTAAGTGTAACTAAAAGCTGTATTTTCCATTAATGTGTTTCTGCATTGACTAGCTGGCTCCTTTTTAGAATATTAATCGTTTTCTGTATTTGACTTGTTGGATACAATATTTCAATTATTTTAAATGTGAAATTTCCGATTGCCAACACTGTATAATAAAAAAATTTGAAAAAAAAAATAACTGTTCACTATTTTCTTATCATTAAGAAAAAAGAAAACCCAAATCCCAACAGATTTGGAACAAAGTGTTGAAATAAGGGGAAAAGGAAGAAGAAACAACAGGAGTAATCTGTGAAAGTTAACATTTGAAGGCAAAGACACAAATATGTATGTGGACATTCCTTCACAAGATGTTCCTATGGCAAAGGCAAGGAAGTTCTGTGTTCAAGTAATTATTTCTTTCCAACTTCCTATGTGTCTTTGAAAAACATTCCTACAGCTTCAGGGTATGCTGCTCATTTAAACAAGTGTTATAATGATTCATCATTTTTAAAGAAAAGTGTAATTAGATAGCATGTCAATGGGAACCACATGAATACCTAATATATACAGTTGTATCCTGTGAAATCTTTCTGCCATGTCTGTTATGTTCATTACTGGAAGAGCTTTTACACCTCTTGTTATTTAAAGGAAAATGGAACTGAAGCGGGATATAATATCTTACTTCCTAACAAAGAACAATTTTAATTGAAATTACACAGAGACAAAGAGCTTTGCTGATGTTTGTTAGCTTCTAAACTTCGACCAAACACTCACCACAAGTCAACATTTTGAAATAGGTATCAAAGGTATTTCCAACAGTTGAAGATAAGAAGCAAAGATCATTCTGAATTAGTATTGGTGAAGATTCTAAGACACTTGAGCTACTGTCAGAATCAAGTCTCTGTGGCCAAGTATTACAGAACTTAGAACTTCACTTTCAGCAAATTCTTTGTAAAGGTCTAGACTGATTGCTTGTTTTTATGAAAACAAACAAAAAAATACACACCAAACCAAGAGGGGAAAATAGTATGTATAGTAAGTAGTACGTATAGTCAGTGTATAATTTACTTGAGAAAAGCTGTCTCAGAGAATCATGTGTTTGATACCCTGAGAAATGCTCAAAACATTTTTGAGGCATCTCTAAAAGGGAGACACCATTTTTATTCTCATTAGCCACCTGTGACTGCTTCATTTCTCCTTCTCATGCCTCAAAGAAAGATAGTTTCAAGTCTTTTCTTCTGTGACTGAGAGAGATAGTAGGCCCCTAATCAACCTGGTCTGCTTTTAATGATGCAAACACTTGGGATAACAGACAAAGGAGATATGAGTGGGGTACTCCTTGCAGTTTTCAGAGTGGAAAAGATCCATGGATGTTTTTTTTGTTTGCTTTTAAATAAAATTCATTAAACAGTCCATTCCTTTCCAAGAGAACAGAATTTGGCTCATTCCAGCTAAGCAGGAACAGTTCATGTAAATAATTTACGTACATATAAACAACTTCAACATTTTAATGCAGAATTTCTCCAGTGAAATCTAATGAACCATACAATAAAACCTGTTATAGCACAGATAATCAGAGAAAATAAACTATGAAAGTGACAGTGGAAACAAAATGCTATTCTTAACATTTTTTGGATAACAGAGTAATATTTTCAATTATTTAAATCACATTTTCAGCATTACTTTGGGAAAATGAATTTTATACAACTTTTACATTTAAATTTCATTCATTGTTTTTACATATGCTGTCATCTCAGCATCTGCAACTTTAACAAATTCTTGGAAAGTGTTTTGTTCTGGAATAGTTGCTGGTCTTACAGAGACACACTTGAAAATATTCCTTTTTGCATCATAGTTTCCCATGCATCTGTGCACACGACCTCTAATTAGTCTTGGAAGCTCACGATCCTTCAACAAAAGCATAATAAAAAAAATAATTCCATCACCTTTCTAACATGACCTAGAATTTCTAATACCTTTCTTCTAGATGCATGATTGCTAGTTAACAGTGGATTTCTGGAAACTGTATCAAACGCAGAAGGAATTTACATAATCTTTTTTTGCTGTTATCAACTACTTAGGAGCTGAACTGAAAGCCCCAGCTGCATCTTCAATATTTCTGGTGAAACTGAAGTTCTGAGGATGCCTAAATAGTGGCTGCATTATTGCTCTACACCAGTTTGGGAACAATAAGGTATAAGCACCCAGCCTTCCCTTTACGAAACAATTTTCTGTTTTATCAGAATGATGTATTATTAACTTCTTAAAAGGCATTGTAGGCAGTGGTGTCTTTGTCATGTGCAGGCATAGGAATACTTACAATTTCATAAAAAACGCAAGGCAGGGTCTCCTTTCCATCTCTCAGAAGAAAATTCTTGGCTCCTTGTGCTCCAGATGTGACTGCAGAATCAAGCGTGCCTACAACACATAACAAAACCAAACCACGACGTAAACATCAGAGCAGTAAAAATATGATATCAAGATACCATGACATTTCCTACACAAAAGCACAAAGGTGTATCAGTCAGCATCAGTTTCCTGTCACAATTTGTGCTGACAGCCTCCAAAGTCCCAGTACTTTATGGGCTCCACATACTCTTTTAATAGTAAAATTGTATATGAAATCTGCCTAGCTGGAGTGACAAAACATTATGTTCATAACTGTCACAGTAAATGGGTTATTTCCTTGTTAACCAGAGCAAAACACAATTCTCTAAGTTATACTGATCCTCACGTGCCAATCAGCATCAAACATTACAAATATCTTTCTCATTTCTGAGATGTCATTACACTGCATCTTTTATTCTTCTTAATTTAATTAGTTCAGTCATTTCTGTTGTCTTTTCCACGTTCACTTCTCAGATACTGTCAGTTAAAACGCCAAGTGAAACAGTCACCTTCCTTTAGAAGCACTCCATGCTTACCTAAAACTTCAAACAACAGTGCAGTTTTGTAAGTATATTGGCTCCAGTGCTTCATACTTTCAATGACTGCAGATATGATTCGCAAAGAATTCCTTTTTTCTTTAAGTTTCAACTGAAATGATGAAATATCCTTTCAGGGGAAGATGAAAACTCAAGTTAGAGATATGCACTTGAAGACTTTCAAAGCATGTAGATGTTCACGTATTATTATATATGCAATATTTAAAGTATTTGTTCAGACTCTGCACATAACCCCCTCCCAGTTTTTATGATCATGCTGAGGACTGGAGGTTGTTAAAATATGCAAATCTCAGTTCAACTTTTTCAGCTTAAGGGTTTGTTAAGGCAGCTAGGACTGACAGAAGCCGCATACATCCTCAGTTTTCTTTAAAGTTTTCTTCATTGCATCTTCCTATTGTGTCTCCATAGATTTACCTGACTTTTGTCTTCCGGAACACAATCAAACTGCTTTTCATTCACGTTATTTTTCTGACTACTGTTGTTAAATTTATATGCCAGACCATAATCCTGCAGATTCCTTGATGCAGCATTAGGTTTCACTGGCCACTGCCCTTTAGATGAACGTGTTTGGCTAGTTTCTGTTGCTTTGATATGCTGAGATGAATTAGAGCTATCAGGTATTTTCTTCTGCTGAACAGTTTTCCAATTATTTGAATGGTTCTCAAACTTTTGAGCAGTTCCACTACGAGATATGGAACCTGTCCTGTTACTTGCAGGGGTATACTCATTTCTGTTCCACACTTTTGTATTGGGAGCCTTCTCTTCTGCTCTGCAGTGTAACATAAAATATAATTCAGTACCACAATATCTACCCTGAATACTCAAATAAGCAATTACAGTATACAAAAGCAGTATGTATTGTTTCAGCTTTAAAATGCTGATATCTATTTAGATTCAAATAAACATCTGAGCATACACTTAAATTTATCCATATACAGGGCAGCCATTACATGCTTGCTTAAATCCTTCTGAATTAGGTTTAGGTGCACTGGAATTGATGTTCCATTTCAGCTCATAAGCAGAATGTAATTACTTAGGACTACAATGATTACCTGAAAATTAAAAGGGTGTTTCTGAATGCCACTAGAGTATACAATGAAATGTACTCTTGTGTAAGAATAATTTTGGTTAAAGATAATGAAATTTAAAGTTTTCACTAACCTGTAGGCATACAAGTTTTTTCTAGCATTAGGTAAATTGGGCTTTGATGCATTTGGTGATTTCATAGGGGAAGGAGCCATGTGATCATCTGCTCTGCTTTCAAAGATAAGTTAAAATATCAGGGACGTAGCAGCAGCTTTGTTTTCAGACAGGCATATATTCCATAGTTTGTGAAACAAACTGATAGTGCCAAATATAAACCCAATATACAACAAGTAATCCACTTTTACATACCCATCATTCGCTGCTCTCTGTAGGTCGTCTCCTTCAGGGTTTGCAGCTCCCCAGCCTAATTCCCAAAAGGCAAGAGACTGAACATGGAGGTAAGCGGAAACCATCCAAAGGCACCAAGGGCCCCTACTCAGGGCCCCTACAGTACCTAATGTTCCACAAATAGTCTCGGGGGGGGGGGGGGGGGGAGGAAATAGAAAAGGAAGGAATGTGTTTTTTGATATCTGTAATTATATGGCAACTTCTAATGAGAAGATTGCTTTTCTAGATATTGCTTTCCTACTAGCACAGAGACATTTTTATTACAAGAAAAACATAACGAAAATGGTAATGATTGAATATGGCATCATTCTTTCCAAGTACAATTTGAAGAGGTTTTCTTCTCAATTACAAGAAAGACATCTTGTGTTTCTTCTTGTAATACTGGCCTTGAATTTTGATTGAAATCAACTGAAAACAAAAGGTCAGAAATCCAAGAGACTATTTAAATGCCAGTGCTACTTCATTCCGCAGCACACAAAGAGTTGACCTCCCTCTAGGCATGAAGTAAAAAAGCTCAATTGTACAGCACAGAAAGAAACTTCCTGGAGGACATGTTTTAAATAATGGGCTTTTCAGAAATAGAGGCTGCATATAGTTCTTGATAAGGACAATACCTAATTTAATATAAGCATAAAGTTAACATTTAATTTGATTTAGAACCATCAACAATATACGCATCTTAATTACCCAGCGATGTGGAAGAAAAGTCATGAGTAGCAGAACTGGAACCTGGCTCATTCTTAAGTGGGTTGGAAGTGAGGGGCTGCCTGTTTCTCCTTTTCTGATTGAAGAGAGGCACAGGCAAACAACCTAAAATTAAAGGCCGCATCATAACACCACAGCAGCACGATGAGCGTATGCAAACTATACTTAAAATACGTAAATACAGACTATCTAACAATTCTTTTATTTACATCACCCACTGGAATTACAGTCTATGAGCACACAGCAGAACCCAGCCTTTGCCTCACAGGGTTTAGTCCATTATCCTGCAAATTAGTCTGCAAGATGTACACTTTGCTTCATTACCACCCCCCCCCATGCCTCCAAAACTTCATGCTGTGCTGTAATAACATAGGAATCATAGAATCAGAGAATGGCCTGGGTTGAAAAGGACCTCAAAGATCGTGTAGTTTCAAACCCCCTGGGCTGGGGGGAGGTCACCAGCCACTAGAGCAGGCTGCCCAGAGCCACATCCAGCATTGCCTTCAATGCCTCCAGGGACGGGGCATCCGCAACCCCTCTGGGCAACCTGTTCCTGTGCACCACCAGCCTCTGTATGAAAAGCTTTCTCCTAACTTCTAACTCAAATCACCCATCTTAGTTTAAAACCATTCCCCCTTGTCCTAGCACTATCAACACATGTAAACAATTGTTCCCCCTCCTGTTTATACACTCGCTCCAAGTACTGGAAGGTCACAATGAGGTCTCCTGGGGCCTTCTCTTCACCAAGTTCAACAAGCCCAGTTCCCTCAACTGTTAAATCCATACAAGCCTACTCGGGAAATGTGTTGTAGGATACAAGCATAACGATGAATAAGCTGCAAAGTGCAACAGAATGGACAGTACCTGCTGTGCTGCGAGTTGAAGCGTCAGCCAAACTCCTTTTCATGTCTGTGCTGGGCTTCAATAGGCAGCACTGTATCTGTTACCCCGCGTTCGCTGTATGGAAGGTAGGCAAAGGGAAAGTCAGCTAACAAATGCCATAAACGCATTCCAACTACACACAACCCTATGGCAGTCTGTCTTAGCTCTTCGTTTCAGCTGCTGCACGTATTAAAGACCTTAAAACTTCCTTTCGCACTTTCTCCACAGACCTAAAACCCTTCGACTGATTTCCTCACAGTGGAAACACATCACACACCTGCTGCCCTCACTGCCACAGCTCGCATGCAAACACAGGCAGCACAGCACATGCACATCCTGATTCCTCTGCTTTCACAGCAAGCACCCATGCATTGTGCAGCCAGTTAGGGATGCTCTGCATGCTGTTGCACACCTAGCAGTATCAAAGTTAGCAGCCTGCATGTCTTGTTTTAAGAATTAATCCCCACCACAGCAGAAGCAGCTCGCTCTTCAAGTCTGCAGTGCACATTAACTGCACTGAGGCAGCACTGCAGCTGCTCTCAGCTCATTGCAGTTACCTGACTGCTGTTAAAATGCACAGCTAGCACTATAAAGCCTGACAGGCACCAGCAAACAGTGCACACCTGACATCACAGCCCAATTTTTGTGCTGCACAAGACCACTTTAGTCCACCTTCTCTCAAAAGCGAGCAAAGCACAACCCTGAGCTAAAAGTTTGCACAAGGAAAAGTGAAACAAAAGATTGGGAGCAGGAGACACCAGGCTACACTCGTGCACTGCTTCACACACAACAACACCCACAGACTGAGGCGGCAGAGCTGAGCAGAACCCACCCACAAATAACGGCCCCATCCGCCCCGCCCTCACCCAGGTGCGAGGTGAGAAAAGGGCGGGAAAACGCTGCAGCCGCCGGTGGCCGCGAGAGGGCGCTCGTGAACGCGCAGAACGTCAGCGCTGTGAGAGCACGAGCACGAGCACGGGTGCTAACGAGAGCATCTTCACGCTGTTCACCGCGGCCTGGGCTTTCTGCACGGCTGTTTCCAAACACGCGGTTGCTGATCGGCTCCCACGTGTGCTTGTTTAACACGCATGTTGCTGGCTTTGGAGTTTTTAACAGTGCCTCGCGTAGTGATGTCATTGATAAGCGTTACGTTTCCCACTTCTCGGGGATAAGCTGAGTCAAAACGTTCAGCGCAAAAAAAGCAGCACGTCAGATCAGTGCCGGGTTCCTAATGAGCTGAATATGCTCCTGCTTAACGGAGCGTTGGCCGGGCACGGGAAAACGAGAATGAAGAAATGAATGCAAAGGGAGAACACTTGTGCACTGTGCCACGTGCTGCCGTGGTGTGCTGGCAGACCAGGAGTTAACGCTGTCTGCACGTTACTTTGCTCCAAGGGTATAAAAGAAGCCTCCATGGCTTTCGTTCCAAACCCCGTGTTTGGAAATGCGCTGTGTCCGTCCTACGAGAGCGCTCCGGAGGCAAACTCCGTGCATGTTAAGTGAGGTGAGTGCACAACGCTCTCTGTGTCTCCTTTGGGGTTTTTGTGAGGGATGGTCACCGTCCCAGCGCTGCTGGCGGTGCGGGAGAGCGATCCCAGCACTGCGGAGCTGCGGTTTACTCTTCAAACTGCTGTGGTGTATAAGTTCAACAGAGCACAACTCGCAGCATGGTGCTCTGCCACCTCTGCTGAAGGACCGGGGTCAAAGGACGGTGCAGACTGTCCTCTGCTGTAAAACACAGCTCTGCTGCTTTGTTTAATACGTGACTTACTATGGCTGAACAGCCCAAAGGACAACAGGAGTACAGCGGACTTAAAGCGAACGCTCTGTCTGTATTAACTCACTGTGAGGTTCAGCAAGCTTCGGGCACACAGTGCAATGGAGAGAGCAGTGTTTGTAGGAAATGTATTCCTGGCAGAATTTGGCTGGGTAAATCCCGTGTTTGGCTCTGCTTCTGCATACACAAGGTCTATCAAACGAGGTTATGAGACCCAACACAGACACTCACCAAACACTGTCATTGGGATATATTTGTATTTAAACTAAATTATTCAACAGATGTGCCTGATTCCCCTACAGTATAGTATTTTTATGTATATATTGTGTGCTGGACACCGATTTTCAACAATTCTGTCGTCTATATCAGTAAATCTGTGTGTTTATTTATTCTAAACGTTTCAGTCCTCACAACAGAAGCTATGGCTGCTGTTTAGCTTGAGTTTTGGTTCAGGAAACCTATCTGAATGCTTTCTGGAATGGAAGAAGTCAAGTTCTTGGCTAAGCTTTTTTCAGGGAAGAACATAACTTTTGTCCCATTGTGATCTGCATCGATTTCCCTTTGGTTTTTTTTTTTTTGGAAGGGGCTGAAGAAATGAGAAGGGTCATCATTAAGATGTTCCCATGTCATAGTGATCTGTATTAGCAGGTCCCAGGAGCCAGGAACACCAGGTAAATTGCAGCTATACTGCACTTTAATTTCAGCTGGTGCTCCTTCTAAGCACTGTTGTTGTGATAGTCTGAAACAAAGGTCACACAAGCAATGGCATGCTTTGAGGAACTCAGGCGTTGGTGCTCCTTTAGACGAAAGCCCTTGATGCCTCAGCATTGTGTGTTGATCTAGAGCCAAGATATGATTCATATTTGACTGGTTTTACTCACTTGAAAGCATTCTGCTCATGTGTAGTGTAATGTGTTTTTTAACTTAAAGCACACACGAACAGACTTGTTGCAACAACAAGGGAAAAGCAGCCATTATTAAAGTACATTATTAAAGTATGTGTTAAACAAGTTTTTTCAGACTTTCATTAGCACAGTATGTACCTCCATCTCATATATTAATAGAGATTGCTGGAGAAGTTGAATTTTGAACTGCGTAACAGTACCAGTAACAGACGTCGGGGATTACTAAATATGGGAAATGAAGGGAGGGCTCCTGGAGAGGGAGGAGAGCTGGCTGAGCAACGCCCCGCCTTGCAGCAGGAATCTGAAACTTAGAGAAATGTTAATTCTCTTTCATTCCCGTCTGACCTAAACAGACACAAAAAAATTCCTATTGAAAGGAAAGAAAAATATTTCTTTTTTTTTTTTTTTTCCAGAGATACAAGCTTTGCTTTACCATTGTTTTCTTTTGCTTTCAGCAGTTCTGAAAGCTGCTGAGAAGCATGACTTCCTGTTCTGTGGTTCCAAAACCTCCAGTAAGAAGGGTTGCTATCTTTGGAGGAACTCATGGCAATGAGTTATCAGGGATATTTTTGGTCAAGCACTGGCAAGAGAATGGAGCTGAGATTCAAAGAACGGGAATGGAAGTGAAACCATTTCTCACCAACCCAAGAGCTGTGAAGAAGTGTACTAGGTACATTGACTGTGATCTGAACCGTGTTTTTGACCCTGATAATCTTGGGTAAGAATAGTTGCACTTTTCTGTTGTTTTAATTTACTGTTTTTAAAATTGCAAGGAGCTTCCTCTCCAGATTGAAGCACTGATGTAGGTTCCACTTCTATGTTATCTGGGCAGTCACATAACTGAAATTACTGACCTTTTACCCAAAAATTGTGTGTGCTGTTTCATTTTAAAACTTGCTGGTAGAACGAGCCTCAAACCAACACATAACACTTAAATTCGTATGAGGATAGCTGTGTTTGTGTAAGCTTGAGTTGCTGTTTTCAGTTGCAAAGTGACAATTTCTCATGCCTTCTTGTGCAATTCAGCCTTGGAGCTCTTCTGAATACAGTTATGAAACATGAAAACACAAAACAATTCTCTCATTCTTCTCATCTGGCTTTTCATCTAACAGTTTTGTTGTGGGATATTATATATAAAGATGAAGAGCTTTTTAAAGACAGAAATGTTGAGGCCGTTCTTTAATTGCTTACTTACATGTCCCCTCTACAGACAGAAAGCAGATGACCTCAGACCACTCCTTACGCTAAGATCATTTCTTACATGGCAGTACAGCCTAGTCTAGTACCTGAGACTGGAAGTATTACAATTCTGGGGGAAGGCATTTGAGGTGGCAGAATTTTCTTTGAGGTCCCAGGGGACTAGAATCAACAGACTGTAAGAAAATCTGAGCAGAACATGAGAAGTCAGGTTATGAAAGAGCTTGTAAATGAGGTCCAAGGTAAAAGGGCACGAACCTGTATGGGAATGCCTCGTCAGTAGAAGCTGAACTCAGGCTTGAAGGTGGCTGAAGTTACTGATAAATTTTGAACTAGTTTTCTGCACAGAGGGAAATGTTGAGATGTATGGACTAGAAGTAAATGCAAATAATTAAGAGAAGTACGTCGTCTATTGCAAAAACCAGATTAAAAAAAATTGTGAGACCTTTCTATACAAGATACATAACAGCGAGACATGTTTTCCACCAACAATCACATTTACCTTGTTCCAGCACAAGTATTATGTTTTAAGTCAGGTAATTTAATTGGCAATTATGGAAGTAAAATGAAAGAGAAGGATATGGATATTTTGTTGAATGCAAAGTCATGGACTGAGTTGATTGATTTCTTTGTACTAATATTAACAGAAAGACAGTGGTGGAAGATATTCCATATGAAGTGAGAAGGGCTCAGGAAATCAACCATTTATTTGGTCCTAAAGGTAGTGATGATGCCTATGACCTTATTTTTGACCTTCACAACACCACTGCTAACATGGGTGGTACCCTCATACTTGAGAACTCCAGGGATGACTTTACAATTCAAATGTGTCATTATATCAAGGTAAAACTGCTTTAAATGAACTATTAAAACAGATTACTGTTTGAAATGTATTACTATATATTATTTTGCCATTTCTTTGAACACTCTATTTTTTATTCATCAAAACTTTTAAATATTTAATCACTGATTTTTCTTTTTTTTAAATCAGAGATACTTAATAATATGATTACAATATCGGGTAATTCAGATTTCAACTCATCATAATCTCTGTGTATTAAAATGACTGTAGTAAGATTGATGTGCAGAGAGCAATGTTTAGAATAACAGCTATGAAAATAAATGTCATTTAATCTGCTGCCACACTGTCAGGAACTTGGATAAATTTGGGTCACGCATGCTAAATAGTTAGACATCAATTTTATGAAACAAAGACGTGGAAAAAATAATAGAATTAAGCAATGAGAAATGCTCCCTTCATCACTAATTATAGGAACAGTGATATGTCTTTGAAACCTGTTTGATTCTGCTGTTCCTGGAGCTGATGAATACTGGTAGAGTGCAGGAGTGCGGGTGGCCTAGAAAATGAGTAACTGGAAAAAAGATCTGAAATAGGATTTTCTGTTAAAACAAAACTGAAAAGGAAAAGGCTTAATGCACAATCTCTGCCCACACAAGATAATCTAAGCATAGCAACAATAAGAAAAAAAATCTGCCTACAGATCTGCTTTAAAGCATTTAGATTATAAATTCTGCAACACAGTTCAGTGTTTTTTTTCTTCCTGTTAGCACTTTAAGAGAACTGTGTTCATTTATATTAAGAGACAGCAAAGTTCATTGGGCCGTGCCTGGCAAGAGTTAATGGAAAGGAGACCAACAAACAGAGCTTTGTGTGTTTTCTAAGGATGTCCTACTTCTTTGAGCACCATGAAATAAAGGCAACATATTGAACACATTGTGTAAATCACTTCTGCATCAGTAGTCTTTTTGTGGCGCAACATTTTCAACTATTTGCATAACAAAAACGTTTTAAAACAATCTCCACAGAATGCTTTGGCTCCAGAACGCTGTCCTGTTCTGCTGATTGAACATCCTAACTTGAAATATGCAACAACTCGATCTGTAGCAAAACATCCTGTTGGTAAATATGAAAGATAAAGACCATTTTTAACCTATCAGAAATTACTTCAAAATGTATCTGTTTCCAGATCAGTTCATTACGTCCCACGGTGTGCTCTGATCACTAATTGCTGTTTGTTTGACAATGCATTTACGGAATCATATGGTTATGATTTTCTCCTCTGAGGAGCACTCATCTGTCATTTGGCATACAAAGCACGGGATGCTAGCCAGGAAGGGGAATAGAAAATATGCAATGAAGGAGAAAATGACGTTGTGCATGGAAGCTGTCAGCGTTTACATTTATGGAAACAAAACCATAATCACAGGAGGGAAAAAAATAAAATAAAATTTGCTTTTCATGAGTTCTCTAAAATGCATCATGGAAAGAAAAGATGAGAAAAAGAGTGAGGGAAAAGAACATGCATAGTGACTCTGACATCCTCGCAGCACAATCTAAAATGGTTACATGGTTCTTTGAACTGATCCTTACTCATGAGCTGTGTTTTCTATTTGCCTTGCAAATAACATAACTGTAGTTTAAAATCCTTCTTAACAATAAAGCACACACCCAATCGGACATGTATTTATCCTGTGTAATCTAAGTGTGATATATTACAGCTATTTTAACAATCTCCCTCATCTGTAAACAGGTGTGGAGGTGGGGCCCCAGCCACAAGGTGTTGTTAGAGCTGATATTTTGGACAAAATGAGGAAGATTGTCAAACATGGCCTTGATTTTGTTCACCTTTTTAATGAAGGTAGAGTAAGTAACACGAGCTCCTGTCACGTCACGTCAGTGTGTCATTTCGAGAGTGTTTGTTCAAAAACCAGGTTGTACTACAGCTCTATGCAGTGAGACAGGTAACACTGAGGGGATACAGGGGGCGGGGTGGGCAGTTCATACATCCCCTTACCTGCAGCATGAGAAGGTGAGAACAGCTCCTGCTGTAGCTTCAGTAGGTAGCTCTAAGGATGTTACTCCTTTCCAAAAATTCAATAAGTATACTTGATTTTAAAATTGCTTTGAGATTTGGAAATAGTAGCTAACTATTTCTGCAGTAGTATGTACGCTGGGAACACGGCATACATAACTTAAGAAGTTTAATTTACATGCCTTCTGGGCATTATCTCAAATTATAGCCAGGAAATTTTGTAAGATATCGTTTTTATCTGTGTACTATCAAAGATACATATTGACAAGAATAGGTGCTGAAAATTCTTTTGGAGTGCATTTGTCGGTGGGTTCTGTTTGGATGCAGAAGGAAGAGAATTTTGCTGTGTGTGCCAGAATCAACATTACTGTGCTGGAAATGTAAAGATTAAGCAGCACTGACACCATCCCACACTGGGCTCCAAACACAAGCCTTTGCTTGGCTTATTCATCTGCAGAACATATCTTTCTAAGTGCATGGTGAAAAGCCATATCTAGCACCACTGATCTAATTTAGATCAGGATTCTGAATGCAACAAAATGCAATACATGACAAGATCATCTTTCTTCAGCTTGGATTCTAGGGGAAGAAAGACCTGGCCCCAGACATCTGTCTGATGTATGAGCTAATCACTAGCATGTAAATCCTGACGATGTACCACCTAATGATTGAAGCTATTCTACAGAGAATTAGGAATGCGATGAGCTTTCTAACAAGCAGTTGTTCATTTTGATGTTAAATTGCATTTATTCTTTCTAGGAAAAGAATTTCCACCATGTACAATTGAGGTTTATAAAATAATGGAGAAAGTAGATTATCCCAGGAATAAAAATGATGACGTTATTGCTATTATTCACCCTAACCTGCAGGTAAATTCTATAGTAGCTTTCATACACCATTTCTAAGTATTGCTGTGTTGCTTCTGCTATGTTCTAGTATATTTTTAATCATAAATTAGATATTTAAAATGAGACTGTTGCTAACTGGCTTACCAAATCCTTCAGATCTTCCCCATAGTAAGCTCCATCTCTGAGGTCATACAGTATTTTTCACTGAATCTGAAATCACTTTTGAATCTAAAACTGAAAAGAAGGCAAGGATAGGACAGCTGATTTTCTAAAATGTAAGTCTAATTTTGAATTCTGAAGTGAAAGTCTGTTTTTAATTCATCACAAGCATATGTTTTCCTTTTAGTTCAGCTGTACCAGTGAAGCCTGAAAATGAGGGCCAAAGTCCTTAAATTATGTAATGAAAATTAAAAGGAATTATTTTAAAGCTTTTGCCACAAACTGCAGGGAATACAATTACTGAGCATAACTTTAGAGATCACATGAAAGCTTTTGAGAAAAAAATGAAAGTAAATGTGTTGTGTTTATTTTCTTTATCTAAGGATCAAGATTGGCAGCCACTGAACAATGGCGACCCTCTATTTTTGACTCTTGATGGAGAAGTAATTGCATATAAAGGGGACTGTACAGTCTATCCAACATTTATTAATGAAGCTGCATATTATGAAAAGAAACAAGCTTTTGTAAAAACAATTAAAACAGAACTCACTGCAGAACACATCAGATCCTCAGTTGTAGATCAGAACACCTCTTAAAAGCTTTTCCATACAAGAAGTGGATTTCTCCTCTGTGAAATCCGGCACCGTTCCGTAGTTATTCGCAGGCCAAATAAATTCAGCATCTAATTTAAAATTTTAATTTAATTAACATTTTAAGAACTTTTAAAATGAAAGAGATTGTAATAAGATACTGTCATAATGCTAATTACGGCTTCTATTTACTTGCTTTAATAGATTACTATAGATGCAAAGAACATTATTTTTATGAAGTTTGATAATTCATGCTATATAAAAGGATTAAACGATGCACCACATATACTGATGAGCAGCTATAAAGCATCTATCCAGAACTACATAGAAAGTTAAACCTTATCAGCTCAGCTATGTGATATAAAAAAGACAGCATTTTAACTTGATAAGCCAAAGCATCCAGTAACCAACTGTTCATAAATTAATTGTCCAGCTGAGCCATAGAAAATGCAATACAAAGGAAACAAGCTGGAGGGAAAGAAACACTGAGAGGGGGATGTGTGTTAGTAATGCCCTCTGCCCAGAAATGGAGGCCTTAGGGTTTGTTTGGGCTTTGTACTTAAGAAGAATAACCTAAGAACATGATTTCTGAGGAAGAAATGCACTACAGTAAATTCTGTTTAAATTAAAATTATGACAAGATTAATTAAACTGTTCCTGGTTTATCTTTTGAAGACAAAAAGGGTTGAATTTGAGAAGTTTCCAGTAGTCTGAGAGATACTGAAGCTATATTCCAGGAAAAAAGATGTGCATATCCAGAGAATAAATTCAGAAAGAACACAATTATTCATTGATTACTGAAAGATTCATTGTCTGCACAACCCCCCAAAGTATAAACTGTGAAGAGTACTAAGCAAAAATCCTTTGTGTAACTCTATAGCAATAAAGTAATAATACAGGACAGAAAGATGTTTATTGAATTACATGTTTTATTTCTTTATATTCAGATAAATATTGAATAAAAATTACAGATTGATCTGCTGCAGTCATTACAGTGTTCTTGATGAAAGCCTTGAGATAAGAGATGCTTGGATGTGCGTCCTGGCAGGACTCTGGCCAGAAAGGCAGGGTATTTTCTCACCAAATAACTTCCAGATAAAATAATTCCCCGCCTCCTTCCTCAGTTTTATCAACACAGCTTTGTACTGAATGTGGCTACAGAACATTCCTTACATTTTCTGTGCCTTCTCTGTTTCTGGCTGTGCCTACAGAGTGACCTCAGTACAGTACAGAGACATCTGAACCTGTTTTCAGTGACAAGTCTGTCCATAGCAGTATGGTACACGGTGCAGACCGGTTTTTTCCTGGTTCCTGAGTATATGTGATGAGGTATTTTTTTGGTACAAGAACTGGCACTCAAAGGAGTCCACACAGAGCTGTATAGTCCTAAGGCAGTGTTCTGTGTTGGCAGTTCCAACGCAAAATTCACCAGCAGAGATGAAAGATTCCAGGAAGAAAGGAATTTTTCTTCTCATACCCACATATCCTACTAAGAATGTCAGAATATTGGTACTCATGCACGTCCTTCCCCTATAATTCCTATGCTCTGTAAAACAGGTAACTGAAGATCTCAGTTCAATCCCATCCATCCGGGCCATGCACAGTAGCAAACACAGGACAGGGCATCTACAGAGGACGAGTTGCTTCACCATCCCTGCAAATTGCTTTGCACTATCCTTTCCACTGGAGAGTTCCCTCACGCTCTCTTCTGTGTTAAGAAACTCTTTGGGGTCAGTTTGCGCACTTCAGGCTTAGCTGTAAGAATCCAATGCAATTCAGATTACCATTCAAACTCAGAACAGAACGTACCTGAGCGTTTCCTAAGTAGCACCTTTAGAACAGGCACCAAAGGAATATATATGAAGAAAACCCATGGCAAGAAAGACATGTATTGTGTTAATTGAAATCTGAAGGTACATAGAGCAAATGTTTTTATACATACACAAATAAAATAGAAAACAACAACAACAACAAATAATTTATAGGAGTAGGCCATTGTAAGTAATGAAATAAGGAGCACTACAGAAATGCATTACACAGACCTCTGAATAAAAAAAAATAAATAAAAATAAACATAAAAAGTCTGCAATTGCACTGCATTCACTTATTTTGTTTCTCTGAGAAGAAATACTGAGTTCTAATTTTCCTGAAGTAGTTGAATGTAGGAATTAATGAAACCTGAAATCTTCTGATGCAACAGTTTTTGTGCAACAAGATGCACAAGTGTGGAAAAGCCGCAGCAACTGGGAAAATAAGGACACTGACCCTCAGAAATATTATCCACCATGAATTGTGGTTTCTGTCCCATTATTTTATGGGAAGGCATAAGTATGAATAATGAACACAGATCAGTGAAGTCCACATTACACTGTAGGTATAGTACACAGGAGAACAGATCACAAAGCTCATGGGACCTGAAGAGGCAGTTTGGCACAGAGGCCTGCTCCAGCTCCCAGGATAAACCTCCAATAACACTGACAAGCAGAACGAAAAGTTGCAAATGTTTTCAGAATGCTGCTATTTCAAAATAACGTACTTCATTTAGCAGACCTATTGAAATGTCTTTCTTCTCTCTATGACAAGAACTTTTTTCAGAATACAAAATATTTCCCAGGAGCTAAAGATTCCAAAACAACAAACAGCAGATCAGGATCCCAAAGATCTCAATTTTCCACAAAAGGAAGGAGTATCTCTCAGTTGACACTTCGAGCAGTACACAGTCTACAGTCAAAGCTCAGCAGACATACAGACTTGGACAGCAGCAGTTTTCAAGCATAAAACTGAACCAGAGCAGTAGTCCATTTGACTGTAGCTCAGCTGCCCTGATTGAATGGGTTAAGGTCAGCAGACCACGTCACTGAATGTTTGTGCTCCAGCTGCCTACAGCTGTCCAAAATAACAGAATCCCTCAACATCAGCCACTGATGCTTTTAACTTTCCAAACATCTACATATCAAATACAGAACAACTAAAGAGAAGTTTCAGGCAAATCATCGATTTCTTCAAACGTATTCAGGGTGTTTTTGCTATTAGTTCTTGAATTATCTTGAACTTTGCTTGGATCTGCAAGAAAATGCATTATAAACAAAACAGGATATGGTAGAAACTGTATATGCAAGATCAAGCTTTTGGACATCTAATTTATGTTAAAAAACACACATTTATTTAAACAGCAAGTTGTCAGTTTGCTACCATATCTCATACTGAACGTTTGCTTTCTGCCTCCCTTCATTATTACCAAAAAAATGTTCCACTCCGCAGTATAAATGAGAACCGACTACAGAGCAAACTTCAAAACACATCTCAGAGCCTCACGTGCCCCTGCCCTGAGCTCTGACACCTGCTGCTGGAAGGACACCTGACACCTCCAAGTGCAGTCATATCTCTGTGACTCTTCCAGCACTGTCAGCAGATGACTGTCTTGAATTTCCTGGCTAACATTCACGAGGAGCAATCTGTCATCCAATATCCATCCCAAACAAACAGGAATGTTGTAGGGCTGAAACAGCAAACTATGGTTTTGTTGGGTAGAGCCAGTCTGATTTCTTGCCACATCTTGCAGTGCTGTGTGTAACTACTCAAGGAGTAAATCAACATACTCTGTGATACCTTTTCCAGAACAAAATATGCTGTCTGTTAAGAAGTTATTTGGTCGTATGCCATTCAAATGCCATAAAAGAATGTAAAATTGAGACCAAGCATAACTGCGTAGAGAAAAATAAATCAGCAAAATCCACCACGATTCAGTGCCGAGGAATAAATGATGAGAGTTGTAGCCAAGTCTCTCTCCAGATCTCCAAATGGTTGAACACCCCCCATCGTATTAGCCAGTTTCCCTAGCAGTAAATAGAGTGACTGTGTATCTAGGTTACGTACATTTACATTTTTAAAGGTAAAAAATTACATCAAAGGATTTCTAAGGAAAAGGGGTTTGACAAAAATAAGGTGGTGTGAAGTTAAGCAGTACCTGTTGGCCCTGGGTCTTCATTAATAAATGAAACGTGTGTTTTCCACTCAGTCCATCTCACTTCATTAATCCTGTTCATATCGTATATAAATTGAGTCATTAGTATACATTGTCTCCCAGCTACACAGTTGCACTTCCCTTTTTCTTTCCTCACTCCTTCAGTACTGTAAAGCTGAGCGTCCGTTGCAGTGTTAAAAATCGTATGCAAATGGGAATAGTACTCAGACCATTTTGTAATTTCACACATTATGAGTACAGTCTTGAAACTGACATTAAATATGAGAGCATTTTTCATTAAACAGCGCAATGACATTATCTTCAATGTGATAATCACAGCAATTAGCAGTCAATTCTAAGTATAATTTCTTTTATGCTAACATTCAGAGGTGATTACGATACAAACGACATCTACTGCAAGCAGAGCTGATACCAGCACAGTAAGAGCATATCTGAGGTTCAACATCTGCTTTCCTATTAAAAATTGTCAACATAAAAACCTGTGTATTTTCCCTTCTCTATTAAAAGCAGAAAATAACTTGTCAAAATATACAAAATATTTTAAAGAGTCTTTTGAGGAGAAATAACCTTGAAGAGGCACACAGAACACAATTAACAGCACAGTATCAAACCTTACCTTAAGCAGACCCTCGTGTCATTCTCAGCCACTTTACAGCGCTCTCCCAGTTGGAATTTTTTCCTCAAAGATTTTGGTAAGAATTTTTCAAATTCCAGAATGGTTCTGGCTCTCTATTAACAACAAACAATAACAGGAACGTGGTGAACCACATGCAGAATTTTCTGACTTGGTAGCACAAGCAGAGTTCCATCATACCCCACATCCACCATCCATGAGCAACAGAGACAGCAACAGAATAACACGTTACAGATTTCTTGGTCAGATTATGAAACACAGCTTCCTGGTGACACATGGGGAATTAAAGTCACAAAGGTACGTAGGGACAGTGCATGAGGTTGAAAATCTGAGACATAAGATTGCCTTCAGGATAGCTGTTCATTGTGAAGTTGTTAGGATACTCTTACACTAAAGCCACGTGTTCTCATTGTTTGTACATACATGCAAATAGAGATTCCCATTGTTAACACCCATCCCCTTTTATCAGCATAAGTGATCATAGCTGCAGCTTAGAAGACTTTGACCAATGCTTCTACACTTCACGAAGCAAGCTGGCCACAAACAAACCTGGAGTTTCCAGATGTGCTCACTCTCTTTAGAAATATCTTCCACCGTCTCTCCCATTAATGCAATCAGCATGTTCAAGAGAAGAACAAAAGTCAACACAACGTAAGTTATGAGGAGCAGAAGAAATAGCACAGGATACTTGGAATTTTGCTGGATCTCCAGATCCCCCAGTCCTAAGGTGAGCTTAAAAAGATCCATCAGAACAGGTCCCAGGCTGCTGTTGGAATGGCATTCACCACCATTTTGGCAAGTTTCAATCAGTGCAGCAAGAGCTGAGGAAAAAGCACGAGAAAATTTTTGTCACAATAACGCTTCATGTACACACTGCATTTTAACCTAAAGAATTCAAAATGCACTACATAACAAAGAGCTGCAGCTACCCAGCAACGTGCACAGCGAGATGACAGGCAACCAAAGGAACAGAAAGAGCCCACATCCAAATGAAATGCAAGCAGCTGAGCAAGAGCCAAATTACTTATCTGTTCAGCTAGTCTCTAGGCAGAGTTTAAATCTCTAAACTGGGCTTTTGGATTTCCAGAAGAAACCCCAACATGAGCTCTCATCATGACAACAGGGTTCTTACTCATAAGAATGCCAAAAGTTTTACTCACACGGAGCATCAGTGCTTTTCTCCAGTAATATTTACCTACGCCAAATCCCAGCAAAAACACGATATACACAACTAAAAATTTTATCACATCGTTCAGGATGACCTAAAAATTAAATGGAATATTTATCAGGAACTAAAACTGAGAACTCGTTTTATGCTTATGTGCTCTGCGGGCACACAGGTGTGATACACACTGCAGTGCCACATCATTCTCATTAGGCAAAGTGATCACTGTCTCATGCAAACCCAGAGGAAACTTAGGTCTGATTTCTTTTTAATCTCGTGAATGAGAGCCTGGTAAGCTGTGCACATCCAAGAGAGACAGTAACTGCACAACATGGGGATTACAGTGTGTGGTGCAATTAAATAGCTAAACTCTTTCAGCAGAACAAAAACCCCACAAGCTACTCACAAAAAAAAACCTTAACCTTTAAGATACAACCTAATTTATGCTATTGAAGTCATGCAGTAGATTTTATATATTATTTCAGCACAATAAAAAAATAAGAACATTCAATATGAATTATGCATGTGAATTGCTGCATATGCTTCTCTATGACTGTATAGATAAGCAGGTACCAGAACAAGGAAGGTAAAAAAAAATCAGAACACTTGCCTTTTGAATCATAACACTGTAAATTCCCATGGACTGGAAACCTCTGGTGAAATAGAGCATGTTAGCCCATCCCAGGGCCATTGCCAGAACAAGACACACGAGGTGTTCTTTGTAGGAAAACAAGTACAAAAAGACAGAGAAGATCACAAGCATAGCTTGTATAAAACTGTTAAAAAAAACACACGTACGTAAAAGGGAAATTACTAGCACAAAACCAATAGCAATGGAAAAGTATGAAAACGACTGCTTCTTAGGCTTCAACTCTACATTCATATTGCTTTCCATTCTCCCCTATGAACATAACCAATATAATTTAACAGTAAAGTAAACGAGTTAAAGAAGTCTAGGTATGTTAACATATAATGGCTATCCTTATTCAAGCTTACTTTAAATTAACTGTTCTCCCCTGAAAGCTGATTTTGCTAACAGAGGTATAAGGAATCACTAGAGTTTCCATGAACCTCTCTGCAAGGAGGACACTGAGAGAGCACGCCGTGCATCCTCATAGGGTATAGACCAGACTCTGGCAGTACAAGGTTGATATCAGCATGGCTGTAGAGTAAAGCTACCTATTTTTATTGATCATATGATCTTATTCTAGAAAGGAGAGGAAACCATCTGTGTTTTATGAAGAGCAGCTGATGAGATCTTCCCACTAGCCAGATGAACCAGCTTTACGCTGAGTTTTCCTATGGGAGGAGTCAAAACCTGGATTTAGTTTATTAACCAAGTTTCTTAAACGTATTTGTCTTTATAAAGCACAAAGAGATGCACAATGTGAAGGAGATAAAAAACAGTCCTGTACTTTGTGAAAAAGAAAACAACCTGTGCACATCAATCACCAGTATTACTATTGACCAGTGAAAGCATTACCATGTGTTAAGGAAAAGCTGCATGGAAGACTACATTCATCTCTCTGAAAACTGATAATCTAAAGATAACTGAGTATCTGCTCTAGCAGTCATTCTCTGTTACCATGGGTTAGAAAAGTACTGTATATACTATATAAAATACATGCATGACAGACTTACAATGCAAAGTGGAACCACGCATCAGAAAGAATTGACTGCAGGTCTGAGGGCCTAAGCAGAAAGATGGCTACACTCTATGTCATGAGATAAAGAAAAAACACAGAAATGGGAGTAAGAAAAAGCAGGGCTTAAAATCAGTCAGAATCATGCATCTGAAGTTAATCTTCTATAAAAATACCTCTACTGATAAGTTGAAAGCTTCTAGAATTAAATATCTTTTTATAGGGCTATAACCTCAAGAGTCTCAATTTCTGTCATCTTTGGCATAATTTAACAACTTCTAATTACTAATAATATATGGTAAATATTACACCCTATCTCTTTCTATTACAGGTCCTAATTCTACATTGTCCTTTAACTCAGTGCTGACAACTTCAGTGTTAAAGAAATATAAAATCTCTTTGTCTTGAGAATTCCAAAAGAAGTCTTATTTATTTTTTACAGAACAACACAGTTATATCCAAATTAATACTCAAGATCATTCAGAATGAGCGATGTATTGCACCAGGGACTTCCAGACATTACACAAATGATACTGATACTGCAAACATACGGTGAAGATCATCACCAGCACTCATAAATCTAGAGAAATTCTTTACTTATTTTGTAATGTATTTGTTATTTAAAAGTCTCACCTCTTTTATGGCTAAAAATATTGCTCCTAACATAACCATCACCTGTCCTGATAACTGCAGCCATCCCACACCACGCGTCAGAGCGAGGGGATAAGGCGGTGCCTGCAAGACAAGCCCAACATGTGAGACTCAGCTCCATATCTGAAGGGTAAAAGGCAAAATGAGGCTTGCACTTATCTATGTAACTCTCTGGGTAACCAATTTAACTACCTGTCCTTATATTATGTAGCTTTTGGGTGACTTTCACAAGGCACAAACTCAGTTATTTCTTCTACTACTCTTTCTTTTAGACAAGAAAACCCGATGTGGGAGAGCCTGGTCCCAGTACAGTCTGATATTCTGAGATGTTTTGGGATACTTCTTTTATATTTTTTTATTCACCAGCATTTTAAAAATAAAACAGAAAATACTATTGCACTTTAAAGCAGTAAAATGCATTAAGTCTCTATACTCACTTCATTTTCATTAGGCCTGTGGTAGGAAACCAATGTCAGTGTCACGTTGTACAGAAAATAAAAACAACATGACATAAAAAGCATGTGCCGTGCAAATTTCTTCCATTTCATTCTCAGGAGTGAATTAAGAGGCTCTAAAGTCAGCATTTCGTGGCGATTCTGAAGAGAAAGAAACTCCATTAAGATCTGAGCTTTCCACTTGTAAGAAAACTGAGACAGTGTGTCTATTTCAGTAACGGGCAACTTACACCAATGTTTGTATTATAAACAATAATTTCCAGTACTGAATTGTCTGCAGTGGTGTCTAGTTCTGTCAAATCATAAAGAGAGGATTGGACAGGACCATAAGCCCAGTCTGTGAATTTTCTTGACAGGCTCCTGTCGGGTTTATCTCTTATCTCTCTGCTGAGGATGTATTTCAGAACCTAAAACATGAGCAGAATCATTGGTAGCCAAAAGCATTCTACAGGGAAATGAGAAAGCAAACATTTATACTTGCCAAAACCAATACCTTTTAATTAACATGTTTGCTAGAGTAGTGTAATTTAATACATTTGTAATTCTGTCATTAAATAAGTGCTGTTAGAGGTCACACATCCCTAGAAATAAGCACAGTATTCTTAATATCTCTGGATTTTCTGTCCAAGAGATATTTCTCTAAGGAATGAAAGCACAATTTTCCAGGTGTTCACATTTATAACTTAACCAATTACTCTCTAAATTATCACATCATCTTCTCTTTACCACAATGGATGCAGATGATCTATGAGGGACAAATCTGACAGCAGCACAACAGAGCAGTTCTAGTAAGTCTTATGAAATGATGTGAAGATTTTATACTGTGTAATAGTAGTAGGTGTCATAAACACAGTATTTCTGAGTTTCTGTACCACAGGAAGGTTTGGAAGGCTGTTTTTATCAGCATATATATTTTCTAGAGAAAGGTCAGGGTAGAAGCAACACTGCTTATATTTAGAACCCATTTACCTCACGAGTTATACTGACATACAGTACAGCATAGCAAGCTCAGAAAACAACATTCTAGGGTGCTAATGTCTGAGTACATGGTTGGCCTTGATGCTTTCTCCATACTTCAATTCTCTTAGATACTACCAAAGTAACACTCACCTCTAACTTCCCAGTTTTTGCAGCTAATTGTAGTGGTGTTAAACCTTCCTTGTTCTTTGCTTTTTCCAAATTTCTGTCTTTGCTTTTCAACAAGATCATATCGTACATTCTGATTACAAAATCATTCTGAGTTTTGAAGTCCTCTGCAACAGTAACTAATGCGTGTAGGATATTGTTTCCTCTGGAATCCTGAGAAGTAATGTTGGTCCTGGTGTTGTCCATTAACAGCTGAATTATATCTGGTTGATTGGTACATGCAGCTAATGCCAGTGCAGTTTCACCTACAAAATTACAATATGCAACATGTGTTCATGTGTTATTACAAATTGTTATTATAGGAATGATTAAATATCTTAATATTTAAAAGCAAGTGCCAGTATTCATTATTTTTAGTTTAGCTCCTGGTTAAGAAAAACTTAATTTGCAAGAAAACATTTGGAGAAAATCTTCAGATTCAAGTTTGTGTCATTTCATTTCCATTCAGCATTTAACAACCATTTTACAAGTATATCTGAGAGTTAATAATACACAAATCTCTTACAAAAGGTACTGTGCCTTTTTTCTGTCCTGCGATGCAGCTTTCTTAACCTAGGTTCAGTGATAGCAATGATCCACACTCTCCTGTCCTCTATACTGTCTCAGGTGTTTGGGCATTCATTCCTAACTGTTGCAGAGATTCCATTTCTACTTACCAAAATAAAAGCCTTCATGTTTATGTTTGGGATTAAAGAAAATACCCTGGGCGTGAGCATTGACATCAGCTCCTTTCTCTATAAGGGTCTGAGTGATTTCATACTGTCTTCTTTCAATGGCAATATTTAGAGCAGTCTGGCCTGAAACAGCAGACACAGGTATTCAGTGTCAAATCTCTTAAGCACATTAGGAAACATTAATGATATTTCACAACAAACAGCAGGAATTTAAACCACCCTTAGAATGTAGGCAGAAAACATTACGATTACTGATGGCATATTTAGCCACGTGCCTGAAGATGGTATCAGATGGCAGTACCTTTGTATGCCTCTTCTGTGTATGCTGCATTGATAAACCTCTCCAAAATACCATTTTCTTCTGCAAAGGACAGTAGCATATTCACAATCTCATTTGTGTTTTTGTTAATGTTCAGTAGAGCTTTCATCAGACAAGTCTTCCCAGTATCTGAAGCTGTGAATTTTTTCATTAGATAATCTGTAAGAGTAAATGTTGGGATTAGATCGCAGTAGCCATCACTGTTTATTAACCTGAAGGAAAACAGTTTGAATCTTTTGTTTATTTGGAGCAGAACCTGGGGGATACACATGAAAAGAAATTATTTGATAAACAGTTACCCATATACTCTGTATTTGAGCTATGTATGCTTTGTGAGATGATACAGAGATGTGGTAGCAATTGATAAGACAGCCAACGTGCTTGGTTTCTTTTCCAGATATCCCACCAGCATGGTAACTCCAGACAAGTCCAAACTCTCTTTACTTCTCTGCCCACTCTACCATGCTACACACAAACAGTGGTTATACTGCAACCAGACTGACTGTAGAAAGGACAGAGACATCAGCTTTGAGTCTCATACTGCAGAAGCTAGCTCAGGTATGGTTGTAGGAATACAGCACACTACATCCCCAAGGTAACATAAATAAGAGACAAAAACTCCCCAGTGTTGCTTCAGAGGCAGCAAGGAAGCAGCTGATTGAATATGCTTCCATTTAGAAATAAGAAATGACATACATTTGATTGCAAACAAGTGACTTCAGATTCACACGAGTCACTGCTGCACTGAGGTATTTTCTAGTAGAGTATACATGCACTGCCAGAAGAGGTTAAGATCTTCCTTCAGGTAACTCCACAGCTTACCTGGCACAGTCGTGTTTGTACAAGCATTTGATCTCTCCTTCAGCTCTGCGAGCACACCTTGCAATTCTTCAATATTCCCCTCAGATACTGCCTGAAACAGGTATCTCTTCAGCTTTTTCCGGGCTCTTGTCTGCTCAGGTCCTTGTGGTATGTTAGCACTGAATGATCAAAAATAATAATGAAATTCCTGAGTCAGTTTACTTTATTTTCTACATAAGAGGAAAATGAAATACAATTGCTTGCCTCAGGCAGCACTGACTTGCCCCATTTCCATATAAACATCCTGGTATACATCTCTCAGTATGTTTCTGTACATTACTTATTTGCTGAGAAAATGCCATTGAAAAGCAAAGCTTAGAGTTGTTTATTTCGAAGTTTAATTACTGAAGATTCAGAAAGGCATATATACCATTTCTAGAAAAAGGCACAATTGGTAATATCTACCCTATAATAGATTTCATCTACAGAAAATGCACCAGGAAATACTTCCCATCTCCACTCACCCACAGCTGTCTACGTTAGGGCTATATTCAGTCACATCGTCCTGAAGAGACTGTGGGGAATCCATGTCTTCTCCATTTGCAGATGCACTACAGAAATGAGAAAAGCGTAACTGCTAAGACAGGAGGACATTGGAAGACATCCTAGCAAACAGCATGAAGAACCAAGCAGTGCTGGGATTGTGTGTTTCCTAAGGAGTGGCAAGAAGGAAGAGACCTATGGGATTTTATTACACGGAAAAAATCCTTAGGAAAGCAGCCTATTTTGTGTTTTACTACACTATTTCACTTGAGATCTTGAAGCTGTGTGAGTTTTCTCTTCAGTGTTTGTTTAACGCTTTTTGTGCAACGCCTTGAAGCGTACTGTCTGCCTTCTTCACATCCTTCATGTGTCAGCTGCCACAAAACAAGTGTAAAAGCAGAAATCTTGCGTGGATTGCACACAGTGAATGTGATTTAAAGATTTACTGCACAATACACTGTAGGCAACTCAAGAACGTTTTGCAGCTGACTGGAAAGGAAATTCCAGCTAAAAGAAATTAAAAACTGAGCCCTATATGCATATTTAGGTAACAAATTTAAAGGACTTAACTGGCATTGGTATTTTGTCATTTCTGTATACCATTTCCAGACATCCCTAAAAACAGATCTGACATTGGTTAATAGACATTTTTCTCACTTGTATTTTTGTTTTCTGTGGGATTTGGATTTGATGTACTCTCACAGGTTAATAACTTAGGGAGCCTGGACTATTAGTTATGAACAAGATGGATATATGGACAGAATGCAAAGGTTCAATACTGCTCTGCAGATATTTGTTTGAAACAAAGCTGGAAGCTCAGAGTGCATTCTTATTCAGTCCATCACTTCTGTGCAGAAAATCCAGTGACAAAGTGCATGCGTGCCTCATGCAGGTTTGTCCCTGAATGAGAAGAAAAAATTGGGGTACTTTTCCTCTGATACAACAATAAAACTGCCAACTAATTCCAAAAAGCTTACCAGCCACCTATTAGACACAAAAACATCTGGTAACTCTGAGCTTATTCCAGATTTGATTCATATTTCCCTAATTCATAATCCTGGCTTTCAGTACTATTCCAATTTTTAAATATCTGTTCTATTCTACCTACTCATCATTTTTCTGTACTCATTCAGTGCAAATAGTTGCCTTAAATATCTCAGACTCAACATCTTCATGTTGTTTTGCAGTTAATGAAAACCAGAGCAAGGATGTTAGCACACAGAGCTGGGAATACAGTTTGCTAAATTAAGCTGTGGTTTTCACATCAGAAAATTGGGTGCATGGAATTTGTCCTCATCTATCCCAAGTAACATATGGTTAGGGAAAAAAAATGGTATTGATTTTAAATTAATTTATATTTGAGGCTTGATTCACTCAGTGTAAATGACAGCAGTAGATACAGATAAATAATCTAGCAACAGCTGACCTCCAACAGAGTTCTGTCTTTGAAATGACCAAAATCTATGTAAAACCATGGGAAGTTTTACCCCCAAGGAGGAGGAAGGAGAAGCTGCTGGAAATGAAATAGATATAGCTGCAGTACGACTAATGTATATGCATCTGTAACTTACCAGGGACGAATATTTGAATCCATTGGTTTTGAAAAGACAGGGGGAGATGTATTATTTGGAGTGGCATTGCTTTCGAAACCTTCAATCTCCAGAAAAAAATGTGAACTGTTGAACATATTTCATTGAAAAATTATTAGTAAAAATCAACCATGAAATACAGAATTCACTACATGTAAGTACATGGAACAACGCTGACAGTTCCTATTTCCTGGCATTATACCTATCTAATAGGATGCAGTCTACTTTCCCCTGGAAGGATCCCAGCCTCTACCATCAGTTAAGCACTTCCACGTTGGCAGATGGGCAAAAGATCCCGAGATACTTTTATAAGGCACATCAGATCCTGACATGTCTAAACACTGACACCAGCAGCCTTGAAGGGGCCACACATTGGACTGCTGTGCCAACAGCTGAACACAACAGCAGACATTTACTGAACAGCAGACGTGTATGCATAAACACATGCACATGCATGCACATGCTGCCTCATCTGCTACACGGAGTCCCTATTTCTCCAGCCAGTAGCCATCAGGATTGATAATTCCAAACCCACCAGCAGTGATAAACAGTGATCCAAGTGTTAATTTTGCTGTGTATAGCTGTTCGAATGTCCACGACCTTTTAACATTTGAGATGTGCCAGCAGAAGCATCCCTGAGATTGCCTAGGCATGGGGTGCTCTTCAGAGTACAGGAAAAGTCTAGACAGAAAGAGGAGCACTACTATCACTTCTACCACACATCACACTGACAACTGCTGTAAATCACTGTTGTTCCCACCAGGATCTCAACGGAGTGAAAATGCCAAGGATTCATCTTGCTTTTTGCATTCCCTTACTATGATGGGCAGGATCTGTCCCAACAGGTAAAAGCTGTCAGAGCCTACAGCACGTATCCAGAAGGCCAGAAGTGCTGCTCTTCAGGCTCAGCTGGACTGTCTCACCTGCTCACACCAGGAGGGGCTGATGTCTCTCCCAGTACTGTGCTCACGAGGAAGATTCTGGCATGCAATAGCTGCACAGCAGCTATGAAGTGGTGCCTGTTTTGGAAGCCAACACACCTAGCCTCTACTGGTACGTGGGTTATCTGGGGATACCATGGGGGAAAAAAAACCAAACCAACAAAAACCACCAAGCAAAGCAAGGGGACAATTGCCAAAAAATACTCAAGTGCTTACGTGGCCATGGTGCGCACTGTCAGGAACACTGCCCACAAATGTAATCAGGTTCTGACAACGCTGGCAGCACTCCTCCCAGCCTGTCTCCTGGTCTGCCTGTACACATACTATTACTACACTCAGACACCTTTGGACATCAGGAATGGGAAGTCACTGCATTTTCTTCAAGTACATATTGCCAATACATTTGTCAAGTGAGAAACACTACCCATGGAGGTGCACTAGATGCTCAGTGGCACCACACACCAGGAGGAAACGTTCTGAAGCTACAGAAGTATGGCAGCTTAGAAACATGTAATTAATAGAACACGTTAAACCACTGCATTAAAATTAATGCAATCTTCATTCCCTATATTACAGGAATGTTGTTGGCCACACCCTGAGCTCTTGGTTGAGAGATGGCAAACCCTCCAAGGTTACTCTTACTGATACCACAACGCAGAATGGGAGACAGGAGATAAAGTAATTAAGTGCAATATTTGCCAGTATTTGTTTTAACTATAAAATCTTCCATGGAATTGCCCCTTTTTGGAGTACTAGCTGTATTATGAGCTCTTCAGACATCCCATCGTCCCCTTCCATAAGCAAAGAGTAACAATTCAAATGAAGAGTTCTCTTCTTGTATGTAAAGCTGGAAGGAGAAATGGACCAACCAGGCAGTGGGTCTCAAAGAACTTATAACAGCATTTCTGTAGAAAGTGATTCCTCTGATTATTAAGAAATTATAAATGTTAGAACAGCCACAATTGCCTGGGCCTTCAGAGGTTGCTGTAATAGCTGGTAATTAGCCACAGAGTGAAAAGTTTATGAATGAAATTCATCCTCAGTCTACAGTAACTTAAGTAATTTCAATAACACAGTATCAGGGATGAATTGCTGCTATTATTACAGTATTCATATTAAATTAAAACCCTTAATTATTGTATTAATTCCTTAGCATGAAATATGAGTGAAAGTGAATATTTTATTTTGTAAAATAGGTAAGAAATCTCATTAATCAGAATCGTGAAAAATTTAATGAACATAGACTTCTGTTTGTAATAGGATAACCCAAACCCCCTGCCCTCACAGCTCTTGTGCTTTAATTCCACCTCTGCCTTCCCATAACCTGTCATATTTTCTTGTGATGTTGTTTGCAGTGTTCCTTCTTGTCTATAAAACCTGGTGTACCCTGCCATGTCATCACTTTAAAAAGATCATTTTACCTTCTCCTACTGAAATGGTGATCATCCTTAGACCAAATTCTTGTAAGCTCCTACAGCTACATAGAGTGGATGCAGACAGCCCAGCTGATAGGCAACAAACTTTAACAGACCAGTGCTCACACCTGATGTCTCTAGGATAGAGTGGTTTTCTTATAAGAGCAAACACATATGTCTACATAAACAGGATACTCTTCCACTTACAAACATCACAAGCCCTCCATGTTTTGAAAGCATCTTCTTTTATCTAGTCTATCTCATTCATATATACAGCACGAATAAGGATGTTAGTAATACTGCATTCCAAGTCTCTACTGAAAGAGATTAAAAGGCAGTTATGAGCTAGTCCTACCTTTTCTTTGTGGGAGTACTTTCAGTTGGCTTTTTCTCTTGCTGATTTGAAGGGGGTACACCAGGTGGGTTTGTTTTCTTGCCCATTAGTGGAACGGCTTCTTTGTTATCTTTAATCATGCTTCTGCAGTTGATAGAATCACAGTTACTTAACACTGGTACATTTCAAGAAAGTATAAGGACCAAGTTACCCATTTACAATCTCTTCACAAGTAAGCACACAACTCTTGATTATTTTTCACTTTTCAGTTATTAGGCACATACACATCATCTTATGTGTCAAGGCTGGAGGATTATAGTCAAGATTGTTCACATTACATTCTAAGCAAAGGACCATTAAGAGTGATACCATAAATCCAGAAGAACCGTAACTTCAAGAATGTGCCTCAGTTTAACTGAAGTAAGTTCATTAATCACAAGGACAGTATCTGTGAATAGTGCCCAGCCTGGTCTAAGCTAAACAAATGATCACATGAGTGACCTCAAGGACCTTTGTGTGCTGGTGACATTTCTCAACATTGCTTCAGAAAAAAAAGTTATTTGTGGCTTTGCTGTGTGGGAACCACAAGCGACACAAAAAGGTGTTAATACATATGAACTGCTTAAGAGTGCTCACAACATAAGTTCTGCTAAGTAATAATAATTATCTTCCTATTTCTCAACGTAATACTGACAGACATCATTTTAAATCTCCAGCAATAAACTGAAAGCAAGAAGGTGGGTTTAGGATCCTCTAAAATTTATTGAATGTAGAAACAGTAAGTTATACAAGGTCATGGATCCATTCCCAAGCAAAGTGGGGAACTGCCCTTCATAACCAAGGACAAATTAAACAGGTTTGAACAAAATGTGCTACACTTTTTTCCCCTCCTACATCCACTTCTCGTAATGTACATAAAGATTTTCTACTTCTGTCTCAACATATTGAAGGCAGATTGTGAAGCGTGTTTGAAAAGACCAGACAACAGGGATGAAAAAGGAGACAGCATATCACATCCTTAACTAGAACGTGTTGGCCAATGTGATACATGACAAAAATCAGATACAAGGGGACTAGAATGAGATGGAGATGGGCATTAAACAGCTTTGCAAAGTAAGTGATTTTAGAGGAAGAGGTTGGTTGCAAACAGACCAATAGGTTAAAAAAAAAAAAAAAAGAAGTGCCAGCAAAGGGAGTTGTTGATTTGAGAAGAACACAGTTGGCACATGTGTAAAGAGAGTGGTCAGAGAGTGATCAGGGAGCTGGAAAAAGCAAAGGCTAAGGTTAAAGTCTGTAAAGCACTGTGAACACAGAGAAGAGCTTTTAATTCATCTGCAATGCTAGAGCTGCTCCACGTTTCTGCATAGGACATCCACAGGGGGACTGTGTCAAAGCCCCAGCTTCAGCCAGCTGTCATTGCAGACATTTTAGCCATGTCTTGAGAGCAGGAAAAATCATTTCAGAGAGTTGAAATGAATTAAAGATAACACTGAGCTTTCTGCCTCTGATTAAAGACTACTGAACAACAAGTGATTTAAGGGAAGAGTTTGAAGAGGAAAAAGAGGAACAGTTCACTTTTGTATATTTTTGTCATTTTACATACTGTTTTCAAAGCCACATCTAAGATTTGATGGAGACTATTTCAGACAAGATGTCAGAGTCTGCACAAGTAAATAACTGCAGGCATAACAGTAAAAGTATCTTGCTGCAGTGCTGAAGTAGCGTCTGCTTCTCATTTTTAATCACAATTAATTGCAAGCCCAGATGAAAACTAAGCCCAGGCTTTTGACAGTAACGCTTACTGAACTCAGCTCTTATTTTAGGTATATTCATACAAATGTCATGAAAGTAAATAGGGCTTTTTTAGGCTTATCAGCTTCTTTCTCCCTCTGTCTTGTTAGTTTAATGACTAACTGCTTTCATCATCACCTTCTCGTGCACTGTCATTTTATGTAATCTATGACATATAGAGAAAAATATTGAAACAGTCTGGAGAATGTCAAACCATAATTATTACAGTCTATGTAACCTGATATGGAGTGTCATCTTTGGTTGTAACTATTCTTGACTCTTATTATCTATTTAATTGTTAGTTACACACCATCAGAGAGGTGCTTTATTTGAAGTGGGCAGTGAGACAAGAATACTGCGTTGATTTATAGTATGAAGAATTACTTTGGAGGAGATTCGGAGGACACTGTGGATGTCGTATCTCACCTCCAGTGTGGCAGCAGTAACAGGAGTGTTTGTCTGTAATGGGGAATGGGACTGTGCCACTTTCACAGAATGAAGCGTTTCACACAATACCACAGACTCACCTTCTGCTTATCTGAGAAAAATCATACATATTTTGATCAGTGAACATTTATCTGTTCCATCACAGGACCTCTCCTCTTCCTTAGGGGCGGAGGAGAGGCAGTGACCACCAAGAGCTATTCCATTCACCAAAAGCACAGCTGATTCCTACTCATTCATACAACAATCCTCTCCCCCAGAGGGTAAATGATAAAACTCCCATTTTACTTCTGTGCATTATTTACGGTATATACATTCAATCAACAGAAAGTCACACTTGATAGAAAGAGTTTAATCTTCCTGTAAGATTTTCAATCTTTTGAGGGGCTGTGGTAGAGATCAGGCACTATGAAAATGTCATTTTCTTCCTGGGGAGAAATATGTTATCTTCCTATGAAAGTTTTTCCTAACTGAAATCTTAAAAGTCTCTGTGAAAAGCAATGATTTTCTGTGAGGAAAATGCTTTAAAATTATTTTCCTGCTTATCTCCAAATTGAATAAAAGAGGACATTTTAGTGAGTTGGAAGGAGGACTATTCCAGGCCAGGTATTCTGCCTTTGACAGTTACTACAGTGAGTGAACCTGCCAGTAGAAGGAAAAAATACTTTTAACTTTAGTCTGTACAGCCAGTATACTCTGGATCTCCTCAGCACAGAAATCAGAAAGTTTCGCACTGTATCAAGTAGAGAAACATAAATGAAATAAACTGTATCTTAATTTCTGAGTGCCTATGAGTCAGTGTGGCACACCTCGGGAGGAAGACGGATTAATAAATTAGCAAAACAGCAACAACCACACCAGCACTCTCCCGCTGAAACCTAGGTCTAGTGAAGATAGTTCAGAAGATTTCATTCTCTGGAAAAGCATCACACCTACTCCAAACACCCACAGAGCTCTCAGAGAACTTACCCTGTTTACGAAACCTGCATTTCAGCGTAGAGAAGGCACCTCTGAATTGTGAGAATGAAGTTCCAATCTGGGGCCTGTTGATGTTTCAACAACATCCAAAGTAATCTTCCAGATGAGAGAAACTATAATCAGGGTCAAAACGACTCTAAAAGAGCTCCAACTCCCTCCTTCAGTCATCGGGTTTGCTCGGCTGTTGGAAAGCACAGATAAGTACAGCACTGAAGCCTTACAGGGTTTCTTACATCTGAAATTAGGGAGCAGAGAGAAACTTGCTAGACAACAAACCCTTTACTTCACAGCTGCCAACGTGGGATGACACACACACGCAATAATTAGATACTAAATTATTACTGAAGCTGAGTCGCTCACGGATGACTTAATGGTAGCAGCAGAATATCTAAAATGATCACAGTGCTCTGCAGTTTACATACTGTATTCAAAAGAAAATGGTTATGCACACGCATTTGGGTTGTAAATGACATCCCTTGATGTCGTGCTTAGTTTATTATATATTACAGAACTATTCAGAAAGCACAAAGCAAAAATGAGAAAACAATCATACTAAGTGCTCCAGAAAGCAAATATTTTTGCTATTACTTTGAAAAAGTAGAAATGGGTTCAGAAAACCTTCTACTTCCATAGCGATAATGCAGTGAAAACATGGTGGGTGTGTTTAGATCTTTCCCTGTCTGTGTGTTTTCTGATGAATGTGTACCCTTAGGGACTGTGAGGATACAACACACCTGTGCTTCATGGAAACAGCACTGATGTTCCTCCTTGCTATGCCAAATACAGGGAATGGTGTTTTTCAGCTTTGCTGTTTTGGGGCTGTTGAGCAATGGTTACGGCACACTTCTTTTTTTGGGACATGCCAGAAAAGGAACCGTAAGTTCTTCTGCTCTCCCTATAGAGTCTTTCAGTTATCAGTGCAAATGGCACACCTAAAACTTGCACGTTTTTGCCTAAAAGATGAACTTAGAACTCGTCTTTCCTTCATTTGATTAATAAATGGGTGTTCAAGGGGAATTACGCAGGCCAGAAAAATATTTCTCCACTGTAAAAAAGGGAAGAAAGAGTCGTGTTTGAGGGAGCTGGAAACAAAAACCTAAAATTCCTTCAGGATGTTAAGATCTAGAACCAGGCATTTTATTCTGAACAATGTGACTCTAAAACACATCTATAGGGGAACTGTTCAAGCAGATTTCTTTAAAGAACAGGACTGCTAGGTTTTATCTTTACATCATGTCAATGTCAGCTCTCATGTGTGAAATACCAGGAACACTATGCTGTTTCTGATAATGAATCAGCTTCCACAGAACAGCACAGTGAAAGGGTCCATGTCTGTGCCAGTTCCATTTGGCATTAGGAGAGCTTTGCTTGGATGAGCAGAGCACACATCCAGCTCTGCCTGACACCAACTGATGATGATATATTCCAAACTGATGATGATAGATTCCAAACCCTGCACTGGGCAAAGCTGTTCACGCCTTGTCAAATGACTGCCTCAGCTAATATGCTGCAGACTAAAATCAGCTGCTTTGATAGTCTCCTAGCTGCTGGTCTAACCACTCAAGAACTGAATAATGGCATTTAATCTTGCCTGGAAGAACACTGGCTTTTTTCTCCACACTAACTATAAGAAACTGTTTAATTGCAGTCACTCTGAGGCTGGAGTTCCGCATGTGAAAATAGGCAAAGTTAGATTAAATCTGGGTGAAGGTGCATTTAAGGACTCTTGCTTTAACTCTCCTAAAAACCACAGCAGATGAGCAATTAAATTCCTTTGCAAAGAAGGGAAAATTAGTTCGGCAGTAAGTTTTACTTTGAACTTAGACTGAAAGTACCCAGATCTGTGTGGTTTAGCAGCACATAGGACCTATCAGTGTGGTCTATTTACAATGTCGTGGAAGTTAGCCAAAAAGAAAAACTGGGACAAGCTACAGCAAGAGTCAGAGCCCAACTGTATGAGTATGAAACCCAACTGAAAAAGTAGAGAAGACTGTGAGAGCTCCAACAATTCGCATACCCAAGAATTACACTTTATCCTGCCTGATATGCTTTAAATGCTTCTCCCTCTGTTCTGAGGACAGCCCTAACTTGCCAGTGTGGCCTTTTCTGTGCAATTGTCAGCTTTAGAAGACACGAGGATGGACTATCTCTAGTGTCTTCCTGAAAACAGGTAGAAAGATCACGTGCTGCACATGGGTGTTGTGAGCCTGAACAGAGCTATTTTAAGGGCAGACTTAAGAGCCAGGAAATAAGAAGCAGAACTACAGTAAGTCACATCTGTGCAACCATTTTCTTACTGTTTTAACCATTAACTCACTCAGCCTCTAAGATCCCAGACCTGCTCCACTCTGAGATTTCTTACAATCCATGAAGGATTTTGCAATATGCTGTATCATGGCTGTGCAGACCACCTGACAATTTCACAACAGCTACCAGCTGTCTCACTCACTTAAAGAATAGCCATACAGGTTAAAAACATTAAAAACTAGACATGTATCTCCTATGAAAAACGACTTGAAAACATTAGCTTTGGGAAGCGTGCACAGCACCAATAAGCAACAGATGCCCTATCTGGCATTCATTATTTTGTTTTTCTAGCATGTGCTAGACTTACTAGAAACTGAAACGAACAAGACGAAGGAAGCCCCAGATGGGAGGGACTGAGCATTTGGAGATCTGCCATCTGACATCAGCAAACTGCATTTTCTGTTCTGCTGACACGTGACGTGATCTGAGTCAAACCTGCATTAAGAAATTATTCCCATTTCATATTTAATTCTGTGATTCTCAGTACCCCAGCAGGTAATCACTGGGAAGAAAAGTCATCATCTACAAAATATTTCTAACATTAACAGGCAACAACATAGGTAATTGTAAATTACTTATTGTCAGTACTCCATTCCCAATGCCCTTAAAAGCTTATGCATTAAAGCACTGTGCATGCCAACTACAGGAGCAGCCCAGTTCCCCCAAGCACAGTGTTTAATTGATTCATAAGGGTGTCTCATGATTTTTAACTATGGAAAAAATGCACTTAATTTCTCTTTGTTTCTGTGGAAAAGGATTCAGTGTTGTTAGTCTGTTGTGGGAAGGCTCCACAAGATATCCCACAGACTGTGCTTTTGAAAGAACGTGTATGCATTTAATGCTGAAGAACCGCATGAAGAGCACTTCTGTAGCATATGCTAAAAAGGAGAAGATACTATCATTTTCCCATAGGTTTTCCACCTAGCTTTTAACCAGAGGAAGAGACAGAAAAGAAGAATAGGAAAGTCATAACAGCATGGTCACATTGCTACTCTAAACAGAACCCAGAAAGGGTACTTTTCTGCTCAGTGCATGTTTTAAGAGAGTAAATACTGCAGCTATTCCATGGGAACAGCAAGGCAGAAATCTCATTAACTCAGTGGTTTGCTCGCTAATGTTGAATTTTTTATTTTGGGAGCCAGATTTTTCATTCATTCCCCAGCCTTGGGAAGATTCTCATGTCATTGATTTCTCTTCGGTCAGCTCTGATAAGCACTCAGTTGTCTCCTTTGCAACAGATTTTTTATGTCATCAGAAAATACAGAATGAGAAAAAAAAAGACATGCGTCATCCCATCTCAAAACGACAGATTTGGACACTCTACACAAACTTTACAAGGGAAAAGAAAATGTAGCAGCTACAGCTTAACAGATCAGTGTTACTCACTCTCATTTTCCCCTACAGAATCACACAGAATTCTGCGTGGATTCAAAGAGATGCCTGTTGCACTTCAAAGGCTCTTTCTGTTTCCACTGTACTTCATACAAGTATGATCCCAGATGGAAAATCTGTTAGTGTGATCGCTTCCACGTGGAATTCTCTACTTCACTCCCTGTGCAGGGGTGAGCTCAGATGTAAGCAGGCTGAAATTGGTGCAGAAAAAATACATTTCTCATAAACAACATCAGAATGTGACTTTAGGCCACGTTTATCCCCTCTCACAAAGTTACATGGGACTACATAAGCATAAGATAATAATAATAATGATTGTCACTTTCTTTTCCTCCATCTGTGCTACCATGCCACACAACAGTTTTAAGAGCATGAGACAAGAATTTTCATCCTTCCACTGGTTCTGACTTCGTAGTCACCAGAGAGGTGTCACCTCCTGCACAAACCAACACGTAACACCTCAGTGAGAACTTTCCAAGCCCAAACTTCACTTGGCTGTTCTGAGTCTCAGAGTCCCAACTAGGTCAGGGTTGGTCTCCAGCTATTTTGGAATGAGTTTGTACCCTCAGTCAATCTTCAGTTGTGGTGCATGGTTTCTGGTAACACTAAACAGCGCTGGGGAATTAAGCAATATGAAAATGCCTGAAGGAATACACTGTGAACAAAGCATGCCCCACCTAGATGCTACAGGTATTTTTTAACTCAAGTATGTGCTGCTTGACTCAAGTAGCCTTCAGGGGTTCATCACCAAACTGAAGAGGAATGGTAACGTTATAATAATTTTAGGCTGAACTAGTTTGCTGGCTATTTGATGCTTCAGTCAAAGGAGCATCAAAACTCTTTTAAAAGGAAAGTATTTTCAAGTAGTTCCATCCATCCTAGTCTGGGGAACAGTTCTTTCCCCTCCAAAGATCTAGTTAAAGTTGGAAAAAAATAATATGAGGGGAACAAAAATTCACCCACTCTCAGGTCTTCCACTGAGAGCTAAACTTCACGTCACCTGGAGCACTTGCATCAGAAGCTCACAACTATAACAAAATAGAAGTCCCTGTAGACCCCTTCCACTTTCTTTCAAACACTTTCTTGGAAATAAGTGAAGCAGAATTCAAGGAGAACACTAAACAACTGAAATAAACCCCCAAAATAAAAGAGTTAAAACATGCAGGCCGCATGTTGCTGAAGTCAGGATGGCACTGCATTTATTTGTACACATGATCTGAACTTCAAATCTTTCAGCGTTTCCACAGGGAGTTCTTCGAGCAGATACACATCATTTGTGCCCCATGGACAGATCAGCTGTTCAGGATGCATTTTCCTGTCTCAATGTCAAACCATTATTCCCATTAAATATCTCTTCTTACGTAGATTGTGTCCCCTTTGTCAATGCTTCCATTTTCTGTCATACACCTAGCTAAATAAAACATGTTCCATTTGTCATTGCAAATCAGTCTCTTGAGAACCCCCTACCCATTTCTAGCCCTAAATTTCACTATTCTGAATCTTGTGGGAATGAGGGACATTGGCTTTCCTGTGTCTTCCTCTATGTCAGTTAAACACTCCTGGACCTTCAGAAACTGAGGACCCAATCCCTTTTCTCTGGGTGGTTCATTATCCACATTCTCCTTTGGAATAAGAGGAACTGCCTGGGCTACACCTACTATACCACCTTGGAAATAAATGACTTCCACTTGATGACATTGCTTAAAACTGCACTTACTGGCTGAGTGAGTAGGACACACTTCCTCTCCATTCCTGTAACTGGGAGTTGCTCTCCTTGGCTGCTCCACAGTTGGCTGACATGGCAATTCCAGGTGACATGACCTCAATGTTCAGGTGACTAAACTGTTCAGAGACGCTGATTATAACAATGACAGACGAGCACAATTTTGGTTGATGATGGAGTCTGAAAACCTCAGTGATTTTGTAAATATTCATGTCTCTTCATACCCACTCATTGCCTGCACATTGAAACAGGAAGCGTTACTAATAGTGATGTAGCTCTGCCACAGTATCACAAACTCACCAGAAAGGCAGAAGTCTCATGAGGTCATTTGATTGATTTTCCCTCCTTCCCAAAGGAATACTGTACTCTCCACCATCTATTCTGAAGTGCTTGGTATAGTTTAACAGCTGATGAAATTGGGTCCATGTTTTCTCTGTGGAAACTATTCCAGAGTCAGAAGTAATCCCAGTCTGCACAGTGTGGGTGATGGGAAGCACTTCAGAGCCCTGTAACCACATCAGAAGACCCAGAGTGCTTACGCTGCATGTGGCAGCATTGATTAAGACATATTCCTTCCAGGCCATAGTACATCTTTGCCTATTGCCTAATGGAATAAGGACTCCTAAGAAGTACCTTCATTCTCACAAATGTTTCCCACAGAAGGGCAGTTGGGTTACCTGGCTTTTGGTGAAGATAAACATGATCCTGCATGATGAATGTGATTGAGGGCAGCATAGCAGGACAGTGGTGTCAGAGGAAGAGGGGTTTTCCAGGGGTAAGTCAGCTATAGGGCACCTCAGGACTGGCAGCACCCCTGCACACAGCGTGGGAGCCCTCTGGTGGGCTGTGCAGTGTTCCATGGAGCCCACCAAAAACTGACAGTGTGCTGCCCAAGAAGGGATTAACATTAGTGTTCAATTAGGACAAGCGATACATAGGCTCCAATGCCAGTTGTTGCAGAGGGTACAATAAGTACATAACACAGGTTATGCAGCTCCATATTTTTCAGGTAGTATATATATATTCCTCAAATAATTCAGAAATTGTTGGAGTTTGAAAGACACAGCAGCGTACATGATTGATAGGCACAAGTTGCATCTCAGATCTGGCAGTGCTGCAGCATATTGAGATTTGGTTTTTACACACGTTCATCAGCCCATTTTCAATTTCCAGTAATGTGAAGCCCAACTCACCTTAGATGAACTCACTTCTTGCTGTCTCCCATCATATGCACATTCACACTCATTATTTACACTTCCTGCTAATTACAGTCACTCACAGTCAGATGAGGTAAGCACATCAACTCCATTTTCCTTTGCTACTGAGCCAGCATGGCTGGCAAAGTGAGCTGAACCTCCACCCCAAAAATAGAAATAAAGATTAATTCATTGTACAGCAGTACCAACAGCTCTGTGCTCATCCTAACAAAGCTATTCTTGAAGCATAAACACTTCCTGACAAGCCACCTCTCTTCCCTGGGGGTTAGTCACAGCCCTCCACCAAGGCTTTGTGCTCCCTGTCTCTTCAGAACCAGCGTGTCCCCCGTAGGCATCCCACCCAGTCTGCCTTAACAGAGACGCACCTTCAATTTCAAAGCAGTTCTATGCATTTAGATGGAATGAAGATGAAGGAAGTAAATTGTGGAAGAGCCATGGCTAGTTGAGTCTAAATAAATGTATGTGACACCAGGTTAGAGACCCTGCTAGGATATATCACCCCAGCTGTAGGAAACAAACTCCTGCCTGTAGCAGTAGCCAAGTGGTGATGTAACTAGAAATTCTGACAGGTTAGCAGTAACTTATTTAGAAAAATCAGATTTTTCTGTTTTGCTTCCAAACAAAGGCTGAGGGGTTTTGTTTTGTTTTGTTTTGTTGTTGTTGTTTTTTTTAAGTGCAACCAAAAGGCCACCAGCACCACCCTGTCCCACAAATACAGGACATTTATGTTTTCATTATATGGATGTATGTTTTCACTCTTTTCAATTTCTTTTATTAAAAAGTCCCCTGTACTCCTTGTAATCTTGCTGGAACAGAAAAAGACAGCAAGGCACAGGCCAACCTTCTGTTTAGGTTACCCACAGAAGCGAATAAATCCTTCTGGATAGGCACTTGATATAAATCAAGGTGGAATTTAACCACTAAGAGTAGGTCTCTATACAGGCAGATAATTATGACAAATGGGAATACAGAAACTTCATAAAATGCTTTCCAGCTACATCACGTTCTCTGTGTGCATTCAAGTATAAATTTGCTTTGGCACATAAAGGCATGGAGACAATGACCTGTGTTTTTCTGGTTGGCCCCTTTCTACATTTAATATTAATGGTTGGAGTTTCACTGCCTCAGCTTGTCTTGTTTACTTAGCTGTACTTGTTTCACATACAGACTGTCTCTTGCTATACTCAGTATGGAACATAAAGAAGACTTGACTGAAACCTCTAGAGACTGCTAACAGGAGTTCAGAGATCCACCTTTAGAGTGGTATGACACTCAACATCCCTACTTTGAACATCTTTTGTAGTCTCCCAATTCATGAAATTAAAAAGCTTGTTCAGTTTAAATTTTTTGTTAAATAATTCTTACAAATTCTTTGGCAAGTTTCTGCGACTTACTCTGCAAAACTATGAAAAAAAAGTAAGTTATCCTGAATGATTTGGTTAACAGAAGAATCAAGAATTAACGGTCCTCTAGATGGTGCTACTATTTCAAATAAGCTGGATGCTTGCAGTCTTTACTGAAATTTACAGTAACCTATAAGAACCTAGCACTGTGAGAAATCCTGACCCCAGTAGAAGAACTAACCTGAAACAACACAGAGTTCATCTGACAGTGTCAGCAGTGGAGGGAAAGTCTGTCAGTAAATGTAATTGCTTCTTTTTAAGAATAGTTACTGCTTCTGTATCACACTACCATAGAAAAAACATTAACACTAACAGCAACTGTGTATTCTGGAGTTTACTCAGATTCTGTAAGAGAAATGTTTTGCTCATTTTGATTACCCAATCTTTATAATTTCAGAGTATATTTGTTTTTGTGTTATGAGAAAGACTAACAACATCTTCAGATGATTCATTACTTACCATTCTTTCACTGTGTCTCCATTTACCTTCTTTCTAGGAAACATCTTTCACAGCAACCTACCTCCAGTCTCTTGGTGATTTTTACCACACTTCTATGAGTCCGTCTCCATTTCCACTGTAACACAGTTAGTTGCTTTTCAAGGCTGGAAAGTCATGAAATCAGGGCCTGTAGCTGCTCAGACAAACACTTTTTAAGAGAATCTAAAAGCAGACAGAAAGTATGAAATCCGCTATGTCCAGAGTGGCAAGTAATAACCTTTTTTCCATAGGCCTTTTTGTTATTTCCATATTAACAACAGAATACTCACCATTACTGGCCACCTGCACCGACCTGCAAAACTTAGTGAAGGACCTGTGAGCCAACAGTGAGAACATCAGCTCAACCTCAGAGATGCACGAGAGCACTTTCAAAGAGCGAAAGATGGGAAGACTGGGGAAAAAATCTGCAGCAAAAAAATAGCTCACTACCATACATACAGCTCTGAATTGTGGGAAATTCTCAGTGTATTTTATATAAACCAAAGCAAAACAAACCCACACTGCACAAGAATTGTCTAACACTTCATCAGGCAGCCTACATGCAAGTATCTAGTCAATACAAACCAAGCAGTAAGTAGCTTTCAGATTTATGTTACAAATAACCACGAAGACATGAGCTTAAACTACAAGCAGTTTATTTAACATACTTAATGAATTCTTGCACACAGTCATTTTCTAACTCCTTTGACCTTTTTCCATAAATTCCTGTTCCTATGAACTGTTTTAATTGTCCTCCTTTGTGTGAACCAACATAGACAACTAGAATTAACCTTCTTAAAAACAAAAATAGATCAGACTGACTTTGGAAGCGATTCCTTCAATGTCTCAGAATCCTCTGGCTCATAATAAGGTTCCAAAATGGGTTTTAGTTTGATTTCTTCTGCTATTTTTTGTGTTTCTTCTCTCCTGCTTCCATCTCTTAAAAGTGGAACCAAAGTTTTCCAGTTTTTCCCTGAAACTAAAAAGGAAAGGAATGGTCAATTTTTTTCCCCTCCTCATAAACAGAAGAAATATACAAGTGGTTTGAACAGGACACTGATGAAAGAAGAAAGAAGCAGGAAGAAAGGCTTTGTGGAATTTTTTCCACATTCTGTTCCCTGTGTTTCCCACACTTCAGCTGGCAAGCAGAGCAGACTGTCTTAGAGTTAAATAACTCTGTGTTGGATGCTGGACTCAGAAGAAAGCTTCCCTCCAAAGCAGCTTTTTGCCTGTCTGGTTGCCATCATACACTGTTCCAAGCCCTCAGGATTAGCACGTATTATCTGCCTTATAAAATCAATAGTCAGAATGATGAATCCATAAGGCTTTTCTTCCAGAAAATAAAACTGCAATGTGAACAATAAGCCCACATAGTCCTTTACAATTTTTGTTGATTCAAAAAAACCCACCAACTTAGCTACCAGCATTATACTTAAGTGTATAAACAGACTGCCCTCTAACAAACAGTCTGTACTCCTTCTATCATTAGAATCTAGGTCCCTGGAACCCTCACCTCTACCAGGCTTAATAGAGTAACTGAGATTTCGTTTGAGGTCCCCAGAGTACCCAGGATCTTCATTGATTATGCCCAAATTAGTATTCCACGTGGACCAGTTCACTTCATCAACTCTGGGGAGAGAACAACAAAAACAATATCTATTCTAAGCATTAAGAGTGAAAACCAAGATTCGTTTATATCACCTACTGCCACCTCTCAAGACACAGATCTGACCCAGACAATAGATTAAACTGACTACCGTAGTACGGTACTTGTCAGAGGAGTGCTCCAAGGGGGAAGTTCTTCTTCCCATTATCCATTATCAAACACCTTAATGCTGTTTGTCTATAAAAGATGCCTCATTTGACATACAAGCAGTTACCTGAAGCACCATCGGTAATCATCTTGGCCATCAGGTGTGATCCCCACCAGGACTTGCTTTCCAGACCGGAATGAGCGCCTCACGCAGTTCAAGTAGCTGTTTTCAATATCCAAGATTGTGATGGCCCTCTAACAGGTAAAAGAAAGCAGACCACTAAGAACCTGCAGTTTCAGTCGAGCAAATCCTGAATTCTGCCCTTAATTAGAAAAAGAAATCTTAAGCTTCTACTGTTTTCACCACCCTAAAGCATGCATCATACCCATCTGTGAAACATCACCTCTTTTAATGTGACACTTAAAATGATGAATTATTGCCTGGTGATTAGAACTATCAAGCTACAGTTCTCATCCCCCAAACAGAAGTAAATATGCCTTTGAGATTCTGGAAAAGATTGTTTTTTCTCCTTTCATAATCCTGTCTTCATACTGTGATCAGGATTTTCCATCAGTCTAAATGCACTTCTCCTAAATTCTGAACATGTGTGCAACACAGAGAACATCTGCTCAGACAAAATATCATGCATAGCTGCAAAAAGAAGCTGTGTGCAGTGGCCTGTTATGTTGAAACATGTCAATTTCTACTTATTCTCTGTGAAATATATGATTATCCACAACCTCCATCTTGGATAGCCTCACAGAACCAAGATACCTGGAGTTTCCAGATGCTCTTGCTCTCCTGTGCAATTTTGCTCACAGTTTCTCCCATCAGTGCAATAAGCATATTGAGCAGGAGGATGTACGTAAGGATGACATAGAGAACCAAAAGGATGACGAACACAGACTTGAACCTGTAGTTCTCTGTAAACTCCAGGTCTCCCATCCCAATAGTGAACTTGAAAAGTTCCAAGCAGGTGTAATACAGACTGTTATAGGATGTGCGGCCTCGTTTTGTATGGCTGCCTCGGGCACATTCAGAGCTACTTGTGTCCTGCCCCTCGTTGTCATCTTCAATTAATGTCACCACGGCTGTAGTAGAAGAAGAATCACACAGAAGATGAAAATATAATTTGAGATTGTAAATCTATTGGAAGTAATAAAAATGAGCATAAAAATATCAGATAAGACAAAATATTCTCATGGCACCTTGTCTCCAATGAAACTGCTACGTAAAATAGCCCCCATAACTATCACTCTTTCAGTAACAGTTGTCTCAGGTTTGTCTACATAGAAAAGGATGACTGTTTATCCATTCAGCTTTGTTAAGCAGTCTGAGACCCAGGGATGAAAAGTAGCCATACATGTAAGTTGTTATTCTGAAAAGATTTTTCTAACAAGCTTGATTTGTTAGTTTTTAGTTGAAATTAAAAATTCTAAGTCAAGTGAAAAACATAATTTTCTGAGACTCTTTAAGATAACCAAAAAAATAACTCCAAGTATGTTATTACCTGTAGAAAATCCCAAGAGGAATACTAGATAGACAAACATGAAGCGACATAAGTCTCTTAGGATCATCTGTAATACAGAAATGGAACATTTTTCCATTGTAAAACCTTGAATACAAACTGCAACAAAAACTGGTGGAAAATATTCCTTCAGTTCCAGAAGGCAACTGGTGTGAAGTGGCTGTTTGTGCATTAAACTGCTGTTTATCCTGCCAAGATAACTGACTTTAACGCAGAAAACATTTTTCTCTGTTATTCATGCAATAGTTTACGCGTGTGCAAGATATATGGCTAACAAATAGTTTCACCTTTGTGAGTATAAATCACATTAAGATAATTGCCTCTTTCTTCCCCTCTTGGACTAGCTGGCTACATCATACACAGAGGCTTATTAGCCAGTCACTGCCTTCTAGCTAATTGTTCTGTTTGGTAACACTTAAACTATTCCAAAGGAAATTTCAAGCTGGCAGAAAGCTGTGCTGTTTCACACCAGATGAGCTCTGCACTTTCCTCAGCCTACTTACATCCACATCTATCCGACTGTAGAGTTACTCTGAAGCATGATAACAGAAAGTATCAAGACTGCCATACAATGCATGAATTTGAAACAGGTGTTCTTTTTTTCTACGTGACTTAAAAAGTGTATCTCTGCTCAGAAAATAAAAGTTGAATGTGGTTGTCTGACTTGGGCCGTCCCAGTGGCATCATGAAAACACACAGTGACTCTTCTCCTAGAAACCAGACTATTGGTGGCAGTTTCCTCTTCTGAGCACTGTGTCGGCCTCACCACCCACTCACTGGACTGACCTTTGCAATCATGACAGAGTAAATGCCCATCTGCTGGAAGCCACGGGTGTAGTATAGCATGTTAGCCCAGCCCAGAGCCAAGGAGAACACCATGGAAGCCACGTACAGTTCCTGGCCACAGAAGTACAGCACCACAGAGCTCAGAAGGAGCAAGGAGTGAACAAAGCTGAAAGATAAGGATGTTCTGAATGCAAAATGCGGTCATAGGTGGTATGAACCGAGGAGAAACATGAGACACACAGTATACTAAACACACAGAAGCCCTGGTAGATCCTTCCTCTCTTTTCCCTTCATTCCCTTCCTTCTCTGGTCCTATAATTTCCTTTGCAAGCTCCTCAGTTTCCCCACTTACAAACTTCAATACACTCTTGCTCTTCATTCTGACTGGAGGGTATTAAAGTTCTTGATGACATATTCATTTAATCATTTCTTCAGCACATCCTCCTCTCCTTCCATGGATGCATGAAACTGCGCTTTTTATCTGCACTCTTACTAGGAAAAGAAAGGGCCCAAATCATGTAGAGGTAAAGTTCCCCTCAGTAATAGGAGGACATCTGCATATCCAGTGCACACAATGTACTGTAAGTCCAACTTGGAGATCTATTCCTAAGTCAGTTGCAGGATGCAGTCATTAAACTTCTAAATGCTTAATCTGCTTTACTTCCACAGGTTACTGATCCAGACACACTTGTTTAAGTGCTACAATAGCCACTGGCAAGTACTTTGTAAGGTGTCTACCAATTAGAAATGGTTTAAGCCAAAGCTACAGATCTCATACACTCATCTGCTTCAAGCTGAACTACAAGCACAGACACAGACACTTACAAAAGAACCTCACTGTAACTGTCAACTATCAGCGTCTTCAACGATGGGCGCCTCTGCACAAAATACTGTATCTAAAAGAAAGCAAAAGAAAAAAGAATGAAGACTAAGTTTGTATCCAAGGGGAGAGTAAATATCCCATGTGAATGCATCAGCTAAGTGTTGGTTATCTATACCAGGGAGCTGGTATCCATCCGACAAGGTTAGAAGAGCACTGTTGCAAGGGAGACTCTTTGATAACATGACATTCCCCTTACACCTTGGGCCTCACCAAAACACCAGTCTATTCAGTTAGTAGTCTGAGGTTCTGTGAGTCACTGTATATTCTTCTTTGGTTGCCAAAAGGAAGGTGACTGACTTTAAATTAGGAGATCTAATCTTTAATGTAGGCTTGGATACTTAAGAATACTCCGTTCTTACATTTTGGCCAGGTTAATTGTTTAGATGCTCATTGACTTCTTAGGTCTCTCTCTGTACAACAGATAAAACTGTACCTTAGACCAAGAGCTTGTTCGCAACCTGGCATCTCCTAATCAGGAGAAAGTAAAAGCTGCGTAGTTCTTGGCTAAAACATGGATTCTCTTTGCAACCAATTCCAAAGGTTGGTTTGGTTCTCACTTGCACTTACAGAAAAGAGGAAAAGTTTCAAATATCTTACCCCTCTGAAAAAAAAATACAGTCCTCCCAGTACACTCAGGATCTCTCCAGTCACTCGAAAATATTCCCCAGTGCTGTGACCAAAAGTGAAGGGAGGCTGTGTAGAACAGAACACAGAGATATTCAGCAGAACTAGAGATGGAAAAGACCTGTTCTTGCCAGTGGCTGAGAGCTATTACATTTCTGAGGTAATGCTGCATTTCTGCATGTGCTGCAGCAAGGGTGCAAGGCTTGCCGGGAAAGCAAGCAAGATCAAAGTCTCCCTCCCACCTTCAGGAAAGGAAGAAAACTGACCTTGGGGCACACATGCAAAGGTAAGGCTGCTCTGGGATATCACGCACACAGTGTACAGAATAACATACCTTTTCCCCCTTCTGCACAGGTCTGTAGTAAGCAGCTGCAGTGAGGATGATGATATGAATTGCATATACAAAGAAGTTGAAGTAAAATAAGTGCTTGACAAACCGGTCCCATTTGTCTTGGAGCAGCCGGTTAAGGGGTTCTACCAGCAGCATCTCGTGACGATTCTGAGAGGAAGCATAAAGAGGAGAAACTTCACTGGTCCAGTATACACTGGGCTTTAAAAATAGCAAGAGATACTCAACTTCACCAAATGTTTCCTCTGATACCCACAAATGTGGGAAACGAGATTGCCGTTTTACAGAAATGACACAAAAGATGCACTGTGTAGAACACAGAGTTCTTCTCCAGCAGTCCCCAGCCTGCAAATAAATGTCAAGGAAGTACATACTTACTGGTGTTTCACTACTGTAGGCAATAATCTCAAGCACTGAATTTTTCTCACATGTGTCTATGCAGGACAGGTCATAAAGAGATGAGTGGACAGGTCCGTAAGCCCATTCAGTGAACTTCCTAGACAAGTGTCTGCACTCAGGATCTTTGATCTCTCGTCTGAGGATGTAAGCGAAAATCTAATTGCAAAAGAACAATACAACCAACATTTCAGTGCTAGAAGACTTTTAGCTCCTCAGTATCTTCATAAGAGAGGACTACTTCAACTTAGATTAACACAGTTTAACTATGCTGAAGTCAGTCCACTGGACCATGAAAGAGATCGAAGTCTGAAGTAAAAAATATGAATTTTCTCGCTGTATGCAGGTGGATGGAAAATACAGATGTAGAATAAAGCTCACTTCTTTGCTTTTTAACACACAGAACTTGCAAATATCCAAGTTTCAAACCTACCAGAAAAATAGAGATGTTTGTTATATATATGAGCATACAGTCATGTTGAATGGAGACTGTCAATGGTGAGTTCTATCCATCAACCAAAAGTACAGGCTTCTTGTTCAGAAGACAGCAGAAACCGGTTTTCAGTTTCCACCTGGGCTGTCTTATATACTGTTAGTATATATGTAATGCCAGCTGGGCAGATGCACACACGCACACACTCCTCAAAGGCATGAAGCACCATGCACTTTTGCATGTTTAAGTGCAATATTAATTCCCCTTAACAGAAAAGACTCAGCAAAAAGCAGTGATTGCAGTTTTGCCTGCACTCTGTACAGCCTGACACAGTAATAAACAGCCGGACACATTTGCTCACCTACCCCTATCTTCCCTGTTTTGGCTGCCAGTGTTAATGGAGTTAGCCCTTTCTTGTTGGTGAGCTCTTCTAGCTTTAGGATAGGATTTAGTTTGGCACCGAGGATCAATATGTTGTTGTACATCTTGGTAACGAACTTGGTATTATCTTTAGTATTATCTGCAATCTCCACCAAAGTATGCAGGACCATATTGCCCATGGAGTCCTCAGCAGCGATGTCAGCAGGCTGGTAGGGGTTCTCAAGGAGGAATTTCACAATGCAGAGCTGATTGGTGCAGGCAGCCAGGGACAGGGGCAGCTCTCCTATGGATAAGCAAAAGAAACGAGTGGTCAGAATGCCTGGTACACATGCATAAACAGAAAAGAGACCATGTTATTTTTCAGCTTTCACCATGAGAATTAGAGGTGAATTTCTCTGCTTAATTCTTGTGATAGCTCTTTGAATTACATTTTTCTTCAGCTTAACTGGACTACAGAAACATGGCTGCTTATAAAAGCACAAAATAAAGGCTGGTGGAAAGTTACAACCTCTCAATATATACATTGCTCAAAAAGTAAAATGATATAGACACCAAGCTGACAATAAACACCATCAGCTACCAACTGTGGTTCTTTATAATCTCATCTTTTGAGAGTAAATATCTGAAGTAAGTTGTGGATCAAACCATTTACAACTTTTGACCCTTCAGTCTCACATAAACAGAATTATTTAAGAACTTTCACCTGGGATAATGCTAGGATAACTCAATCAAGTTCATAATATGCTTAATCCTACCGAAATAAAAACCAGGTTTCCCTTTGATTTTCCTGAAGAACTCCCCACATGCTCTTGCATGAACATCTGCTCCATTCTGGACCAAGAGTTTCACCAGGTACATGTTCCTTCTCTCAATGGCAATGTGGAGTGCAGTCTGGCCTACAGAGACAGATGGAAATCTTCAACATTTAACACAATCTGACAGCTTTCAAGCAGCACAATTCATTCATCTTCACATAAGATGGTGGAACTGAGAGCTCTGTAGACTTAAAAAACTCTAGAATTAAACAAAAAAAAAAGATGGCACAAACACCAAATGAAAGTCCCTTGAACTTGCTGTTAAATCACTCCGTCACTAAGGGTGGAGTATTGCACCTGCCTAACAAAACAGATCCAACATGAATGCATTGGTTGATAATCACACACTGCAACTCAGGGACGCTGCCTCCTCAAGTATAACACCTCGCAAAGAAGACTGAGAGCCCTGTCTAACCCTATCTTCACTCTTATCAGCAAGAATATTCACTGTTCCAGTTGTATTCACTGTTCTCTTACCCTTGTAGTAGTTGTCAGTATATTCTGCATTTACAAACTCTTTCAGAGTTCCAGTTTTCTTTGCAATATCCAGCAGCAAGGGAATGGTATCATTTTTCCCATCATGTAGATTCAGCATGGCTTTCAGTAAGCAGGTTTTCCCAGTTTCTGGTTCTATAACAAACAAAATCACAGCTACACAGAAGTGCCTAGGAACCCATCATCTACTTCCAAGCATGTAAGAATTAACATGGTTCTTTTGAAAAAACAAGAAAACCCATCCAAAGTTCCACAGAAAACTTCAGCTTTTCTGCTTTCCCCTGTACCTTCCAATCAATGGACTGTGAAATCAGTAGGAACTACAGGCTATCAGAGGACCTTCTACAGCTAGTTTACATTTAACAATGCTGTTTTGAGTGAGAAATTTTTACATCTGCACCCACTTCCCCCCCCCACCCCCCCAACCTATGTCAGGAACACTACTGGAAGAAGGCAAGAACAATTTAATGTATGTGACATTATGTGGTACCTTTGAATTCATCATCTGTGAGATGCTTCAAGGTCCTATTAAGATAGAGTAGCAGATCATCCAGGTCCCTTGTGCTGCCTCGGGCTACAGCATCAAAAATCCTTCTGCGGTCATAAAATTTGAAAGCTTTTTCAGAGCAGCCTGTGATGGAATCTGTCGACAGGAGCCTAACAGGGTGAATTGGAGTTACTGAAACCAGCTATTTTGCGGCCTTTTTATAAAGTACCACAGTACTATTTTTCATCTGCTTGTGTGAAATAGCAAGTACCACTGATCAGTTCAGATGGATCTGCAAATTTAATAGCAACTGTACTGATAAAATCATGGGTTTGCTGCTGAAAAGATGAAAGCAAGACTTCAAGTTGCACTGAAGTATAACAGCCTAACTGCAGGTGTGAGATCCAGGCAGTTCCATGTTCTTATTCTGAGCAATGTTCATTTTCTGAGCAGTTTCAAGCATGGGAACTTACTCTTATCATCAAGATTAACGGGCTGAATTTTTAGACATGCCAAGAGGTGACAGCTATTATCAACTTCAGGTAAAATACTCCTTACTTTAGGCACTGAAAATAGCAAAACTGAGAAGACAGGCAAGGAATGTGGAGAGAATAAATCCTGGTCTAAGTAGTACAGCCCACAACTCAAAAAATGTGCTGATTACAGCCACATTTTATAATGCAAACTTACTTGTGAAGTTTCCCCCTCTCCATATTGGCATGAAATTTGATGACAGAAGGTGCCATCAGGTGATCCATCTGGTAAAAGGAGTCCATGGGAGCCATGTCCTTGTCACTATCCCCCATCACAAACCGTCCTCGTCTTGCAAAGATGTTGCTTTTGGGCGGCTGCACCTTGCTGCTGAACGTACTCTGGAGGTTGTCAGGTGTTTCCAGTGCAGAGTCTTCCCCATCCATGTGTTCATCTGTCACTTCAGATTCTTCTATATCAGAACTGCCAAATTTCTTCATCTTCTCAAGAATGGAAGACATGATGAACAGGCAGTCTGCAACAAATCACATGAACACCTCACATCAGCACTTTAGAGTACAACGAGTTCCTTTTTGCCTGGGACTATGCTCCAGAAAAAGCAGGGAATTAATCCGTTTGTCTCATCTCAGAAATTAAGCAGAAGGACATGTATCACTATGCTTAGAGTCCGAGCAGTTTCGTAGGTTATTATCCCTATGCTGTTTTGATGTTCGTTTGTTTTTACTGTCCTCACTGTCCCTATTCATTTCAGGAATAGAGAAAGCCAGAGTGTCCCAGAGCTTGCCAGCCACCTCACTACAAAATTCAGCCACTTCTGCTTAAAAGCAGCCTCCTTCTCTTCCAACTTCTGTCAAGGCCTGAACAACTTCAGACTGCAAATAATCTCTGCATTTATGTGCTCTTTTCTAACTGATTTGTGCCACAACATATTTTCAGGAATACATTAGGCCTATGATAAAAGCCCAATATCTTGTGCCGTAATCATATCTTAAAAATCATGAGCAGAGAGGGCTTCCTGTTAATAGGAAAAACATTGCTTAGTGGCTTTACCAGGGTTACAGCAGGGCTAGATGAAAACTGGGGTTTGTAATGCTTGTGAGATTGGAGTCACCTCAAACACAAGACTAGGAAATAGAGAAGCTTACCACAGATAAAAGATGACTGTAAGACCACAGGTTTGATCTTGTCTGATTCACAACCACAAAGAGTTTGACACAAGTTAACAAATATGTCACACTAAAGGTAGAACAGGGATGTTTTGGGGTTTTTTTTGTCTTTTCTTATCAAACTGTTTTGATCAGCAAAGTGTCAGTATTCACGTCACTGAATGTGAAATATTCTGGAACTCCAGCGACAGAGGTAGGAATGCATCACATCAGAGCTGCTACATAGCTGACTTTAAGAGGGAGCTTCAGAATCAGATGCTAAAATTCTGGACTGCTACAAAATCTTACAGCTCTCAACACAGAGCATCAGCGTTACAAAATCTTCAAAAGGCTTTCAATCATAAACCAGTTACAGTCAACAATCTTCTCTGTACATTCAGTTTGAAATCAACAATGTCATAAATAAGTTTCCAAGCTGATTCTCTTCATAAAAATCTTCTGAGGGATCATCTGCAAACCTACAATGTATGTTAAAGCTTTATTTTCAGGTCTATGGCATGAGTTAAAATTTACGCTAAGAATCACTTACGTTTTCCTTTCCAATCAGGATGGGAAAGAGACTTTTGTCGGGCATTTACATTTTCTACAATTTTCTACAACCCACGTGAAAATAAAACATCAATTTGCACATTTAGGGTAACTGAAAGCAAAACAGCAAAGTACAGCTGGAACACCAATGGTTGCAATTTAAACTGCTGAGTCCTCTGGCCTCACCTTTCAAGTTTTCTGTGTCCTTGCGTTCGATCACCTGAAAGAATAACAATATCGTGTTAACTGTTCTGTAAGTAAGAAGTTATCCATAAAAAAATATTTTCCTTTGGAAAGTGATACTAGAAGTACAGAAGAAGTACAGTAGGTAAAAAGTTACAAACGTACTTTTATAAAAAATGGAAAAAAATACAGTAGGATTACAGACATGATTTTTATTTTTAGTCTCACTTAAATCAATGTGGATCAAGTCAAAAACATCAGGGAGATAGCTATGCAAAATGAATCATGTATTCTCTACAGAATAGACATAATATTAGAATAAGCAGAATAGCCTTAATCTTGTGTTCCTGGCAATTTATTTAAACCTGTTTCAGTTACTGTATGTGCTTCCATTTCTAACTGCATTTCCTTTTAACTTTGAATTTGCACAAAAAATAACATTCAAATTCTACAGAAATATTCTTAAAGAAATACACATCTTCTGGAAAAAAAATGTAACCCACCTAACTCTTCAAAGCCTATGTACATCAAAGATTGATCCAATAAATAAGGAAACACCGTTTTAGAATGTCTATCTGAATCACAACTTAAGTAATAAGGAGAGTTTACAAATAACTGACAAGCATACTATTCAAAAACACGTACAGAACTTACAAATATTGTGAAAAAATCCCGTCTTCTCCAAAACAGTCCAGTCCCAGTAAACTCCCTCTGTTCTATAGGAATTTGGTGCCACAGATTCCTCCTCCTAGATGCCTGAGCTGCAAAGACTTTCAGAGTTTGCTTCCCCACTTCGTTTGTCTGCAAATCATTCTATGTGCAGATGATTTTTTTTTTTAGAATCAAGAAAAGTTCAATAGAAGAGGGAATAGAGTAATAAAACCATTAAGAACAGTTCTGGAACCAGAAGCATCAGTTGCTTCTATTCCCAGGAGTTTAGCAAAGCTCTTTACAAGAATCACAGCAAGTTGCTGTTGTTTTTCCCCCACTAATTGCATTTAGTAATGGACACTCTTCTACAGATTTCCTCTTCATAAATACACTCAAGCTTGCAAAAAAACCCCAAACCATCAAACAGCAATTGTTCCTGTGGGTCACAGTTTCATTTCACTTTACAAAACTTTGTAAAATATGGCACAGCTCTTCTCTGAGATTATTCATCTTTCTGGGCCCCCTTGAGCAGCTGCTGCAAAGCCCTGCATAGTATTTTAAAGACAAGCTGATTATTCATTGAAATAAAAGAGTGTAAGAGATCTTTCTAGACCTACCATCTATCCATATAGAAACAAATAATCTAATATAATTGTCTATTCAACAGCAAACTAATTATACTACTTAAAACACTCTATGGAATCACATGCAAACAAAATATAATGTCTATACATCGGTGTATAAATACAATTGCCAATAAACCAGGTCCTTGGCTGGTCCTCCTGGAACTTTGCTTAGCTGAGCATCTGCTTCAGCATTACAATAATCATTTTCAGTGCAGGACTTACTAAGAAAACTACATGGCCGAGTGGAAGGTTTCCGTTAGTCTCTAACCTGCTTTCGCTAGGTGTTTCCTCTCTTCTCCCATTCCTGGTATCAGCTCTTCTCAGTCTTGTCATGCTCTGATGTACACATTTCAGGAGCTTTCAGGCATTTACTGAGCTTTGATGCCTCCTTCGTTGGCTTATTTTATTTCTGTTTCTTGTGAAGACGCCACTTCCTTCTTACCAGCACTCATTCCATTACAACAGTTGTCAGAGGTGATGTATTCTACCTCTGCAAGGACCTTGTTAAAAGTTGTAAGCTCATGAGAATGTGCCAATGCTGATCAAAAACTGAAGTAACAAACAAGAAGGAATTTATTACCTTTTCTTGGGTCTGCGTCCCATAACCTTATATGGTGTCACCGAGCTCGTTAAATTTGAGATCCTCCTCTGGTGCCATGCTGTACGTATACTATGAGAGACCTTAGGAAATCTCTAATAATAAAGTATCATATTAAGTTGCTGCTCATTTCTCCTAGTCCTTCCAAACATACTTCCTACCAGGAAAATAAGCCTTGCATGAAGTATCATTCTATGCAGAAGGTTAATGGCTCTTCCTCAGCCAAATTTAATGCGATAATTATTTCTCATTTCACTTGTGACAGTTACAGAGCAAGGAAATAGAGGACCTTGTGTAGACACAGAAACAGACGTTAAATGCAAACTGTTTTTTTCATTGTAATGAGTGAGATGGCAAGCTGAATACAACTCCAGAAAAAAGTCAGGAAGTGAAAGGAAACACTGTACAGCCAATAACAATAATAATAATAATTAAAAAATAAAAAGATGACGCATCTCAGGCCATTCCAAACAGTACCTTTATTTTCTATGTAACATCACCATGGCAGCCCCCACAGCAGCATCAACATCCTTCCCATAGACCACAGGGAATGGAAAAATCCTTTCCACTTCCTGCCTCAGCACCTCATTCCTGGCAAGAGCACTCCCACTCCCCAGAATTCTCCTCACTCCTGTCTCCATCAGGCGCTGCACTGGCAACATGGAACAGAGGTTTTCAATGATGCCGCGGCACACAGCTCTGGTTACATGGCCCAGGGAGAGCTCAGAGGCAGCAATACTGGTCACTGAAGCCAACTGCTCAGGAATGTGTCTCTCTCCAAATATGGTGGGATGGACTGAGAGATTGCTGTCATTTTGGGCCAAGGCTGCTTTGATTATCTTTGCATAGATGTCAGATTCTTGAACCTGAAATCCTGCAGATCAGAAATACCATGTTATTACTCTGAAGAGGTATAGTATACGTTACATGTGGAGATTTAAAATGAATACTGACCCATCTGTTCTGAAAAAAATACCGTATACATTTTTCCTTTGTGTCAAAGGGAACAGTTTTTCCAGGATGACGAACCAGTTCTCTCATTCAAATTTATATACTACGTGTAATACCAGAAAATCTTTTCTGATTGAAGAAACTGCTGCTTCTATTAATCACTATCTCTGCCTACACTGTGCAAAGTCAAAGAAAACAAAACCTCTACAGGCACTAATGGCAGACATCACACGCAATCCAGCCACTGAAGCTGAATGCTGAGTTAATTTCAGAACTCACTGAAAGAATGATTTCAGAGCTTATTTCTGTCCCGTGGAACCCAGGAGATTACAAAAAATAAACAACAAAAACAAAAACCAAAACATCACAACCATAAACACCACATTTAAAGCACTTAGATGATAATATATGAGTTTGAATCTTAAAATCCATCAGACTGCTACAAAATATGCATTAAAAGCAACAGACAAAAATCATGGGACTCTTTTGGACCACAGCCATACAAAATCAGTGGCTGTTCTAGAATTTACTGACCTTTCCTTTTAAAAAGCAACTTGCAAAAAACATTATCTCCTGTTAATAGAGCAAAAGAAACCCCAAAATCTAGAGACAACGTGAATGTAGAGCCCAAAGATGGTTGTCCCAACATGTTCACTAGCTTCAAAAGGAAATTTCAGACATCTAGGAAGCATGACCAGGCATTACATCTTTGTTCCTTAAACATCATGTCAAAACACCCCTAAGCTTGTTCCTTTACTGTAGCTTCCCTTTACCTTGCTGATCAACCACAATTTTAAGCCTTAATTACCCTAAATTTACTCACCTAGCTCTTCTGTCCACCGTGCCACCATGTCCACAAACGCTGCTAGCACATTCCCCCCATTAAGGGATGCTGCCACTGCCAAGTAGCCACCATCAAAGTAAGGAAAGTAAGTGACAGCTGAGGAAGGATCCGGTGTCTCCGGGGGCTGGAAACCCAAGGGCATTGAGATAGTCAGCTGAGCAGAGGTGCTAATGTTGAGAACTAGAGCACAAAAGAAAAAAAAAATTCAACGTTTCCTAGTCTACTCTTAAGGAGGACAATGAAAAAAACAGGTAAGATACCAAAATGATCATGCCTGCATCAGTTCTTTCAGTCAGACAGGAATAAACAGAGCACTGGAAGTCTGCGAGAGCAATTCCTACTTTTGTTCCCTTGGGTATTCCATGCCATTCACAGACTGTGCTTCCTGCAATACTGCCAGGGTCTCCCACCTCTGGAAGCAAGTGAACAGGAAAGCCAGACTCTTTCAATCTGCAATCAGAACAACATCGCTGCAGGAAACAATATAATTGCTGGATTTGTGGATGTTTTCATCTGTTTAGGAATCTCTGTCTTGTGCAGCGTTCCAGTTCAATAGGTTGAGTGAAGTAGGATAGTCTAAAAGAACAAATAGCTTTTCTTTATATACAGTCTGATCATCTGAGATGATATAGCAATACCTGCACAAAAAGTCATACAGACAAGCAGTTCCACAGTCAAGGGACAATCATAAAAATTCAGTTTTAAATTCTTTAACAGAATTTTGAGAATTAACTGTAATGCAGTTAGTGGTTCAAAACCAAATCTCACAGTGAATCCAACAAACTCCTTATGTAAAAAAAAAAACAAAAAACAGCAAGACACACTATTTTGTTAAAGCAAAAACAGGAGGTTAGTGGAAGTTCAGCATGCCAAATGCAAGATTCTGACACACTTTTAAGGCATTAGACACTAATTTACCTTCATGACTTGATCTTGGAAGCCTGGCCTAACCTAAGCCCTGAAATATGCACAGCTTTATCACTTTGCCCTGAAAGAGCAAATTGTTAAAAATTAATAAACAAAACTTCCCATAGCCTAGAAAATTATAAGTATCGTCACAAATAAAACTCATCAGCTATAAGGGAGCTCAGTTGAAAGAAGGCAGTAGTAACAGTCTTTTATCATCACAGCTTTAGCTGCAACATTCACTTCTTCGTCCCATCCCATCACACCACATGCCTTGCCCACCACAAGACCTCAGCACTTACATGTCAGTATTCCAGCTCCTGTTTCTGGAATTAAAATATCCCCAGCTGGCAGCATTCTGGACGGACATAAGCGGCTTCTTCAGGTCACACAACATGGCAACCACATAGTCATGGATAGTACCAGCTGCATCATAAGACTTCAGGAAGTCTGGACTTTTAAACAAAACATTTTAAAAAGAAAATCAGCAAAGGGAGCTTTTAGACAGTGGAAGCAAGGTTATGTCCAGTGCCACAGGGAACTTCAGATGTATGCAGTCCCATCTCCTAAAAACAAAACAGTAATCTCAGTATCTCAGTGATCAAATTGGATTTTGTGGGCTGTTACTGTTTACTGTTAGTTTATTCTTGCTTTTTTGTTGCTGTGCACGTTTTGTTTGTTTTTAATTGAATTTGTTTTCCAAGCTATTAGCACAGCAGCAATACTTATTTCCTCATGGAAGATAGAGACAGTGGCTCTAAGGAATGAGTAGTCTAGGTTTGAAAGAGTAATACAGCAAAACAGATAATAATAAGAAGGTAATAATAATTTGTACAAAAATGTCACGTTCTGGGGCATTTGAGAAAAATTAGTAAATTCCTGCCATTGCTATAGGATTCACAAACCATACAAATGGATTTGTACCAAGCAGTAAAACAGAACATGAACAAATCAAAGATGGGCTCATGAGTTGCACAGTTCTAAAGCAAGATCATGTCACAACCCAGGTATTTACTGAACACATGCTGAAGGAAAACAAGACCTAATAGGTTTGTCCCTGTTTATTTGGCCTCAAGTCATGGATGAGAAAGACATCATCTCTGAGAAACACAGTGTTCTGCAGACGAAACTGAAAATCAAATCTTGCTGGTGCAATGTCATAAAACACTGCAACCCCCTGCAAAACAAACCACAAAGCAGAGTATCCGTAACAACTCAAAAGAATCTCAGTGTCTAAAGAAGGAAGGAACTGAAATGAATTCAGGGATTGTTTCTTTAGCATCTGGTAGAAACAAGTCAAAGCAACTCTTACTGTTTAGGCAGGTTTGTACTTTCCACAATCTGCACAAGCCAAAGTTATAGTGTACAAGCTATTTTAGCAGACCTTCTCTGAGCTGTAGGCTGGGCTATAATTACTCTATTTCTATGTAGTCAAAAGATTTTCATTTTATTAAAAAGATCTGCAGTATTTTTAAGAAGGTCTGAGAGACTTGTGTGCTCAGTTGCATACAGTCTATATTAAAAACTGTGATTATAAATACTCTTTGACTACTTAATATTATAATTATAAGCCCCTGAGCTCATATGTACTAACATGCTACAGAAATACTGTCACATAAATTCAAGATGAGAAACAGTCAGTGAAGCAGCCTGACATGGATGCTCTTTTGAGAAACAATATACCTTTTCTTTAAATACCAGTAGACTGTGGCACACCCAAATCCTGTAGCCAAGCTGATATGTGACTGTGGCAGAGGAAGAGAAGAGAGGAAGGCAGGACTGCAGCGGCCATCCTGCCAAGTAATCAGATGACTGACATCCCCTGGCTCAAAGATAGGGCCAGTACCACCCTCTGTCCACTTGCAACCTGAAACAAAACAGTGTCTGAGAAGTCCAGTAATTACCGGCAGTGCATTCTGCCTGGCATTCTTTACCTCTGGATGCTCTGATAGTTTGTCAAATATAATGGAAAAAAGAGCAGAAACAGAGCCATTGGTGATTATAATTGAATTAATTAGTCATAGTTTCGGTCCTAGATAACATCATAATTCCAGTCATCCTCCAAAAAAAAAACTGCATTTCTGCTGAGAGGTGAGAAGCAGATAGCACAGCTCTTGTATACAGCAGCTGAACTGCCACATCATGACCAAGAGAACACAGCATTAGTATGATGGATAGCACATAGTTTCATCCATCCCTTGAGTCAATGCATTGGAAAACCTAGTTCTATATGAATTAAGCAATACATAAGCAATACAATGGACTGCAAAGTACTAAAGAACCTCTCTCCTGTGCTTCCAAAGGTAGAAAAGGATTTAATTCAGTTTTATTAGCCTAGCACTTTTTAATTTCTTAACAGAGAACACTACACCTTTTGTTCTATACATGGGCATCAGTAAAATTACAGCAACTTCTCATTGCTGCATGGAGCTTTCTCAGCAATGTCTGCATTGGTCCAGTGCAGTGTGCTGCTTCCTGCTCCCCGTGAGCACTCCCTAAGGCAGATTACAGACACCTCAGAACAGCAAACCAAGCAGAGGCTGAGCTCCAGCACTGGTCTGTAATGTTTGCTTGTAGCACACTCCATGGCACAGCTTCAGCCTCTGCCAACTCCAGCTCTCCCAGATGATGCTGGGCCACAACATGGGGATAGGACAGGCCACATACAGTCTTCAATTGGCCTCATAAGCAAAGCAACTTTTTTAGTATTGCTGTTGTTGGAGGGGTGGCAGAAGGCTTTCGAGCTGTGCTGAGCTACTTCTACAGGTCAGAGAAGAGACCTGACTGCTTAACTGACTGGCAAAATATGATTAAAAGAGTTTATTGGGCTGGATATAGGGCTTTGAAAGCACACATACACACTACAAAGCAGCCATGAAAGCTGGGAAGTTCTACAAGCAACATGCCAAGCAAATGCGTATCTTTTCTTGTTGCCTTAATTCCCTGTTTTATCAGATCTGTTTGAAACAATTTTCAAAATGGCTAGTTCTTCCAGTTTCAAATGGATTCAAAGAAATATTACTAACCATAAATCTAACCCTGAAGGATGCACTTAAAAATCCAATTTGTATCCCAAAGTGCATGAATTCACTTAGTCTACTCAAAACAAATGAGAGCAAACACCCACTTTCACTTGATATAAATGAAACAAAAGTAGCATGTGGCTTTAGGAAATAAAATATTAACCAATATCACATAAAAATCTGCGTCTATCATGAACCCAAGAGGTTTAGTTATACAGCCCTTGGGACAGCTGGAAAGCAAGCAACAGCTCCTCCAGTCCATCAGTGTTTGGATTTCTTTTTTCTTTGCAATCATTTTAGCATTTAAAGTAAAACTGCAACCAGTAATGAATAGCATAGTGTCTCTTTAAGCAATTAAAACTCTGACAACTTTTGATAGGCAGTGACCAGCACTTTTGGAAAATTTCTTCTGCAATTTACAATGTATCTTTGCTTATCTCCTCATTACGGATTTTCAGTTTTTCTTTTACTGTGCTTTCAAGCAGCATTTCAAATGAGCATAGCAATATTCTCTGTGGGATAGCTACTGCTGTGCGTATTCTAACATAAAGACCAAGTACAGCTTGTTTGCCAAGGCGCACACAGAACTGTTAATGCTGCTACTGCAGAACTGCTGAAAAGTACTGATACTGAACCAGCACTTAAGTGCTGTTCTTTTTAATGTTATTCACCTCATTAAAAAGTAATTCACATGGTCCACAAGTTCTTTCAAACAGCAGCAGATAATACAGGTAGCATATGATGGACAAACAACTAACAACTCACATATACGTAACTCCTCCTTCTCGTTTATAATTGCACTCACTCTGCAGGGATCTCACAAGACTAAACCCTCCAAACAATCTGTGTAAACAACATGGTTATTTATAGTTAGTAGCTGAAATGCCAGTAATTAAAGCAAAATCCCCACAGGAGGAGATGAAGGTGGACATGCAGTAGTTTCCTACGGATCACTTCAGTTCTCAACATTTATTTTCTGCATCATAATACTCTAAACAGCAATGCCAAAAAAATTATGTTACCTTGATCTGTTTTCCAAAATACAATCCCGTGCATTTGCCCTGAAATGCCAATGTGACTGACTCTTTGAAGCTGCTGCTGAGGTAGAGCAGCAAGGCATTCATTCAGTGCTCTTATTATCCTCCTGCTGTCCTGCTCCATTCCCTGTAATCATGAAACATTATACTGAACATGAAGCCATTAGGACTCACTCACTGTATTTATTAAACAGTGCTACTCCAGACAGAAGTGAAGAACAGAATTCATTTAGCTTAATAGCATGCATTAGAATAATATTCGCTACTAAATTGAAAGAAAGAATACAAAATAGACCACAAAACCCCAAAACCAATACTAGTGAGTTGAGAATAACAGTGTCTTACACTGAAGGCCAAATATTTCTTAAGATATAATACTCAAATGCACCTTTTTAAAAACAAACAAAAAAAATCATGCTTTTGCAGGTTCAGATTACTTTGACAGATCAGAACAAAGATTATAAGTATTTAAATATAGCCTACATACAAATATGAACTGTTGTGTGCATATAAACTTCTAGCTGGGTAAACATGGGTGCAGGGAGAAGGGTTGGCCTGTTTGGTACGTTTGCTCAGAAACATGTCCTTGAAAGCGCAACAACAGCCCAAAGAACACTGATTTCATGTTTATGGTCTTGATTCATGCTTTATTTGACTGACTGACACAATGGAACTGCAGTCCTTTAACAGGTGTACGTGCTTCTGGTTATTTCCAGGGTGTATTTCTGGTTAAGATTCCATCTCACAGTGAGCTGTAAAATATCCTCCCAGTAGACAAACGTGCTGTTTTGCTGACTGGTGGCATCAAAGACAGGGCGATGGTTCATGGGAGAACAGGTTCAGACTGTTTTGTGACATCCCTGAGACTACAGTGGAAAAAGAAGCAGGCTTTCTGCGGGCCTGTAGATTGTCAGAAGCGAAAACTAAGCTTTTGATACAATCTCAGATGTTGGGAGGCACAAGCTGAGCAAGTTTGTTTGCCTCTGTGGTGCCACTTACAGAATGTTCCCAGCAGCTGTCCCAGTTTTGAAAGAAAAGAGGAAATGAGTTCTTGAAGTGTTACTAATACAACTCTACTATACTTGTTGTAACCTGACCATTTCACTACTTAACCAGCAGCTTTTCAAAGTTTGCGTCTTTCTTATAACAACTTTACTTGGCTTTCTCAGAACAAACAAACCCAGACACACACAGCAACCACCTCTGTCACTCCAGGCACAAAAGGAAAAAAAAGAATAAATTCCCCACAACAACGACCCAGGAAAGCCACCAGACTCCACGTAAGCCAGCAATGCAACCCAGCCACCACAAGGCAGCCATCCTGGAACCACCAGCAGTGCTTCCAGCCCTTACCTGTGGTCCAGCTTCCACACTGCTGGCCTGGGCCCGTGTCTCCCTGCAACAGCTCTCCACCACCACATGCCCTCGCTCTGCCCCTACCACCAGGGCGGCCTTCACAGAGGTTGTGCCCAGGTCTATGCCCAGCACGCAGACAGAATCAGGCCCACTCGCCATGGCTCCCGAGACACGGACCCGCCTTCACACACCAGCCCACGCAGTGCCTGGGCCACCACGCAGCGTGCTGAGCCCTCGCTGCTTCTCCTCGCCTCGGAGGGAGCGCCAAGCGGGCAGAAGCAGCGAGCCCAGCAGCACGCAGGGAGCGCACCAGGGCTGAGGCAGCGGCCTGGACTCTGCCCTCAGGACTCCGGCCGAACGCGCCCCACCCTCGCAGCGCCTGGGTGCTACCTCCATCCTAAACATGGCAAATCTGCCCTTTCCCCAGCGCCCTACGCATGGTACAACGCAGCCCGAGCGGCAAGCCCTCCCTTCAGCCCGCGCAGCTCCCCGTCCAGCCCCGAGCCCGCTCCGCTGGGACGCGCCCAAGATGGCGCCCGCGAGCGGCCACAGCGGGACAGCGCGCAGCGGGGCGTGAGGCGAAAGGCGGCCGGCTCACGTGAGGAACCGCCTCACGGAGGGAAGAGCCGGGCTGTGTGGGACGGAGCTGCGACGCTGGAAGGAGGTAGGTGGCCTTTCCCGGTTGCTGCTGCCCCAGGTGTTAACGCACTGTAAAGCGTGGGATGGCTCCGCTTCTCTGGACCCCTGAGGGGAGGGCGGCGGGGACTACAAGTCCCAGCGTGCACCGCGCCGCGCGGCCGCGGGAGGATAGAGAGTGGGGGCGCGGTGGCTGCTGAGATTTGTAGTTCCGGGGGGGGGTGAGTTCCTCAGGGGCGGCAGCGGGGAAAGCGCTGGTGGGGGGACAACGCCAGGGCTGTGTGGGCAGACGGGGGCTGACAGGGCAGGGGATGCTGAGCATCCTTCGGCTGCGCTGGGGGCTGTTTCAGAGCTCCTTTCCAAAGTCTGTAGGGCCCGCGCAGAGCCTTTTCCCTGCTTTTTTTTTTTTTCCTCCCTGCAGTTCAACCACCATGAGGACGAGACACCTCTCCACTCCTGTATTGCTCCTCACATTTGTCCTGCTGGGGCGTGGAGGTCACTGCACGGCCGTCCCTGCTTGGGCCCAGACAGGTGGGTGAGAGGTTTTGAGACATCCCCCATCTCACCCCACTCAGGAGACCTCGGCTCTGCTTCCACACCGACCTTTGACTTTGTACCCTGTGCTGAGGTGGTGTTCTCACAGCTGGACCACTATCACAAGAAGAAAAAAAAAAAAAACAATTCTTGAAATATTACACTTGGATCTCGTTTGAACATCTGGCTACCTCATGAATTTGTCCCTCAAGCAATAATTTTAAACTAAATTTTAAGCACCGTAACTACGGAGTTACTGGGATCGCATCACAAACAGTGTCAGTTTAAAGCACCCTATTGCTTCCTCTTGTTGTGAACTTCTGCTGCACTTCAAATATTTAAATTGCTTCCTTGTGACATGTTCAAGTGACAGTTATTTAGTTCCCTATTTACATTGTTTAGTCTCCTTCAAGTAAGTGGCACTCTCACCTGATAATCACGTGTACTGATTTATTTTTACTTATTCTAATATTACCCTGCAAGCAGTTATTATTATAATTATAATCACAGTAATCACAAAGTTATTATTACTTTTTTTTTTCCTTCAGATGGAGTCATTGTACTTTCTGTCCCCAGAGTGGTTTTGTTAGAAAATGGAAGTTCAACAAATGTCACGATATCTCTGAGGTAAAATCATGAATGGAAGCTTTGTTTTGTAGGTTATTTTTTAACAAAACTGGGAGGAGAAAGAAGATAGAACTTCACCATATATGTAAACTTTCCTGCAGACTTGGTTAACTGTGCATAGAGAACCTTACCTCTGTGTGACTGGCTGCTTCTAGACCATCACATCACTAAGTACCAGTTTGGACCAAGCTAGAGCCATAGTATCTGAAATGACCTTATATAGTTGGTCTCCAGCAATATCCTATACTGTTCATATGGAAAATCCAGCAGAAGATATTGTCTATCTTGTATTAGCTGATTGAACTACCTTCCGTATGTGAACTTACAGCTCATCCAATTCTTAAATGCTGCTGAAGAGGAAGTTGCAATTCTTAGCAGGATCACAAAATTTTAGCCAAGAAAACAAAACTCACCATTTCTAGCAAAGAAATGCAGCTACTCCAAAGTAGGGACTGATACACCCGGTCTCGTTGTTTAATACAATGCATTTTCTAGCAGTGTTTTTTCTGTGTTGGGCCTTTCACAGGAAAGAAGTATTAAATACTTACAGGGCAGAGGTGTCTGTGGAGGGAATAGCCAGATGATAGTGCAGTAAGTGTGATGAAGAAGAAAACAGTAAACCAAGGGTGCAGCAGTGTAGAACTCTTATTTCTGTAAAGAAGTAGGTAGTACTGCAATTTTGGTCATAGACAACTACAGGCATTTGAACTTTATGATACTGCCTGTACTGCTGTACAGTCAGACCTCCTAGACAAATGCTCAGAGGAGTTCTTGGATAAAGCTCTTCAGGACTACTTTACCTTTTTTTCCATAGACTGCTACTATAATTTCTGCTTCAGTACTGTATCCTTTGTTCCTCTCATAGTCCCCCAAATGCCAACATTATGCTTGTTACCCCCCTTCAGGCAATGGCTTTGCTTTGCCATTTGTGTGGAGTAGAGGCAAAACATAGCCGTGAAACTGTTCAGTGTTCACTAGTTCAGATAAAAATCAGTACAGCACTTACAGATGTGGTGTTGCTGCTCTTTTGAGTACTAAGTAAGTAGGTGCTGTTGCATACAGACTGTTCATTATGTTCACTGCAGCTCTGTGGAATTGACAGATACAAAGATTGTTTCAGGGCTGTGACAGTGAACTCAGGCACCAGTCTAACTTGGTTTTTCCATCTTTACAGGGCTCCATTAAACGAGACTCTGGTGGTAACTCTTAATATTACACACTCATCAAAACACAGCACCATTGTTGAGCTACCAGATGAAGTAAGTGACAGAATAAACTTTTGGCTCTTATGCAAAAGCTTGTTGCTGCTATGGTGCAACTCTCCTCATTCTTTCCTCCACTTTGCCTTGCAGGTTCAGCTGCCAGCAGGTCACACTAAGGCAGGTTTCCAAGTGAAAGCAGATGATGTTGGACAAGTAACAGTTTATCTGTATACTAACAATTCCAACTTAACTGGGTGAGAAACTGGTTTTTAGTTCTGCTCACTGTACTGCTTTGTAGAATTTGGACTTTACAGAATTTCCTCCCCATAGCTAATTGAACATGGGCAATATATAGTTGAGAAGATGTAGTGACCCTCCAGCAATCCTCAAGGTAATCAGATAAATATGAACTATGGAAACTGGAGTGGTAATATTGATATTTTAGACTTATACCAAGTTTACTGTGAGTTCTTATGGCTTCTTAGTCTGCTTTGAATAATCTGTCTCCTAACTACAAGTTCTGATCCAGGAAGCGTTTCTTTGTCAGCACCTAGTGGGAAACTGTCCTTACTGTGCAAAGCTTGTTCTGGAGTGCTAATGCTGTACACCCACATAATTGTTAGGAGTTGGAGGTGTTCTTCTCCCTGGCTAGAGGAGACCTCTGTTCACAGATTCGGGTCCTCTCTACCAGGAAAATGGTCAAGCAAAAGGGAGAGAACTGGATTGTAGTTCCGTGTTGCCCAGATGCTACTTATCAACAGGATACTCCTGTGTTAGTTCCTCATTTTACTTCTGCTTTTAAGACTTGCTGTAAAAGCAGAGGTAACCACATTCACGAAGTGATCAACAGGCCAGGCATGATCACGGGGCTTTGCTGGCAGAGCATGAAGAGTGAAACTGCTCTTGCGTAACAGACCTTGTGCTAAGACTGTGGAAACCATAGGCACAAGATCTTTTTGAAGATTCCTACGTAGAATAGAAAGAGCTGAAGAGAAAGGATAGGTTGAGGGTAGGAGTGGGAGGTACCCTAGATCTAACAGGAACACTAAAGAAAGGGAGAAAACTGAAACCAGCTCCAAATCTTTGTCTCATGTCAATGCCTGGACTGTACTTGCTTTTCCTCTATAAGCAGAGTAAGGCAAATGACCATGAAATAAAGTATGAGCAGTCAAATTAACCCTTTCTGTTTGTACTAACCTTCAGACCTAGGATTCAATTTCAAGTGATTCACAGCGTCATAGTGAAATATGCTGATCAGGTGATTGGATGGATCTATTTCCTTGCTTGGTCTATCTCCTTCTATCCTCAACTGTTTGAGAACTGGCGACGAAAAAGGTAAGGAAACCTAAGATACTTGCAAGTCCCTTAGTACTTCTGAAAATCCTGTTCTTAGGTTCAGGCACAATCTTTGTTCTTGTGATTTACACATGAAAAGATTGGGGCAGGAAGAGAAGCAGAGTAAGGATTGGGCCTGAGTTTATGCAGCACTAGTGAGTTTTTACATCCCTAGATCATAAGAAACTAATTCTAAAGTTTGCCATTCGGTATTAACTCCTGATAGAGGAGGCTTTCCACATTTCCTGTGGTGTCCTGTTGTATATATCAATTGGTCAAGTCAATTGTGCTGACACCTTCAAAATTTACTTCCTTTGTGAGCCACTTTGAACAAACTTTTGTAGTGTTATTGTTAGATAAGCTGCCCTTAAACAAAATGACTGCAAGTACAAAAACTATAGTATTAAAACTGAAGCAGTCACTTTGGCAAAGATACGCTACTGCTTCTGTGGAATTAGACTGGCGTGATTTTTATCAGGCTAGCTGAGCTCACAAAGAGGTAAAGTTAAACATCAACAAACACGGCAGTGAGAACAGTCATGAATGCCAGTGCATGGCATAAGAAGGGATATTTCATCTTGCTACTCAGTGAACTCAGCATCATGTTATCACAGCACCTTCAGCTTTGGTTTTCTACAAAAACTTGGCTATCTTGCAGTACATTCTAGGGATAAGTCATCCCTTAAGTTTAATTGTATTTTTCTTCTTCTCTAGTGTCGTTGGACTAAGCTTTGATTTTATAGCACTAAACCTTACTGGCTTCATAGCATACAGTGTGTTTAACGTTGGACTCTTCTGGATTCCGTTAATTAAGGTAATCATTATTTTCTTTACTATTTTTCAGGAGTGGAGGTATCTACATAAGGGACTTATGGCACTTAGCTAGTTTTGGTTTCTCTTACACTTAGGAAGAATTCTTACTCACTTATCCCAATGGAGTGAACCCTGTGGCAATCAATGATGTTTTCTTCAGTCTCCATGCAGTAGCTCTAACACTCATCACTATAATCCAGTGTTGTATCTACGAGGTAAGACTCAACATCCGACTGTCTATATAGCTCTGGCAGAGCTCCCTCTGCTGGACCCACCCTACCCAGCCTACTCCTTTTGGGCTCCAAAGTCATCCATCTTCCCTCCCTTTCAGTGGCCTTCACAGTCCAGCAGCCTTATCTTTTTTGAGCTAGTAGACACTCCTGTAAGCTTTGTAAACACAAAATAGCTAAAGCAAATAGGCAAGTTTACAAAGTTCCCATATCAATCTCTATCCATCACGTAGATTATAGTTCTGTGCAGTAACAAATACTCATACATGTTTTGATTCCTCACCTCTAGAAGTATTCTTTGTAGCAAGAAATTCCTTGCAGACAGGCTTGTTTGGCTTCCCCAGCTTTACCTAAAATAGCTGCAAAGGCCCATTTATAATTCTGACCTTTTTCTCAGGTGAGACTGATTGTTAACAGTCAGGTGGTCATTGTTAAACCTGTGATGTGAGCAGGTGGTTTGTTCTACATAGTAACTATTCCTGTTTTGAGGTGCTTTGTGGTGATGCTAAACCTGCAACTGTAACAGTGTGTTTATCACCATTATTGAGAGCAGTCATTTTCTAGTAAAGAATGGGGAGACAGACTCCTTTACCACAGTGGCTTTAGTGCCCTTTTGCATATATAGGAATTGTTGATGTTGCCAGACTAAATGCAAAAGCTTGTCAGGGGTGTGGCACTGAATCGTAGGCATGATAAATACTGCAGCAACATTTTTCTGCTTTCTTATGAGCAATGGTGTTCTGAACAATGCTTTTGAATATTGCACGTAAGTTTCTGCAAACCTACAGCTGATTGATTAAAATTCCTTAGTGGTATGGGCATAACTGGTACCACAGTGGGTTTTGAACTGTAACCTTCTGTAGCACTGAGCATGTTTTTTATCTAGAAAGTTTCTGAGGATGTCCGACCAAGATCAGTAAGTAATCTGCATTTCTCTTTCAGCGAGCAGGTCAGAAAGTATCCAAAACTGTTGTTGGACTACTGGCACTTGCATGGATTTTCACATTTACAACATTGTTTCTTGCTGCAGCTGAGGAAATGACATGGCTACAGTTCTTATTCTGCTTCTCTTACATTAAGTTAGCAGTTACACTGATAAAATATTTTCCACAGGTAAGGCCAAAGTTTACTGGTTTCATATTAGAGTGACAGTAATAAAAGTCTAAAGCACATGTTCTTGGAAGTCTGTCTAAACTAAACCAGCAATCGTTGTTTGTTGGTCTCTTAGTAACAAAATAGTGTAAAGCTTCTATATAGTTTAACAGTTCAGAAATCATTTTTGTGTGTCATAAATGCTCACTTTTTTACTGGCATTGCCCAGGGCCCAGCTGCCAAAAAAGCCCAAGTGAACAAAGATATCTCAGTTAAGAGCTTTCTTGCCAACTAGGAAAATCTTTGCCTTATTGAAGACTGGAATAAGACTTCCTCTGACATGATACCACAGTAGACAGCAGAGTCCCATGTGGTCTTAGTCTTGGCTAGGTGCTGAAGCAAACAGGTGATTGGCACTGAACTTCTTGTTGCATATTCAGGCATACATGAATTTCCGTCGGAAGAGTACAGAGGGATGGAGCATTGGAAATGTATTATTAGATTTCATTGGTGGAAGCTTCAGCCTTCTGCAGATGTTTTTGCAGTCATACAACAATGGTAAGACTGAATCTCATCTGCTGGGGCCTCTTTTAATGGGGTGGGAGAAACTTGCTACAAAGCAAACAGAAACATACAGGATTTTATCTTGGGAGACTGTGCTATTGTAGCTGTCCTTCTACTAAGAATTAAAAATGTTTCTATTCCTAGGAGATGATGTAGCTAGAAGATGATGTAGCTATTTTGAAGAAACAACAGGAAGAGTAGTAGTTTGCTTTGTACCAACTGCATATTAATCAATCTTGAAGTAATGTGTAATAAATGTGAACTTCTCTAATAGTTATGGCATGGTCTTGCAGTCTTGAGATAAGACTAACTCATCAATTTAGTCTTAACCTCAAATCTTGTGTTTGACAGATCAGTGGAAATTAATCTTTGGAGATCCAACCAAGTTTGGCCTGGGTGTCTTCTCCATCATCTTTGATATTGTTTTTATGGTTCAGCATTACTGCTTGTATAGGAGGCGGGGGTATGAACCTTGTGAATAACACCTCTGAAGATTAAAAACTGAACTTGCCTCTTCCTGGATAAGGGATTTGAAGATGCCTACTACCAGTTACCAGAAGTACTGATTCTGATTTGTTTATACTTTAATCTGCTCTGGTATGGAATACAAGCTGCCTTGCCAAATACCTTAAAGGACATCAAGCCATTTAGCCTCCACTTGCAGATGGAAGACTCATGCCTGTGGAAGCTGCAAAGCCAGCTTAGCTTGAGCTGTCCAAGGAACACATGGATCTTCTCAACAAACAACGGGAAAGAAACCAAAACTGTATTTTTTTTTCCAATTGTATACCACTCCCAAAGTTCTGGCTTCTGAAAAATCTGAGATCAAATTAAAGTAACCACTTAAGATATTAATAACTGAAGAGGGTCTGTGGATTTGAGATCTGCTGCTGACTCCTCACAGACCAAATGACAGTAGAACACCACTCAGGGTGGCTGGCAACAGCAATAGTGGTAACTGAAAGAGTAATGAAGTTGCTAGGAAAAAAAAACCCAACAAATAACTACAGCTATTAGAACAAGTTCTCTAGGAAGGAAAGAAAGCACTGAGAATAATAAACTATAATCCTAGCTCACTTAAACCTCTTTCAAAAGGTGCTAAGACAAGTGCTCAGATAAGTGTGTCTGAATACTTCTAGTGCACTAACTTAACTTTGCTTGGTTCCACTGACATGCCTTGAACTCTAAACTGTGAATGGTAAAGATTACACTGTCAAAGGGGTTGTTTTGAAATGGATCATGTTAATTACCAGCCCACTAATTAAAGGTCTTAAAACACATTTTTGTTCCTGTTTTAACTACATGTGTGTTCCAAATAGAGATCACTACAAAAACCCAATAGTGAAATCAGATCTTGCTAACCTTGACTGCTTTGTAATGATGTAATCCAAAATCTGCCACTTGGAGGCAGAAATGATGTCTCAGCTGGAGGCATCTGAATGATACGGCATTATTAAAATGGAAGGAGAAACAGCTCAGGTAATCCAACTTTGTTTTATTGTGTGTAAAATCAAGTGAAATAGCAGTAGAAATAGGAGCAATTTTTACAGTAACAAAAATAACTTCAGCTTGAAAGCCTTAAAATTTACCATGGAATTCTTAAGTTACAAAATTCAAAAGCAGTATTGGAGTAATTTAATAGATATAAAAATGGTAAACAGGCATCTGCACATGTGTACAGAAGCCTGAGATCCAGTAATAAAACATACATATATGGCACAGCAGTAATGTACTGAATAAATTAGACTACCACCTCAAGTTCTATTTACAAGCTTACCTGAAGATTGCTTAAGGAGAGAACAGATAAATGAATCAACTGAGGTGGATTAAAAACTCCAGTTTTGGGATAACTGTAAAGCTAGCTACCTAACAAACCACTAGTATGCCATGTAATTAACTTATCTGTGCAGAAATACAGATTTGGTCAAGAGGCACTTGGACAGTTTACTGCCATTCATCTCTTCAATTGATAGATCAGTCCTTTGAACAGTCTTCTAGAAGACAGACTAAAACCCACCCTTCCCACTTCAGCTCCAATAGAAGTGAAGAACTGAAGACTATGGACACAAGCAGCTCTTTTGGTAAGTCTAGCAACAGCATTTTCTTATTTTGCTCATCCTGATTCATATTACTTTCATTTAATCTTGATTCATTTGTTTTTACAAATTACTTAAAGAATGAGGAGAATTAAGTTTTCTTCAATACGAAGTTTAACTGTAGTGTCTCAAAACTTGTAATATCTGTCAAGTGTGCTAAATCTAACAGGTATTAATAACAAACTCAGTTGTTTGGCTGAAAAGGCTGCTCTGTACAGCAAGTCTTTACAGTAAGCCATAATGCCCCCAAACTTCAAGCATACTGTCTAACCAGCACACAGTGTGAGATGAGTACAGTGCTCCTTCCTACAGCAGCGTGCAACTTAGTGCTGGCATTTCAATTAGGTAACATGGGAGGACAGGACAGCACACTTCTAAAATCTTAAGTATAGCAATCTTTCTTCCTTGGCACCAGCCAAATTCCTCTTGAAATAGGAAACCTCTGTGCTATACAAGAATCCTGTCAGAACTGAAGCTTTTCTCTGTGCTTCCTTAGATAGTTAGGGTTTGGCCTGTCTTCCTGAAAGCCGTGGTTATAGTAAGGTCTTCTTCCCATGCACCTGCAGGGAAAGTTTTATAGAAGCAGTCTGGAGGGGACTAAACTTTAACTACTGTTAATTACACCAAAGAAAGTAAAAATAGCATTTACCACAGTTTGGAACATGTACTTTTTCCAGACAGTCTGTTCAGCTCTAGTATATCCTTCCTCACTCGATATCCATTCTACGCATCTCCCTCCCTAACCCTTCCCCAACTTAATCACTAATTAGGACATCATGGTTTGCTGCACAGCCTTCTGCAGAGATTGCCTGGTCACCAGCAGACGTACCACTTCTTCATTTCTTTTTGTCAGCCTCTTCCTAGCTTGGTCATGGGTCACCATGGTCATATCCCAGCCATTCACCTAGGAAAATAACACGAGGCTTCAGTACACAAAGAGGCTGCTGGCTGCCTGTAGGTGAGCTACACCTAGCAGCTCTTCTCAAAATCCAGTCTATGGAAACAAGTTCTCAACTCACAGGTGTCCTGTAACTAATTGTTCTATAAGCATGTTTAGTACAGAGTTCTCATACTACAACTATTTTTATAAGGGTTACACACTGCCCTGGAAAGTATGCAGAAGACAGAAATCTGCCTGTAGCATGCACATGGGACTGGATTAGCACTTGTCTCTGTGCTTACCTGCATGATCTTGTCCCCAATCTGTAGTCCTGCAATTTCTGCTGGGCCTCCTTCTGTCACCCTTGTTACATAAATACCCTGGGAGAAAGAAAAAAACAAACCCGTTCACTTACCATGGGTAGACTTTACAGAAGAGCCATTCTACTAACAGTGCAAAAACACATGGTCATATATTACAGCATTCTAGTTCAAAACAGGTCCGTCCAGTGCTGAAGAACAGAATAGTTCAAGAGAGCTAACTCAAACATGGGCTCAGTCTGCAAAGGATACCAACAAAATGACTTCAGGTAACAGTGTGAGAGGACGGAATACAGATGCACTGCAGAAGTGCTTGCTGGCTGAATTTGACATGCTCTGACCTTGTCAGTCTTATCTTCAGAGAAAGGATTTTGAGTGGGGTCCTGATCAATGCCACCTCCAATGCTGAATCCCAGAATCAAATTGTCACCTTGGCGAAGCTTATGTATTTCAATTCTTTGCTAAAAAGAGAAGATGACAGAATAACTGCATTGTGATTGCCAAAAGAAATCTCAAGATGTCTTAAGCCTGTTATGTCTCTACCACAGATACCATAAACCTCGGGTAACTCTAAGAAGGCTGTACCACAACCTTGGTTGGAGTTATTACTTAAAATACCTGCAGGTTTGAGGGATAGCTAACAGATCTTAAAGCTGTTGGCAGCACAGAATTATCACACAGCACTTGCTATCTGTTACTCACATGCAGTCATGAAGTGACAATCGGCTCTGAGCTTTCTCAGCCCTACCCTAGGACAGCAGGACAGGAAACAGTAAGTACAAGGGCACTCACACCACTAACCAGCTGTGCTCCGAGTCAGCATCTCACCACTACCGTGAGGAACAAGGGAAACACAGGTCTCTTTAAACATGATTCACACCTCTCTGACTAGTCATCACTCACACCTCAAACGGCTCTGGTTTTTATCAGTGCCCGGCACTCCTGCCCCGCCCTGTGACAGCACCGAGCTATTAATACAGCCGAGTTATTAATACAATGCTTCCCTTATGAACGTTATCAACGTTTCTATAAGGCAGAGGTGGGATCCTTGCTGCCTGCTGACACACTGCCCACGAAGTACTGTGCAGTGGGCAGCTCCTGTGATCCCTGATCTGACACAGAGAGGGGCACAGCCCCAGCTGACACAGAGACAGCCGAAGTTCGGGAACTCGCAGCTGAAGGGCAGGGCGCGCCCAGAGCCACGCGGGCACCGCTCCATCGCGTGCTGCTCTTCGCCAGGGGCAGACGCACACAGACTCCGCTTGCATTGCTTTCATTAAGGTCACTTACACCGTCCCGCGGCCACGGAACAAAGAAACAGCGGCGGAAACTTTCACACCGCGCAGGAGCGCCCGGAGGAGCGGCTCCTCCAGCACCATGTTGCGACAGCCGATCTCCCCCTTCCTCAGGGGGCAACCGGGCGGGACGAAGCCGCTCGGAGCTCCCCCCGGGAGGGGGAGAAGCGACCGCGGTTCAGCTCCAAAGAACGAACAGTACCCGCGGGACGAAGCCACCGCCCGCGCGACCGCGCCCTTCTCCCACTCGTGCGCCCGGGGCTGACGCGGTCCCTCCGCCCGCACCGAATCCCGCCGCCGCCCACCCGCTCCCGGCCCGCCTCGCCTCACCACCACGGCGGTGACGGGCTGTCCCGGAACGTACGACATGGCCCCGCGCACCGGGCCGCCGCCGCCGCCGCCCGAACAAAAGCACCTCACGTGGCCCCGCCCCCTGCCGCCCTCAGCCAATCAGGAGCCGCCTCACCCACCGCCTCGCAGCTCGCGCCGGAAGTGAGCCATCTTTCCCGGCAACCCCCGCGCCGAGATGGCTGACAGGAGCTTCCGGCGGAGAGGCGCGCGGTGCCGCCGCGGCGGTAAGTCGGGCCCGCAGGCGGCCTCGGCTCCCCCAGCGGTGCAGCCAGGGACTGGCCTGAGGTGACGGGTGCCGTGTGCTGTCCCCTGGCAGGGTGCGAAGCGTGACGGTCGGGCCCGGCCGAGGGCTCCGCGGAGCAGCGCGCGGCCTTGGATGAGAGGTACGAGCCGGGGCGGACGGGCGGTGCCGGGGGGGACCCGCCGCTTCAGCAGGCCCCGGGGCGGCGGGCCGGGCACAGCGCGTGTCTGCTCTCCCCCAGCCCCGTTGGGAGCCAGGAGGTCCCCGAGCCCGTCTGGGAGCCATGGCCGCGGTGGTGGCCAAGCGCGAGGGGCCGCAGTTCATCAGCGAGGCGGCCGTGCGCGGGAACGCGGCCATCCTGGACTACTGCCGGACGTCTGTGTCGGCCCTGTCGGGCGCCACGGCGGGCATCCTCGGGCTGACGGGTCTGCACGGCTTCATCTTCTACTTCCTGGCGTCCGTCCTCCTCTCCGTGCTGCTGGTGCTGAAAGCTGGGCGGCGATGGAATAAGTACTTTAAATCGCGAAGGCTGCTTTTCACGGGGGGGCTCATAGGAGGGCTCTTCACCTATGTCCTGTTCTGGACTTTCCTGTACGGCATGGTTCATGTCTACTGAAACAGCAGCCACGGTGGTTTTTAACGAAGCAGGAGGACTGTTGCCAAATGTCACCCACACAACTAGGCCAGCTTACCTTTTAAACTTGTTCATTGCTTATATCCTTAATACTGTCAGTAAATTATGTCCGAGTGCAGATGAATCAGTAGTACTGTTCTAATTAAATTGAATGTGAAACCACTCGGATGCCTCCCATGAATGTTTGTTTGTTGGCAGAGGAATGATTTATTGTCCTTAACTGCAGTCGCAGCTGCAGGTTTTGACTACCTTAGTTCCTTGCATCCTGTGCGTTGTGGATAAGAAATACCAATTATTGCGGGTTGCTAGAGCACTATAAAAATAAGCCACTGACACAAGGAAGTATTTCACAGTAGCATGTAATTAAATGTATGCAAAGGTTTGGTACAGAAATGTATTTGAAAAGCTAGTGCAAATGTTAACTTCCACAGTTGCTGTATGTTCACACTATAAATAAATGACATTGTCACGGATACTCCTCACATACAAAAGTCAATAAGTAATGATCTCCTACTTGTCACTCTGTTTGAATACCACTGTGTCCAATGAAATACAGGCAGCCAAATACACGCAGTGCAATTACCTGTAACTCAGTCTGTACTGAACCCACTGGTTACAGCCACTGGCGTTTTCTGCAACTGTTACAATTGTTGTGGTACTGTGTACCTGACAGAATCTGAAAGGAAAGTCTGATCACCCTCTGTAGCAGTGATGTCTCTTGGCTCTGGAGCTGTTTGTGCAAACAGTGTTTGGTGCCTTTCATTTGAAAACAGCAAGCAAACTCTTGTACAATGACAGGGTTTTGTCATGTGTTCTATAACCACACCTTGTGCCACCTGGCTGTCTGCTCTTTGTGTTGGTCACTGCTTCACCAGAATGCTATAAAATATTACCTGTTTGTTATAAAAGATTTTACAACGTTAGGTTCTGTATTCAAAAGATTTCACAGAAAAATTGAGTTCTGGCAAAACACAGGGTTATACAAAAGGGGGGAGAGGGGGGCTTGGTGTTATCAACATTGCCTAATCCTTTTTTTTATTTTCTGGGGACGAAGAACCAGTCAAGGTTTTAACTCCCTCACTAGTATACTTTTCCATGCCCTCTACCACTTTTTTGCACATTAACTGGTATCTGTAGACACCTGTACTATTGAAATGTTCTAAACTCTTAAATAAATTGCTTTGCATAAGCGTATATCACAAAGGAAACTGGCATGTGCAACCTAAATAACATGTTTTACAGCAGAGTCTTAACAGAGCATTGCCCCAGAGTGACAAATCTTATTGCTGTACTTCAAATACAAAAGACAAAAAAGCAAATAGGATCCTGAGGGGAAAGCTGTTTATGCTTCATTAACTGCAACTGTTATTAACTGCAAGTGAATGGTGTAACCAATAGTGAGTTTTGGGGGTGCCAAAGCCCCTGAAGACTTACATTCAGGGAACAGCTTTGGTCATTAACAAGGATGTTATTCTGTCAAGTTGAAGCATTGGCTTCAGTTGAGCACAGTCAGGTTTACATGTTATTTGGTCTCTATGAGTTGTGCCTTGGCCTGATGTCACATGTGGGGTTTACTGCGTGTTTTTACCATCTAGAAACTACTTAAATAGAATGAGGCCCTGATGTAAAAATGTCTGTGCTTTTCCATAGGCACAGTAGTTCCAATAGGCCTGACTAGTGTCATCTGTCTGTTATATGCAGGATGCTGCACATCTGCCAAGAGTTCTGGGTTAAAGAGGAGAATTTTCATGTAAATACAGCACCCGGTATACATAGCTTATCCTAAATTATTGTCACTGAAGTGTTTAATGCCATTTTCTAGCTAAATGTTTGACTAGTTGATATTTACTCATATCTACTCAGAAGCAGAGGGATAGACTGGACTGGGTGGGGTTTGCTATTAATGAATGAGCTGGAGCTTGCCAATTCTAGCAATGGTGAGTTTTCATTTAGAAAAAAAGAAAAAACATTCCTCAGGATAACTGCTTTTGAGAAATTACAGCAGAGGTAGGTGTGGCTTGCTGATTCCATCTGGTGTAACAGCAGATCACAGCAGCTTCCTGCAATGCCATCCTCTCTCCAACTGTCCTAGCAAGGACACTGTGACAGGAGGCCATTAAATCTTGTTAAATCTTGTTATTCAAAGAGTGGAAAGGAGACAGTTCCTGATGGATGGTGATCCAGTGGTATTTACAGAACACTGAGAAGGTTTTACCAAACAACACTGCAGAGGCTTTAAGTGAAAGGACCAATATTTCAAAGAGGAATATTCACCTACCATCTTGGTGAGTCAGATCCTGTCAGCTGGAGCAAATCCAAACTTTAAATGAAAGTAACATTATTTTGTAAGAGGCATTTTCCTCTTAGAGTAATTGCATCCCCACTTGAGCATAAATTCACAGAATGGGTTGCAATGACTTAGTTTTCTCTTGAGAACAACAGAGCATCTGTGGTTCTTGGAAGATACTGAAGTGTTGGAATAGTGCATATCTGCCTCCTATTTTTTCCTTCTGTTATTACATTTGGAAGAACCTAGCAAAGTCTGACTTGACAGTTTAACTTTTAGATCACCGCAGTACTACTGATACTTCCAAGGTACAACAAAAAATGGCATGAAAGTGAAGCAGTCTGTCCAGATCTCTCCCCACCATGAGCAATTGGTAAGCAATGTGGAAAGAACAATTCCTAGCAAACGAAAACAGCCATTAACCAAGGAGAAATGAGGACTGTCTCCACGCACACACTCTTAGTGCCACATTGCTTTTCAGTATGCTAAAATACTTTCCATCCATCACAAAAACATTTGTCCCTGCCTTGCTTCAAAATACTCCTCTGCATGCTGTTACCTTTTCTGTGCTCTGAAATAATGGTTATTTGGATATAACTATACATGGAGAACCTGTCAGATGAGGTAGCTGGGAGCCAGCCGTGGCTGAAACTGATTCTCCACTCAGAGCTGTGGCAGGCTCTGCTGCAGACACTCCCAGGAGAGATGAGCAGAGCACCTTGTTGCAGCTGTTTGTAAAGGCTTTCCCTGGAGGAGCACTGCTCCTAGCTCTGATGGTTACAACAAAAAACAGAGCAATAAGAGTAATTGGGCGGTGTACAATAATAAACCACTTTCTTCTGGACACAGTTGATGCAATTCTGCAGTGCTGCATTTCAGTGCACTTCCTGACAAGAGCAGTCCTGCTGCTTTGTATCTAATCTTGCCAATAACAAAAGCGAGAGCTGGGAGCTGTGGCTGCAAGCCAGCGGAGCAGGAGATAAACAGATTGTTGGCTGTGACCCTCCTGAATATGTCAGTGGTGTTTCACAACCCTTCTCTTTCACACTTGGAAGCAAAGCACAGCCACAGGATAACAGTGGCACAGATATATCTATCAGTAGATATAAAAACATTCATTGGGTGCCTTCTTTTTCCTCTTATGAAATCCTTTTATAAATCCATAGTGATGAACACAGGTGTTGCAAGCTCAAGATACCACAGAACATCTCAGGGAAAAAAGGGCGTTCTTTAAAGGACATTTTTTTCCTCTGGAAATCCCAATAATAGATAGTAGATGTGATCTGGGGTAGCTCCATCTCCCAGTCCCAGTGTCATTTCACACTTGTGTAGTTTTCCTGGACCATGACTCCAGTTGACAGACCCATCACCACATCTAGAGCCCACCAAGTTGGTCTGGGCTCTGATTCCCATTCAGTGTAGGGCTAGTTAATGACTTCCTGGAACTGGACCTGAAGAAACAAGCAAAGATGACAGAAAAAGCAAGCAGGCTATTTCCACTTCAGGAGACAGCATGGGGAGGATGTTCGCAGCCAGCCTGTCCCCCCTCACCACGAAAAACTGTCACAGCTAAAGCTCCAGTTCTCAGTTTCATGAGGCTCTGGAGACCTTGGAGCCAGCCCAATTCCATCTGCAGCCATTATGAACTGACAGTGCAAGGCCATTTATAGACCAACCATGATACAGCAACTTCCTTTCTTCCCTAGCTAATTGCAGTGATGAATTGTGGAGGGAGGGAGTAACTTGGCTAAACTCATTTGCAGGAATGTAATTTCCTGGAATTAGTCTCTGTTTGCCATTAACGTTTATTGCATTCCACTATCTCCTTCTTCTTCTATTAGTCATAAAGCCATTACATTTAAACAAAAAAGCCAAGGGCACTTACTTGACTTCCTCATACTTTTTGCCTCGATAAAAATTACTCTTTTTAATCAGATAGAGCAGCACCAGGTCACAAAAGAAAGCTCCCTGCAAGACAGAAAGAATTTGCCAGAAACAAGGAACAAATCTCCCTCTTCCAATGGTCACTGCTATCCCTGCCTCCAAGCTCTTCCAGACTGTAGATGTGACAAGCTCTCCTCCCAGCTATCGTGCTCAGCCTGCAGTTACCCATCCTTGCTTGCTCCACGTTCTCTTTCAGGCTTAGATGTTACGGTCTTTGCATGGCATTTGAGGAACACTTGAGCCAGCAGGGACACTTTAGACCTGCTGTTAAACAAATGTTTTATTTCCTGCTTCAACCTTCTCTTTAATTGCTTGCATTGAAAAAGGCATCATACATCCAGAGCTTACAGGTGAGCTACTAAATGCTGGAATATCTCAGAGGTGATGCATAACTGGAACTGGAAGGCAGGCGTGGAGAAAAACTGTGCCTGCAGTACTTCAGGGTCATCAGGGGGTAAGACTTGAGTACATCAGTCTTTACTGTGTTTGCCCTCACCATGGTAGCACTGTAATGAACAATCACAGCTCTGGGTTTTTTCCACTACCATGTTTCATCTTTAAAGTAGAAAAGGAAATGTTCAGATTTAATTTGAAACAAATATTAATTAAAGGAAAATAACTTGTAGGAGCTGCATTTTCTTTCACATACGATGTAATATTAGGGGTATTTAGACTACAAGGTACATTAGTAATAACAGAGACACACACCTCACCGAGCAGCCAAAGTAGCAAAAGTTCTGCTGGAGAAGATAATTAAACAAATGGTCCCTTTTTATCCTCATAACAGCTAACTGACAGCTCTGGGTCCCAGTATGTTACTGTAAGAAAGTACATCAACTTACCGCTCCCATGAGAGCTAGCCCTGAACCGATATTGATAACAGTGGGAATGATGTTAAATTTCCCTGCCTAAAAGAAAAACAAATCATGAAGTATTCACTGAAAACAATCCAAGAAACAAACTTAAGGGTTTGGAATTAGACAGGGGAAGCTACTAGTGCTTGTGGGTGTGCCTTGTTAGCAACAGGCAGGCATAATCATGGAAGGATTTGCAGTGAACAGTCATCAAGGCTAAAGGTCTGTCTTTCTCAGCTCCAACTGTTCATGGCTGCACTTCTGAGCTTGCATCATCCCTGGATTAGGCTTCTTTTTGCTAGTGCAGACATGCTAAAGAAGCCTCTGGGGCATCTTTACATCTGCTGGACTTTACAAGGGACTGTTTTTTGGTATAAGAGGTGCAGACTGCTGACCTTTACTTCATCTGCACTCCTGATCATCTCCTTTATTATGCAGGGTTAGCTCCACATAGATGAATGGGGTAAATGCTCTTTCCTGCAACAAGCCAGACAGGCTGTTCTCATCCCAAAGCTGCTTTTTCACTGAGAAATGTCTCCCTGCTTCTTTGTCTCCAAGCTAAGAAATATTCTGGCCTGAAACCTCACCTTGCCATTCACCATCACATCAAAACGGATTCCATATGCTTTAAAGAGAGTCCGGTACTCAGTCCCTTCAGCATCCCGGTAATATTTGGCAAACCTGAAATGAAACAATACTGATTTTACTTCCATCATCTGCCCCCACACAGAAGAACCCATCTGAGTTCACCCATCTGTTCCAATGGATCTATTCCCCCTATCAAAAACAGCTTTAGCTGTCAGTGTGGCTCTGAGTGACATTCAATTCAGGCCCTTCTTGGGATAGTGTTTCTTAGCTGATGGCAGCAGAAAGCCACTCAGACTGGGAAGTGTCTACCCATAGCTATAGCAGTTGCAACCTCCCTTGGACATTCCTTTCTCATTGCCACACAGAGTATGGAAAGAAAACATACTGCAACAGAGATTTTACAGCCTGGACCTGCGGGTCTTGTCTGCAATTAACTGAATGCTAGTCAAGCAGAAGAGCAATGGGTAACACCAATTACAAAAGGACTGCCAGAGGTCATAAATGATCAGTGTACATCAGGAATCTGGTGCAGACAGCATACGGAGGGCAACTGCCTGGGCAAGTGGAAAGTGAGAAGCTTGCCACAGGGGTTACTCCCTCCCTCCCACCACTGAAGCAGCATGGCTGACTGGGGCAGCACCTGGCACAGTCCAGCCCAGTACCACCTCAGTGCCAACCTCCAACTCCTGTGAGTCAAACCAGCTCTGAAGGTTCTGCATCATATTCTGCTCTCTACTTACCTGAAGTTGTACCCATAAGAGACAGACTTTTCTGCAAACTTGTTATCCAGACGGCTAAAAGAATAGTGGGGATTACATTCAGAAGGGGCTTTATCAAGATCACAGTTCCATTCAATCTGAATTCCTATCACACCACCCTTAATGAAAAAGAGAGACAGTGTGAGTTTAAGCTTAGTTCAGTTACTCTGTGTTTCAACTTTGTCCAATCCTTGAGCAAGATTTCCGCAGGGACAAGAACAGATGCATTTCTGTTCAAATGGTTCTGGATGGCCTAAGTTCATTTTTGTACTAATAATTACACTACTGTCTGCACAACCCTAGTCTGGTATCCTAGGAGGAGGCTTCTCATACAGTTTTCATTAAGTGGCTGTACCAATTCAGTGGCTAAGCTTTAATAACAGAAAACTGCAATTCTTTCAGAGAAGCCACATTGTCCTGACTCCCATTCCCCAGGGACAGGATAAATGGAACCAGCATGATTTTAAGAAACAGCATCTCCATTTCTCCCTGAGCCTGGATGAGAGGAAGATCCCTGGGCAGTCACCAGTGGCTCTTCTCAGCCAATCAGTGAGCAGTACAGCCAGCTGGAGAAAGATGAGCACAAAGGGCATTCCTACCTCCAAAGCCATTTCCTGAAAGTCATTCCCAGCCCATCTGACAATGTTCCCCAGAAGGAAGATGGGGCAGTAGGGATGCTCCGTGCTGTAGCGGCAGGTCTTTAGGTAGGACTCGTTGTTGGTGGCCAGCACATTCATCCTATATGTGGGGAAGAGGAGAAGGCATCTTGTCTCCTTGCTTACCTACACAGCCTACAACCCCAAAGCTGCAGAGACTAAAGATTTCTTCAGCATTCTTCAGTCTGTCTGAGCCCGTCAGAATAGCAAAGCTACACCCCTTTCTACTCTCCTTACTTCTGTCTTAATGGAGCAAGAGCTGCAGCAGCAAACGCAAACAGTTCTTCAAATTTGCATTTTCCCAACCTTGGCCACATCTTCATTTATACAGAAGAGGAATATCTGAGAGCAGAAGCAGCTCAGAAAGCTGACTATGCACTGGCTGCAGAACACACCCATTGCTTTAGGAGCTCTCCCCCAACTGCATCCCATGCTGTAGGAGCTATCACAGACCGTGTTTGGTCACAGCCTTATCTGAGTTGCTCCAGCCCAAGCCAAGGGCCTCCCCCTGTGCTTTAGAAAAGGAAACGCTAATTTCCCCACCCCAGCCACAGGCAGGAGAAGGACAGTGGAGCAAACCAACGTTACTGGCTCTGTGATGGAGAAGATACAGGGACCTCTGGGCACCTGCACTTACTTGGAGAATTTAAACTTAGGGAACCGGATCGAGTTCTTGATGTAAACAGTGAAGTTTTCTGCACTGCCGAGAAGTGGTTTCCTGGAACAGAAGGGTTTGTTCCATGTTTTACATTTGTACTCTGCTTACATGTTTAACTGAAGTTGCCATTTAAGAAACAGCTCAGTACCACCCTGTGCAGCTTCCACTGGGTGAATCCGCTGCTCAGAGCATAGGGCTTCAGCAGCCACACCCTGCACCTCCACGACTGGACCCAGCTCCCCCACTTTCCCCGCACTGCCAGCAAGATGTTAGTGAGGAGCATGCAGGTGAGGGGGAGCAGTGGCAGCTGGGAAAGCCAGTGAGCCAAGCAGGGGAGCAGAGGGCCAGCCCTGCTGGGGGCCAAGCAGGGCTCCCTCAATATTCAAGCAAGCATCCAAGCAGAGGGAATCCAGACACCACCCTGAATGACACAAAAAACCAAGCAACTCAAGCTTGGAAACAGCATAGGACAGCCACGTACTTGGGCTTGGATCTTTTCTCCACTGGGCACCAGGCCAATACCTCACAAGAACCTCTGACGCTGTCCCTGTCTTTCAAACAACGGCCAGTCTTAACCCCTGTAGCACAGACAGCACAGAAAAGGTCACTCAAAGCAGCTGCTCCCTCTCCTTGCCTACAGGGTAAATGAAAATCAGATGCTCTTCACTGCCACCTTAAGCCCTCCTCCCTGCTGTGAAAAGCCCTCTTAGCTGGAACAGCTGCTCTGTTGTTGCTTCTCTGAGCAGCCTGGGGTGCTTTTTGTTCAGCCATCAGAGGGCTGTAAACAAGGCAACAGTCTTAAAGAAAAGAAAATGACTGTTTCTAGCTGAAGTCAAAGATCTCTGGGGTTGTAACCAGGCTGATATCTCCAAAGGAGCCTGCCTCTACAGAAGCAGTACAGGAGGAGGGACTCCTTCCTTACCATTACCAGCCACCACTGCTTGCCCTGCAGGGCAGTCCTCATCCTCATAACACAGGGCATCGGGAATGCTGACACTCTGCAAAGCAGAAGAGAACAGAAGTGAGAACTGGGGCAGCACACAACACCCGGTAGCAGAGCTACGTGCATTTCACTGAATCCTCTACAGAATGGTGATCAGTGAAAGCACGCAGCTGGAGCACTAACAGCAGGCAGTGTGCAAATAACTTGGCTATGTCACACTACCAGCAACATCATGCTTCAGCTATAAAGTCTCGCTTTTTGTCTCTGCTCAATCTAGAGGACAAGCTGTGGAAGAACCCAAGCAAGCAACATCTTCCACTACTCACCAAAAAAAAGCAGAAGGCCACCACACTTCACCTTAAGAGATAATTGTATCTTTGATTAAAGCTGTAAGTTGTGTGAGCCTCAAAATTACCCTATTCCTGGCTTCATGCTGGGTTAATGCAGCCACTAGAGGACAGCCGTGTCCTTAACTATCAAGCTGTGCTGACAGCCTGGACTACCCCGTGTTTCTGTTAAGGAAAATTAATCATGGCTTTGTGCCAACAACACTCCTTGGAATCCCAGCATCCTTGTTGTCCCCCAGGCTCCAGCCCATTCTGAACCATGACTCCACAGAGGACATTTAAACAAATATTTACATGTAAACATAATAATGTAAAGTGCATTCTGGGAAGTACTAAGCATTCTCACATTTCCTGAAGGTAATGAAAGCCTGAACGTTCAGCCCTTCCCAGGGAGAGCCTCTTAGAATGTCTCCTCTACCCATAACCGAACTGAATCACCTCCAAGTTGTTTGCCCATGACCTTCTCTGACCCTAAACAATCACTATTCAAGTCTCATCTCCAGCTAGGCAGACATCCAACACCTTTAGTTAAAGTCTGATCAGCACCTCTGGAAATTAAGAGAGATGAACCTTCCAGGTTTGCAGTAACTAGTCCAAATTTCCTAACTGATATATAGTACAGAGGAGAAGTATTCGCCTTCCATCCTTCCCATGTTTGCTGCTCCCCAGACGTCCTCTGCCAGTTCTTACCCCCAGTTTTGTAGGGGTCTGGGAGCCAAAGGACTCAGTTCTTCCTACCTCAGGACACGTGGTTTGTCTCTGGTTTGGGGTCACAATCAAATTTGTCATGACAAAGAAGACATTTTCACCCTAGAATAAACAAAGGAAGGGAGAAAGGTTAGAAAAACCTATTTTAAAGAACCTGTTATGTGCTGCAGAACAGTAACAATTCCTTCTCTTCTGGTGTTTTTCAAGGTAGGATACAGCAGAGCTGTTTGTTTCACTATTTGTCTGCTGGAATTTGGATATTTCCAGTCTCACACAGCTCTGACACAGAGAGGAGCAGTGAGTTCATTAGTCACAAAAAGGAAGGTGAGGGCTGAAAGCAAAGCTAGCTGCAGCTGTGACAGGTTAAGGTGTTATCATCCACTAGCTCATGTTGCTTCTATGATACAGCTTTGAGCCTTGTGGAGTATACATATGAAAAGTCTGATCAGGCAACTGCCTCGTGTGTGGAAGGACACACAGCTGTAGCATGCCTCTGTGGTGCTAGGCATTTTGCTTTGGAAACTGCACTAATTTGGTGAGCAGGACTGCTGAGCTTTGCCTCACTGCCTGTTCAGCAAGCACTCACCATCCTTCTCGATAAGGGACACAGTGCCTGACCAGGAATCACAGGCCCCATCCACCACAGAACCTTTCTCAGCCATGGTCAGGCTGGCTGCCCTGGCTGTGCTGTTACATGGAACAAAGCTTCAAGAGATTCCTATATTTGCATTCACAGCCTATGGAAGTCCCTGTGTTTCACTGTGAGTCTGAGCTCTAACATCACTATAATTATACTAGATTCAATATTGTAATCTGATTGCCCAGTCACACCTGAACTCATGATGCCATAGTATAAATACCCACATTTGAGGGCCCAGAAGCAAAGCTAGTTATCTTTACCCAGTGTGGCACACTACAAGGACTCCCAATAAGCCAACACATGATAAAGAGACCAGTACTTGAGTCACAGGAGAAACACCTGACAAGTTAAAGTACTGGTCAGCATCACCATTTCATTTTTTGGTATGCACAACCGGCCACCTGCGATGGGTCCCACGGCTCCCACACAGCTTCAGCACAAGCCTGCTGCCTGGCCTTCCTGCTGCACAGCACATGTTGAGTGGAGATCAACAGCTGACAGTGGGGTTTGCTTTAACACTGGTGGAGATGCAGCACACAAACCCACAGATCTGAGTGAACATCGGCTGCAGAAGGAAGGTGAAGTCTTATGTACAGATAAATTGTTCAGTTTGCAGTTTTCAGCCCATAACCTTGATTTTCCTCTCATGTCCCTTCGTGCACGCATACCACCTGTACTAGCAGGGAAGCACACAAACAAACAGCCCCTAGCAAGCACAGCCAAGCAATTTCCAACACAGCTCAAGGCCCCATCTGCTGGCATCTTCGCTTTAAAGCATCAACTCTGCATCTCACTTTGTTTAAGCCAAAGAAGCAGCAAGGCAAGTTTAGCCAGATCTATTTCAGGCAAGCCTCGTCACTCAAATTGCACCACGTTTATTTCCATCTCCTTCCTCCTCTGGGCTGCCCCATGCATGCATGCCTGCTCCAGCCCATTAAAGGAGGTTCAGCTGAGCAGTCCCACTGAAATCTGCCAGACTGCTGCTGAAGGGCTCTGTTCACCAAATACTGTCCTTTGTGAGAAAGTCAGGCTCCTTATAATATCTGCTGGAAAGTCCTAAGAGGAGGCACAGCACAGCTCGTAGCCCACCTGCTGTTTTCTCACAGGAAGACCTGAATACATCACTGCAGCCTTTCCACGTGCAGCCATGCTGGAACATGCCCTTCCACCTGAATGGCAGAGACAACAGAAGCAGCATGATTCCCACCTGCGGAGGGATGACGTAGTCTGCAACATCCCACAGCCTCTCCCCCAGCTCCGAGGTGTTGGTGAATGCCACCCCTTTCAGCTTGGTGATAACAGAGCTCTGGAGGGATGTGTCTGTGTCCTGATAGCCCTTCTTGACAACAAACACCCACCTGGAAGAGCAGAGCAGGCAGCAACGTTAGCGAGTGGAACCAGGGAACAATCTAGCCAGAGATCTGCAGCAAGGCCAAGCAATGTTTAAGGACAAATCAAAACGTGAATGACACCAAACCCTCTGTTACTGCTGAACTACTACTAAACTCAGAATGAACTGCATGACACAGGCTGTGCTTACCTACACCACTGGAGGAAGAGTATGGGAGAGGGACACCTTTGCTGGCACAGCTCCCCTTTGCAGCACACAGACCTGGACTGCACTAGGGCATGCAGAAGTTGAAGGCAGCCATCTCAGGAGCTGAGCAGCATTCACACACACTGCTCTTCCCCTTCTACTTGTGAGAAACCTGAGCAATAACATTCTCCACTCCCATGAAGTGACCATTCTATTTTCTCCCCCAGGAGGGCTCAAAAGCAGAGCCTTAAGTTTTCCTCAGTGAAACTGTGACAAAATGGCAGCTACAAACTAGGAACAATCTGGAGGAGCTTGATGATCACAGGATGGACAGCCTCTGAACAGGGAGCTGTACACAACCAGGCAGACACTGGGCTAATGCCAACCACCTCCATGACCAGATGTACATCTCCAGCCACCAAGGAGGTACTGCAGGCACCAACAGTGACAGTGCCTAAAGGCTGCAGATACCTATGAAAAAAACCAGTCAGTGTGGCCCAGGTGCTCCCTGGACATTCACAGTCAGTGCCCATGCACTCCTGGATGTAGGACACAGCCTCAGCAACGCTATCTACAGGGCTCCTCCTTTAGCAGCTAATACATACCAGAGCACCGGGACTGCATCTCTGTCCTGCTAACCGAAGCTCTGAAACCATACACTTCTCTATAAATAAATCCAGCATGCAAAAATATCTCTACTATATTTAATGAGTGAAAGCATGAGGTGAAAGAAAGGTGAGAGGTCTCACACAGGCTGTATGGCCCCACATCTCAGCCTGCACACCGCAGGGAGTACGGCTGTGTTCGCTGCACGTCAGTGACTGCCTCCAGCAGAACTGGGCCTCTTCTGAGAGGTGCTCCAGCTATCTCCATGCCAACCATGCTCAGAAATAAATGCAAGGCAGCTGACACACATGCTGCCGTGTTCACAATCCCAGCTGCAGCAGCTCGCTCCTGCAGATCCATTTGTCACTTTGTGCTCGGTTCCCTCTCGTTCAGACTCAAACATTTCATGCAGCCCTGCAGATAAGCTTGGCTGGTCCCAGAGCTCAGCAACCTTGGCCCTGCATGCTGTTGTCTCTAACGAATCAATTGTTAAGGCTTGGCACCTCTCCTACCAAATACAGAAATAAAGGAGTAAATAATGCAGTACAGAGCCATCATGCCATTTGATCTGTTTGTAATCACACATTGATCTGGAAGGTAGAGATGAACCCAGCAATCTCCAGCCAGTGAAAAATCAGATGAGAGTTTATTAGATATTACAAAATCCCAGTGTTATAAATAAACATGTATTAAAATCATACACCATAGCAAGCAATCCCCGTATGCTAAAGTATCTTACATTGACCTTCATCACAACACAGCAAGCAAATGCACCACACAGTACGTTAAAAATAGGGTGATCCTTACCCCACCAGGTATGCCAGGATGGAGAGCTGCACCACTCGATAGAGAATCCCAACCTTCTTGTTCTTTGCAATGACGTATTTCTCTGTTTTATAATCAAAAAGCGACAGAAATAAACCCTTCCACGACACCTGCCCCATTCTCCCAGCTCTCTCTTTCCCGGTGCCTGGAGCTGACAGCAGTGTTTGCAGCTCAGTTATCTGCACGTGCTCTGCAGGGAAACCTGACGCACCAACCCTTCAGAGCAAAAGGAGGCTGATCTCCTCCCTCCTGTCAGCTGCTTGCCAGCAGCAGCGCTCAGGCTGGAAACCAGCAGCTGCAATAACACGATATCCTTCCTTTGCTGCTATCCAGACACGTCATTCTCTGGGAAGCCCCCACAGTTCAGCTCCTGTGCTTCATTCTCTCTCTCCTCGTCACCAAATGTTTATAATGAAACATGTTATAGCAAGAAGCTGCGTTGCAAAGCCATAGTATCTCACTGCTAAGTATTAAAGCCTTCATTCACCCTTCACATGATGGCAAAGCAGCAGCTTAAATTTGTAATTGCTTCAGTGATTGCATGACTGACAAGGACTTGAGTCCTTACCACTCAAAATACTCAGCCACTCCATCACCCAGCCAAAAGAAAACAATTTAAGAAACTAGAAACTAAATTCTGTACATGGACGTGGTTAAGAGATCGTTCACAATCATCCAAACGCACAGCAAGTGCTGAGCTAGGTGCATTTAGATACAGGACATGGCATCTGATGCAATGCAAAGGGAGAGGAACAGATTTAACCCCACTGAGATGAGAGCTGTTTACTACCTGGTGGCACAGAGATTACTCCTGGTGTAACAGAGACACTTGCGTCTGCAAGGACATGAAATAACCATTACTGAAACCATGGATGGAAGACACTGTCCCCTGGCTAAGGAGAGAAGAGAGTGAGCTCTGAGGTAAAAAATGAAGTAGGACAGGATCTCCCAGCAGCACAGCCAGAAGAGCTGACCCTCCACACCAGGAGAAGCTCCAGCAGCAAGCTGAGACGTGAACCAGAGCGTGCCCTTCCCAAGGAGGATCCGATTCCCAAGCACCAATGGGGGATATCTGTCAGTTTTTTTCAGGGATGAAACTGCCCATAGGCAGAATCTATTAGAAAGGATTTACTGGAGATTTGAGGTGTTGTGCTAGGCAAAAATTGCAGAGTTTTCTGCGTGAAAGGAGGAGCATGTGATCAGCTCACACCTGAGCACACACTTGGCTCGCAGGGCCCTGTCAGGACCAGAAATGCACCTGCGGTGTACACCCAAGCACAGCACCAAAGAACAGGTCACAGCCACACACTGCATATGCACAGCGCTGCTTCAGCACACACACCTCCTCCCTATATCCTCAGAATACCTCGTTTTGTCCCTCATCCCACAGTCATCCCTAGAGTTTCCTACTACAAAGTGAAATAACTCTTTCTCCAGCAGCTGCAGAACTGGAACAGCAATCTGCTGGGGAGCTCTTTAACCCAGCAGCTGCTGTGCTCCCTGCTTCCAGCCCCATGACACAAGGCTTTCATGGCACAACTCTCCTCGAGGCAACCAAGTAAGAAAAGCAGGCTCAGCCTACCTGCCCTGCTGCTGCCCAGAGATCAGAGCCAAGTGATGAGTGATGGGGCTGGAAGACAGGAGCATCCTAATGCAAGCTCATCTGCTGTGAGTTCAGATGCTTCTGCAAGCACGAGCCACAAGTCACAGCTGAGCAGTGACTCCTATCATGGGCCACAGTCCCACACAAACACCATCTGCTCATCCTGATTCTGCAAGCCAGGAGCAGATATCAAGCACATCCCATGTCTTGGTGATGCACACCCTTTTCGCTCACAACTGCCTCCACCATTGCTCCTACTGCACTAAACTCAAGTAAGTTTGAATATCAGTGAAGACAAGCAAGCGCATAGCACTGTCCAGAGATCCCCCTCTCCATCCTCCTCTACCCCAGAGCCACCTCCTTCTCTGGGTGACTGCACAGGCTACGCTCACGCTGAAACCTGCTAAGAGTTAAGCAGCGTGCTGCCTCCTGGCCTGGTTTTACTCTGTGACACAGACATAGGTCTGCTGTGTGTTTTTGCAATTACTTTCCAGGTCAGTTAATCTGAGAAAGGGTTGGAAAAAGAACACTGTTTCGATTCGTGTTGTAGCTGTGACCCAAAGATGTCAACCAGATTTGATCACAAATAAGAAACAGGATGTAAAGCAAATGGAACAGCCTGGGTTGGTGGGGACCATAACGACCATCCAACACCAACCCCTCCCGTTCTTGTGGATTGGTGTTTTTTGAAGCCATCAAACAGAAGCACTGTGGCAAGTGCTGTTTCTGAACACAAACTCTTGTTCTGAATCACGTGTACCTCAGAATGTTCTGAGTATCACTCCACACAGGCAAAATGAATGCTGACAGCAGTGCTGCTGGCATCCTTTTGCAGGTATCGTTCTCACCATCTTTTAGCTTTCGTACCCTTATCTTTTTCTTGTCTGGAAAACAAGCTCACTGGTGTGTTTCTCAGAGCCTGTGAACTGTTCAAACATTACAGTCTAATTCACATGGGGGTAAGGAAATCAATTCAAATCTAACCATCACTTAAAGGCAAAAATGTAGTTTGCCCTTCTCAAGGGACTCAGGCTGTCCCTCTTCTGCAAGACACCTCCACCTCAAGCCCAACACTTTGAATTTCCCATGGAAACCAGAAGTTCTGCTCCTTCCCCAGGAGGATTTACTCATCTGGAAATTCTCACAGGGAAGATTTCTCCTCCTGTACTTAAACTGTTTCTCTCTCTCTCTCTTTTTATTCCTGACACATTACACCTACACATAACTTCTTGTACAGTGCTAAGCAATTGTGTTCCCATTATTCATAGCTACTCATAAGATGCGTCTCTTTTCCACCCAGACTCTTCTGCATGTCTCTCCACCTGTCAGCAGCTCCCTGGTGTTAATCCATCCCAGAGCTGAACTTGGTCCAGTCATGAGCTGGTAACAGCCAAACAGAGGGACTGCAGAAATTAACTGCAGGTCCCCGCCCTGACCTAAAGGCATTCAGAATGTAACAAGGTCACATCTGTGTCTTTATGGCGTGGTAAGATAGAAATATTTTATGTTCAGCCCAATATCATGGAATAATGTTACCTCTAAGTCACACTCAGAAGAGACTGAGCAATGGCAGACAACCTTGGCCAGTGCAGATGTGACTCAGGAGTGGCTGCTGGAGGTGCCCATTTTAGGCACTTGAGTTGTTCGCTTCCAATTCCAAACAGTCATCCTTCAGTCATAGCTGTTCTCAGTGACACCCACTCCACTCTCTACTGAGCTATCAAGTGCAGCAGAAAACAGCTCCCAAATGCAGGGCAGCTGACTCACAGAACACCGAGCCATTTCTGAAGCACTGGAAATGCTCCCGCAGCAAATGCATCATGCAGACAGGTGCCAGAGCAGGTACTGAAAATAGAAAGGAGGCAAAGAGCACAGGATGTAAATAGATAAACTATTTCAGCAAGGAAATGAACAGTGGAAAAGGCCAGGTCAGCTCTCTTCACATCCGTTTTGTTTTTCTTTCTCACAGTAGACATAGCTTTAAGACACCTAAGAAAAACAAGGGGAAGAGTTTAACAGGATGAAAAAGGAAGTTCTCTCAAACCACAGCACACATACACCTTCACACAGGAAACAAGCTGCTCTCAGAAAACGATGAATTTGGCTGCAAGAAGAAAGAACCATGTTTGCAACCTGCAGAGGTTCTGGTCAGCTTCCCTTTCAAGCCTTGCTGCGACTTCGCAGTGTAAATAAGAAACAGGTTACCCCTTACCAATGAAACAGTGAAAAAAAACCAGCCTCAATATGTGCCTCTTCGCTGGCACATGCAGCCACAATGGAAATCCCTCCATCAGGAGTGCACACTCTGTTCTGTGAGGGACTCAGACAGCAGAAGCTGAGCCAAAATGCTCACGGAGTATCGCTGGGACACTGATCATGATGACAGCTGGACCAGCAGCACTACGCAGTGCTGTGCTGCAGTGCCTTCACCTGCTGAAGTCAGCCAACAACAGCATCACTGGGGAATAAAAGGAGAAGGCTCAAACCAAGGCCTGAAAGACACATAGTTTTTAATAAAACATGTTTTCACCTTAAATAGTAACGTAAAGGTACATCCCTACTTCTGAGTATGCCTGACATCACCTTTTTGCTCCTTTGCCAAGCTGTTATCATCCCTGACCTGGAAGGGTATGAAATGGGTCCTGGCTGCTCAGATACACTTTATCCCCTCGGGAATTGCACCACATCAAGTGAGTCTAGGGAAGTCTAGACTGAGGCCTCTGCCCCTTCCTCCCTGGTAATCCCAAGTTGTCACCCTTTTCAGCCACAGGAAAACATACATGGGACTCAGACTAGATCCACAAAGAGGATCCAGTAGCAACATCCGCAGCCAGCCAGCCTGGTACCTTAGCACTGAAGGCTCGTGCTGCTCTAAGCTCTTACCTATTACCACAAGCAAGAGACTGATGTGTCCCTGGCATGCTGAGAGTCACGCTGCACACAGCAGTGAAAGTGGCAGTGTGGGAGCAACCTGCCTGCAGCAGCACGGATCCATTCCAGCTCATCTATCCTGTGATAAGAGATTGGAAATTCCTCTTGTAAGGCTGCAATCCAATTAACCTCAAGATAAACCTGCTCCAACAGGCTCTCAATCAAAGCACGTCGTTACTCCTATCTGATCTCCTTACATCAGCACCTAGCACTAAATGAAGAATTACTTATGCCCTTTCACTGATAAGCTTTCCTGAACAGCAGACTTCCACTTTAGTTACTCCCCTGAACTACCAAACCACTCGCAGAGTTCAACACACGAACCTTCCAGAGTGAGGCAGAGCAGTCCCCCCAAGCCTGCCGCAGGCGCCCGGCTGGGGTCAGACCTTTAATGACTCCAAATGAGTCAGCTGCAAATCTTCCGTGTCGTTCAGGGAACGGCACAGCTGTGCCACCACACAGTGCCACCACACAGTGCATTAAAGTCAGGGCGAGGCGACACGGCCACAACATCGACGAGGCTTTTGTACTGGGGATTTTATTAAAAACTCAGATCGCAAATAAAATTAGAAGCAGACACAGCAAGACTTCCATGGAAACAACAAAGAAACCATCTGCGGTTTGGATGACTTCGCTAATCCCTTAAGTGCCATCCAATTACTGCAAATGCGTTTGGCATCTACTGCAGCGATGCTGAGCAATTAAAACGACAGAACGGCACTCATCGGAAATCACAAGTCACAGAGCTACAACGCATCTGAAAACATCGTACCCCGCTGCCAGAGCCGGCCTCTTTGGGAGCCGAGGGGCTTCAGTAACGAGGGATGCTCAATGCGGAGAAGAAACGAGGAGACAAACAGAGAGCATAACGTGACCGGAGGAAGAAGAAGGGAACTTTAATCGCAGCTCCTCATTCTTAGCACCAACTTCTGGGAACGTAACCAACGAACCGCCGGCAGCCGCCCCGTGCCGGGACTCACCGTGCGCGGACAGACCGCGGCCCGGAGCCGCCATATCCACCCCGCCGGAAGCGGCGTCGCGTCGGAGCGCGGCCCGACTGCCCCGCCCCCCCCTTTCCTCCCCGTAGTCTCGCGAGATCTGGTTTGAAACGGAGGCGGGCCGGCGCCGTTCCGTTCGTGCGGGGCCCGGCCGCGATGCCGCGGATGCTGCGCACGTACTCGCGGCGCGGCGGGTTCCTCCGCGCTCTGCCGCAGCCCGAGCGCTGGATTTCGCCCCCTCAGGACCGCAGACGGCTCTTCAGCTCCACCTCGGCCTGCTCCAGCGCCCTCTCCGCCCCCTCGGACGACCCCGACTTCTCACCGCCGGGGAAGCGCCGCCGAAAGCCGTCGGGTGAGCTCCCCGCCCTCACCCGGTGCCTGCGGAGCCGGCGCGGGCCGGAGAAGGAGAACCGTGCCCCGGCCGCCTTCAGCTCCCCGTCGCCCTCCCCTCCTCCGCGCC